>CM065742.1:16994369-16996869 GCA_033310375.1 Conus canariensis | reverse complement strand
GTTCGACTTCGGCGACAGCCTTGGTTCTTCTCAGTGCTGTTCCAGTTTAACAGTGTTTTCTATCATACTCCCAGTCACGATGTATTCCTGCGTATCCCAGCTCCCAGTAAAATGTGCCTGAGGTATGATACACACCAGAGCCGTCTAGGACGAAGGAGTTTCCGCTGGTCACCTTCTGTGATGGAGGGATGATCACTGCCACAGGAGGTTGGTTCTGGTGCTTAGCTGTTATCACACATAGTCACAGGCACACATGCGTGCGCACGTGTGCACGCACGCATGCACGGACACACACACACACACACACACATACACACACACGTGCAGATACGCACACACACGCATACACACGCGCACGCACACACATACACACGCGCACGCACACGCACACACCACACACACACACACACACACACACACACACACACACACACACACACACCGGAAGTGTCCATTCAAAAAGATGAAATGGTTTTAACACTAGGAAATAATTGCGGGGGGGGGGGGGGGGGGGGGGGGGGGGGGGGGGGGGGTGGGTGTGGGAGGGGGTCTGTGTTGAACTATCCTAGGAACGTTCACCGTTGAACATCCATGATCGTCACCGTAATCGAAAGGCCCAACGGTCTCCATGAACATGCGTTGTTTTGTTTTTTTCGATTATTCTTGATTATGTCTTTTTCCCCCGCGAACATTACGAATCTGATTACCGACTCAAATGTTTCAGTACCTTATCATAATAACCGACAGCTCTAATCGGGGAGGGGAAGGGGGGGGGGGGGGGGGAGGAGAGAGAGAGAGAGAGAGAGAGAGAGAGAGAGGAAATATTAATTCAGAAAAAAAAATTCATATGTACGATCGAAGACATCGGGAAGAAAGAATAGTAAAACTTTAATTGTATACTCATGAAAGAGAGAGAGAGAGAGAGAGAGAGAGAGAGAGAGAGAAGAGAAGAGAGAATAAATATTCATTCAGAAAAAGATCGTATGTACGATTGAAGACATCGTGAAGAAAGAATGATATTAATTTTATGTTTAATTATATAGTCACGAGCGAGCGAGCGAGCGAGCGAGAGAGAGAGAGAGAGAGATACGGAAAGTTTAATCATGTTTAGGCCATTGCCCCTCATGAGGTGGTGCATATACAAGCAATTGTCCAATCTGGCATTTATAATCAGTGACACCCTTCGTAATACACTTTGCAATAAGTTTAAGAAATGAGAATAGAACGCAATTTAAAAGCCTTGTAAAAGATAGATGACAAATTTCTGACCGTTTTTTTCATGTGTACATGCCATAAGCAACGCTAATATAAACTGATTTGGTACCTTATAATATTTCAACGGTATGTATTATGCTCTTAAGTCGCATAGAATAGGACAACGTAGAACAAAATGTACCTCATTTTCTTTCTCTCTTTGACAAAGTAGACATAGTAAGTCACCTTCACTGTGTTGTCTATGACGATTACGATGTACTGCGATTTCAGAAATGCCAAGCCTAAATCTTATCAATACATGCCTTTAAATATCTTTCTAAATTGAGTGATAAATATGTTTTTAAAATCAGAGATAATACAGAAGGTTCTGTAAACGTTAAACCTGTCGCTGTTATTGATATGTTAATTCCTATCTTGCCATCCGCACAAAAATTAACCTTTCCCAAATGTTTCCAGAACTCACATCCCTTCTACTCCTTGATTGAGCCATACACATCCGAATCAAAACATATACAGTTTACAGCGAATATTTGAGGCCCAGTTTTTCTTGTCACGCAAATCTAAATCAAACAGCATTCTACAGGCCTTAAATGGTAGGCTACATTCGTCCATCCTCGTCAGCTTTAGCCAATACCTGACACATTTTACAGCTGAATTTATGTAAATAGGATATCGATTTGTTTCTCCATTCGCCATGTCATTAGGTGTTCTCATTTCTACGCCTAAGAATCTCTTAATAGCAAATAAATGCACCTTTTCGCAATGGAGTTCTGCATTGTCGAGATACCATAACTCTGCACCATACTGAACAACAGATTGAACTTGTGAGTCAAATAGCTTAAAAGAGGAAGAGTGAGAAGAACACTTCAGCTTAAATAACTTTTGTAAAAGACACAATAACGCGTTTTTTGCTCGGCTACTGTAATCACGACATGCAGCAACGAACTTAACTTTGTTGAAAAATAAATTCCTAGGTATTTGTAAACATTCACAACAGGTGTAACAATCCCGATATAGGTCCACCTTTCTCTGGCAGCTAAATACCCCCATTTTCTGAATACCACTATGTTGCTTTTATCCATATTGACCTTTAGCTGCAAAGCAGCAGCTGCACTTTGAAGACTGTTAATCTGCGTTTGTAAGCCAGTGGCAGTCTCTGAAAGTAAGGTCACATCATCAGCCAGAAGTAATATGAATAATTCAAAATAGTCAGACGTAAACACTGCACCATGTCTCACTCCTCTTATCACCCCTAATGCTAGTTCATTAATGAATAAAGAAAACA
>CM065742.1:16971869-16974369 GCA_033310375.1 Conus canariensis | reverse complement strand
TCCATTCACATTCGTTTCAGTCAGTATTTAATATATTTTATGTATGGCTTAGCACAGATGGGAATTCTTCGTATCTCATCGTAACCAAGATCATTTGGAATTCTACTGTGAACAGACGAAAAAAATGTTTCACGGCAAGTAAATGGATCTTTTGAATTAAATCTTTGTCAAATGCCCAAATTTCAGCAGAATATTGGGCTATAGGTTATTCTTTGGAGTCAAACAGTTTCGTAAAGAAATTAAAATCAATTCATAAAGCATATTAAGAATTACCATAACCGCTTTCTGTTTGCTCCATCAATTATCTATTGGCATGCGAAAATAAAACTGAGCCGGTTGAAAAGTAGAATCCATGGCATATCCATTAACCACACTCACAGATTCCTTACCATAAGTACATATCTCAAAACGTACCAGGTACCCCCCCCCCCCCTCCTCCCCTCCGCCTACCCTCTTCTCCTTTCCGAAACAAAAACATTGGTTTTTGTCATGTTGACCTGAAATTCTAGTCTTGATGCAGCTAAAAGGAAACTATTCATTGTCGCTGTAAACCGGATGGCGTTTTACACAATGAAATAATATTGTCATTAAAAAGTATCATAAACAGTTCAATCAAGTCAAACGTAACACAATGCTGACTATTTCAAAAAGATTCCAAAGCAAAAATTCGAAAAAAGAAAAAAAAAAAATTCCAAAGCAAGCTCGCTAATAAACAAAGAAAAGAAAAAAGGACAACTTACGTCCGCTTGTTTAACCCCACAGTATTAAAAAATCAGACAGTTTGGCCGCTGATCTTATCCTGCTTTCACATCTTTATGCCTACTATTTACACATCGATCAAATCTACGTTTGGTTCCACTTAAAGAAAAAAAAAAACCACCTGATCATAGCGATTTTCTGGAAACAGAAACAAATGCTTTTTCAAACTGAGTCGTCAAGTGCAAAACATAATTTTCTATTTCGTTTACTGCTTTTGGTGAATATGCAATCAGTTGTGGAATAGCTTTTTTTTAAACAGCCAAACTAATGTTTATCAGTTCAATTATCCATGTGTATTCATTCCAGTAAAATTTTTGATAATAATGACAACCTAACAAAAGCATGCATTTTAATGGCTACGTCACACAGAGAAATACCCGAGTAATTACTCATATCATTTATTTCACTTTTCTTATGTGATGGTAGAATTTTTGTGTTTTTTCCCCAGTTTTCTGGATGCATGCCACTGTCAAACAAATGATTAAACGGCTTCACTAAAAAGATAATCGGAACCTCTCTAGATTTAAAAAAAAAAAAAAAAACTCTGTTATGGGACAATGTAAAACAACAGATTCGCCATTCTTAAGTCTGTTTATGTTTGCTGCACATCCTCTTAAAAACTGATCCATGAAAAATATATTCTTGTGACTGACCATTTTTGTCTGGTCCCAAATTGTGGGGATAGTTCTGAGAAGGCGCAAGTTTACCTGTTTACCTGACAGCTACTCACCCGCGTTTCATTGTCAGTCAGGTGAGCGAGGATTTCCTTTAGTCTCTATAGATCTGCCATCCTGGAAACATCCCCACGGTGCCGAAGAGAGACTCCCAGCTTAGTGTTGGTGGTAATCAGGTATGTGTGACTAGTTAAATGGAAGTTAGGGTTAGTACTAATGGAGTTGGATTTTCCTACAGATGGTCATGAGATTGCCAGTTCTTAGTGAAAGCCTAACATTTGATTGTTCCCTTGATTGATCTTCGGATTGTTAAGACTTGATGAGACACAGGCTGACTGTAGGAAGTTGTGGTTGGTGAATGTGTGAGTGGAGAGGTGGATGAGAAGAATGGAGTGGGTGGATGGAAGAGAGAATATGTATATTTATATGTGATCGGGGGAAATGATCAAATCAAATCAATGTATTATTGAAAAAAAAAACGTTGTTTATCTTTTCCCTAAAGTATTAAAATGGTGTGAGTGTTGGTGAGCTCTGGAAGTGGGGAATGAAATTGACTGTGTATAAATTATAGGAAATGTATTCTGATCCATGTTGTGGACACATCAAGTGATGATAATGTGGAAAATGATAACATTCTTTTCTTGTAATGGTCGATCGTCATCATGATAAACAGGGACAGATGGAAATCGTTCCTTTATCTGCAACAATTGTGGTACTTTTAAAAGGGTTACGTGAGGAAATCTTTGTTGTATTCTTCAATGTAATTACTTATAGTGCTAATCGATGAATTCTTCTGTTGTAATGCACACATTGTATTGAAATTTAGTAGACTATATTATGGGTATTTTCCCCAAACTAGTGAAATGTATTATGTGAAGAGTGACTGCTAGTGACAAGACAAAGACGATACATATGTAGGTAGTACGCTTGGTAAGCAATGTAGTTGTACAGTTCCCCAGGTGTAGGTGAGGCCCCTGAGTCCGGCCTGGAACTGGTTACCATCGGGTGTGGGGTACAGCCCGTGCCCCAGCTGCTGTCTCCGTCTTGCTGACGTGGAGAGGCTGACC
>CM065742.1:16941869-16966869 GCA_033310375.1 Conus canariensis | reverse complement strand
CGTTCTCACCAGGGTATATGTTTTCATCCACGTGTGTTGCCAATAATTTTGTTTGTCTACCAAGTTATCTCGTAAGTCATAATGATTATATCCCAGCCAGCCATAAAGGTCATATCAGGGCTGCTTTCCTGTTAAAACAGTACTACATATAAACTCTAAAATCCTAAGACCTGACCGACATAAGTTTTGAATAGACCAGTCTGAAGCCAAATAATTCAGTTTAAATACGGGTCACTCAGATCAAATGAAAAATACTCATACTATAAAAAAAAGTTGAAAATCACATCAGGTGTAACATCTCGGTAAAAAGGTCTTTGTAAAATCCGTGGTAAAATGTGTGTGTTGTTGATCATTCACTTTGTAATTGTCAATAAAAAGAAAAAGTTTGATGATGAACGGCTTAACCACACTGTATGCATCATGCAGCCTGCCCGCTCTTTAAAAAAAGATAAGATAAGAATGAAGTATGACCAGTAGGCAGTCCGCACACAACTGTTTTTCCCGGGCAGACAGATGTTTGTCTGTCAGCAAGACGCAAAAACTGCTGGACTGCTTTGGAGCGAAATACGGCAGGGAAAAAAATAGCATGCTGCCAAAGACGAACCCATGACACTTTGGTGCGCATCTCTGTTTGAGACACGTATTACAACTGGGTGTAGGATTTATACAGCAAGATGACACGAAAGCTACGGAACCGATTTTCACGATAGTTGGTGGAAAAAAGGAATATGGTCCTGTGGTGAAGCCATTACATTTTGGTGAGGATCCGGATCGAAGGGCGGGTCGAGGATCTTTTCGACCTCAGTGGAGGTCAGCTCTTTCCCCTGTGCTGTCCTGCCTTATGGTGTTTGTATAACAGGGAAGGCGGAAGTGTGTGTGTGTGTGTGTGTGTGTGTGTGTGTGTGTGTGTGTGTGTGTGTGTGTGTGTAGGCTCGTACGATCGTACGCATGCGTACATGCATGCGTGTGTGTGTGTGTGTGTGTGTGTGTGTGTGTGTGTGTGTGTAGGCTCGTACAATCATACACATGCGTACATGCATGCGTGTGTGTGTGTGTGTGTGTGTGTGTGTGTGTGTGTGTGTGTGTGTTGTGTGTGTGTGCGTGTGTGCGTGTGTGTGTGTGTGTGTGTGTGTAGGCTCGTACGCATCCGGACGTGCGTGCGTGCGTGCGTGCGTGCGTGCGCGCGCGCGCACGCGTGTGTGTGTGTGTGTGTGTGTGTGATATTTCTTGGACAAAATCCTTCCACTGGCTCACAATAGTATTCGAAAGGTCTATGACACCAAAATTTTGCGAAGACAGTCCATAAGCTGACGGCTTCATCTAAACTCTGTTTTTGTAATTAACTTGTTTGTTTTTCCGGTAGATTACAGTCAGAGTGCGCAAAGGAGTGGGGGTGGGGGTTGTGTTGCTCGGGATGTGGCTCCGGAGAGCGCTGCTACGCTAGTTAGATTGGCTTGACTGATCTCGATCGACGATATTATTCACACAGCAGTTTGGCCCCTCGCCTGACCGTGAGCGTGGGGACTGTGTGAGAGCGTGATGTGAAGGGCTGACGTTTGGGACAGAGTGAGAGTGTGTGTGAACGGATGAGGGTGAGTGTTTGGCAAGGCTGTGTTTGAAGGACTGACGCCGAAGTATGGATGACAGACGTAAAGGCTGGAGCTGGGTGACTGCATGTGAATAAGAGCGCATTTCATGGATTTTGACGGCGAGTCATGTCTAAGGGATGTAACATCTTTTCATGCATGTTGCAGATCTCCGATAGAAGTTCCTTCCCTTTGACTGCCTCCCCCCCCCCCCCCCAACCGCCCCCACCCCCCGGTCCTCCCTCAGTTTCCAGTCATCAGTTGTAGTTATTCGGGTATTGTCGTGGATGGGTTATTGTGGACATTTTCGAAGAGGATGACAGGTGGTAGGTTTTTGTGGGTATGTTGAACTCTGGACAAGTGTCTTTTAGGTATTAACTGTGTTTAGACACACTCTAACATTTAATGCTTATAATTGGGATACTATCCAGGGCAGTCTGATATTGTTTTGTGAAACAGAAGCAACTTTGCTGGTGTGTAGGCGTCGTCTTGTGATCCGAATCTGTGGAAGTTTTTAAAACAGGAGCAAATCTTTCTAATCAACAAAGACCAAAATCTTGGATGTCATCTTTTCAGTAAAGTTGAAAACCTACCCAGAGCTGTATGCTGCCAGGAGGTATTTGAAGAGAGACAACATCATGTTGAAGATGGCAGTTATTTGAAAATCCAGTTAACATATGCTTTTCCTGCTGCGAGTGTCCAAAAGAGAAATGAGACAAACCGTGTATGTGAACTGCCAGAAGCTAAACTAGCAGACAATTGTCAACACAGACCCCATGCATACAGCTGAAGAGTTATCTAACCTGAAAGATGGCACAAAGAAAGCAGCATGTGATGCTTCCAATAAATAAAAAAAAATGCCTATGATGAAAATTCTAGAGCTTTACTGAAACGAGAGAAGAGACATATACTGAAGAAAATGAAGTACAACTTCAGCAATATTATGGTACGTACCCACAGTTATAGAAAGTAGTGAAACTCTGTGCGAGTTACAAAGATGCCTGCCAAAGTCAAGCTTCGAAGTCATCAATAAATGAGTGCTGCAATGGGCAGTGTATCTGCAAAACTTTGACAAGAAAATTGAATCCATCACGGGAAGTGACAGTGTTAGTGCCGACTATTTCACCAGTCACTTGATGGAGTTAAATGTTTTAGCATTCCATCGGACTGAGAACAGTTGCTTTATTTTAGATGGGACGTAATCGGTTTTTTTCTCTCTTTCAAACACATTTTGCTGAATTTATTCTAATTCTGTTGAGGGGGGTGGGGTTGGGGTGGGCTGGGCGGTAATGTCACAAACAGATCGATTTTATCAACAGCTTTGATTCAGGTTGCATTCCTGATCAGGAGTGTGTCTTTCGGTTATGTTGTCTGTAAAATGACGAGTTTGACAGGCTGACTGACGTGCAGATTACCATGTGGTATTTGATGAAGGCGGTAACATTGTCGAGGGAATGATGGGTTTGGAAGGTTGTCGGTTTGCTCCTTTCGGCGTCTCTAATATGTATTTTGAATGAAGCCAGGGACTGGCCTGTTGTTTGACAGCTAACGAGAGCAACCGGTCCTTAGGGTTGTTTCCTCCTTTTGACTTTTGTTCACACACACACACACACACACACACACACACACACACACACACACACACACACACACACACACACACCAGAAGTGTATGGTACTTAGACTCGCTTGCTGTATTTGTAAGCCAAAAAGAATTAAACTCAAAATCATCATACCACCAGGCTGGAGGTTGAACCTTCTGGTAACTCACACTCCGTTACTTAGTGTTTTAGATTAAGATTTTGGTTGGTGACTTGTTTGCTGAGCTTTTAAGTAGAAAATCCAGATCGTTACTCACTGATAGCAAAGCTGCAAATTGACAACTTTTGTAAATCTGCAAGGGAGGTAATCTGTGTCAGAGATGGCGTTTAGAGAGAGTGACCCCATCACTTTAATGGAACAGGTGCCTCTGGTGGGTATGACCAAAGCGATGTTGCCACCTGAGCTACTTAAGAGTACGATCAGAAAGAAAGCATGCCAACATGATTTGAACTACGCTTCAAATCAAATATTTGACTCTCCAGAACTATTTTTTGACCCATAAACTGAGAAGAGGTAACTATATTGAAATGAAAAGACAGGTGTCATCGTCACCTGAATTTTTTTTTTAAACCAGAACGGTTATGCTGTAATATTACTTCAAATGATATAAGTATTTGATACACTGACAGGCGTTCAGAATTTGATTTCACAGACTTGAATCTTGGAATATCTTGTCCTCTGTGCCTCCAAACATTAGGGCGCTAATCAGCGTCCACCAGTTTCAGTTTTAATCTGTTGGGAGAAGTCGAAGTGACGTTTAAACAAATCCTATTTTGAAGTTTGATGTAAACAGAAAGACACTTTGATGTCTTTCTTTACGAAGACGAATAGGGCTCCATGTAATCTATATTTCCGAGCAGTTCACACGCAAATTTTGTGTAATGTAGGCCTATTCATCTGCGGGCGCCATTGCCGGATGCGTAAAACTCCACTTTCTGTCAATAATCCGTGTCCTATTTGATTCAAAGGCAATAAGTATTGTCCTTCAAAGCTACAAGTCACAGAGAAATATATAATATTCTAATAACACTGCTCTCTTTCTTTCCATCACATTGGAACAAGAAATGTACATCCTGTGGTTAGTCAAATCGAAAGACGAAATGTACTCAATTGCTGCTGCTTTACGATTGAGTTCTTTCTCATTTAAGGGGCTTGATTTTAGCATGACTATCATTTATTTTGTTTGTATGGAAAATGACGTGGATTGCTTTAAAAAACAACAACAACAACAACAAAAACAAAAAAAGGCATTAAAAACTGTGTATGGTTCATTGTCGCAATAGGCAACGGCATTGCCAAGTTCACGTATTACAGAAAATTTTGCGCTTAGTGAATCTGACCAATTTAATGATGTGAATTATATATCAAGAGTTTTCTTTTTTTTTATCTGAAAGTTGGCAGAGGTATTATGTACCTCTTCTTATACTTTCAAAACAAAACAAAACAAATAGATCTGTTTCTTTCCTCTTCCACCCACTTCTTTTTGGTTTTAAACCATTTTACTCTTTACGAATGCCTTAGGGGAACATCAAACAGAAATGTGTTAGGAGCAAATATTTTGAGCCACCCTTTTTCTTGATGACTGTTTTTGTGGGTTTCAGTGGCGTCAAGATAATTCTGCCGTTAGCCATACCTATTAAAAAAAAAAAAGCCGTGTACAGATCAGGTACAAACGATAGTTACATCATAATTCGAAGTTTCATACGCATATGCGTATGTTCTCCTTTTTGGGGGGTTACTGAAGGGGCTTTGCAAAGTACTGAGAGAAGAAATTGATGTTCCCAGCAGGCTGTCCACGAAATCATCTGTGATCCTGCTCCCAATTTTGTTTACAGGCTTGTTTTATTTGATCAAATTTTCATTGACTGTCTTAAGTCTATCACAAAAACTTAAGGACTGGTTAACGTACCGACACTTGATTTCTTATGTGTGTGCGCGTGCGTGCGTGAGTGCTTGCGTGCGTGGTCGGACCCTTGAGCTGAAAGGAAAAATTACAAAGCTTCTTCCCGTCTACCATAAAGGCAGAGTTAATACAACCTGCAGTTAGTGACCTTGATCTTTAAAAGCACGATGCTATTTGTCCTGTTACGTGTTTGGTTATGGTCACGGAATCCATTTAAGTGTTTGGCAAAACTTCACTTCAAACCGTTTCCAGTTTTGCAGATATGCTGTTCTATATGTCTAACAAACATGGGACTCTCAGTGCCCTGGTCTTCCAAGCTCTTGTCAAATAACGCCACATGTCTCTTACCACTTCTCTGAGCGGCTGCATCTTCTTAGCTTGTTGCGAGCTTCCCTACCGTGGGCGTTTCTCCTCATCTAATTGCAATGGTACTGTATTGATTGCTACATGCCCCAGTCAAGATGAACGGTTCCGTTCCGCACACACACACACACACACACACACACACACACACACACACACACACACACACACACACACACACACGCATACACACACACACACACACACACACACACACACACACACACACACACACACGCATACACACAGAGTAACACACACACACACACACACACGCACATACGTACGCACGCACGCACGCACGCACGCACGCGCGCGCACGCACGCACGCACGCACGCACGCACGCAACACACACACACACACACACACACACACACACACACACTCACACACACACACACACACCTCGTATGAAGACCTGCACCAGAGGTGAAGGAGAAATAAAGGGCGATAGATTTACACACACACACACACACACACACACACACACACACACACACACACACACACACACACACAGAAAAGAGAGAGAGAGAACAAGACTACTCCAGAATTCTGGAACAGGATTTATTATCGCATATTCCAGCGTGCTATATGGGATTCCATGAAATAAAACTGCAGAGCAGTGTAACAATCAGTTAAGAAGTGCGACACCACAAATTGAACTGGACACACAAAAAGACCTGCAAAGTGACGTAGGGGCAGTATGAAATGAAACAGTACAGGTTGAACAGGCCACACGAAGTGACCCCAAAAGTGACGTGGGGGCAGTATGAAATGAAACAGTACAGGTTGAACAGGCCACACGAAGTGACCCCAAAAGTGACGTAGGGGCAGTATGAAATGAAACAGTACAGGTTGAACAGGCCACACGAAGTGACCCCAAAAGTGACGTGGGGGCAGTATGAAATGAAACAGTACAGGTTGAACAGGCCACATGAAGTGACCCCAAAAGTGACGTGGGGGCAGTATGAAATGAAACAGTACAGGTTGAACAGGCCACACGAAGTGACCTCAAAAGTGACGTGGGGGCAGTATGAAATGAAACAGTACAGGTAGAACAGGCCACACGAAGTGACCCCAAAAGTGACGTGGGGGCAGTATGAAATGAAACAGTACAGGTTGAACAGGCCACACGAAGTGACCCCAAAAGTGACGTGGGGGCAGTATGAAATGAAACAGTACAGGTTGAACAGGCCACACGAAGTGACCTCAAAAGTGACGTGGGGGCAGTATGAAATGAAACAGTACAGGTTGAACAGGCCACACGAAGTGACCCCAAAAGTGACGTGGGGGCAGTATGAAATGAAACAGTACAGGTTGAACAGGCCACACGAAGTGACCCCAAAAGTGACGTGGGGGCAGTATGAAATGAAACAGTACAGGTTGAACAGGCCACACGAAGTGACCCCAAAAGGAGTGGGAAGAATGAACAGTACAGGTGAACAGGCAACGAGTGACCAAAGTGACGTGGGGCAGTATGAAGAAACAGTACAGGTTGAACAGGCCACACGAAGTGACCCCAAAAGTGACAGTAGGGAGGCAGTATGATGTAAATGAAACAGTACAGTTGAACAGGCCACACGAAGTGACCCCAAAAGTGACAAAGGAGCAGTATGCAGTGAACAATAAGATCATATGTTAAAGGTGACACACAAAGTGCACCACAAAGTAACATAATGACATTGAGAAGTAATCCATGAAAGGTAAATGGGGCACACGGGAGTGACCCACGAAGTGAATAGGAACAGTAAGAAATGAAACAGTAGACACTAAACAGGACACACCAAGTGACCCTGAAAGTAATATAGGGACAGCAAAAAAAAAAAATAAAAAAATAAAAATAAAAAAATTAAGAAAAAAGAAAAAAAGAAAAGAAAAAAAATGGAACAGTACAAGCTAAATGTAACACAGAAAGTAAAAGCTAAAGTGACATGAATGACAGTAGGAATTGAAAGAGTGCAGGTAAATCAGGTCATAGGAAGTGACCCACAAGGTAACATAGCGGGAGTCTTGTGGTTATGGAATTCCCCTTCATCCAGAGCGCTCTCTGATCACTGATTTGTCTGGAACTCACACATTGCAGAGGTCGTTATATCTTCCCAACGATGGCGAACTACCTGCACACACACACACACACACACACACACACACACACACACACACACACACACACACACACACACACACTGAGTGCCCCCATCAACCCCACTGCCCAAGTTCACATTTGCTGTATGCAAAATCAGTTTTCACTTACTAACAGCCCAGTCTAATACAACAAAAACAGAGAGAGAGAGAGAGAGAGAGAGAGAGAGAGAGAGAGAGAGAGGAGAGAGAGAGAGAGAGAGATTGAAATGTGTGTGTGTTTTTTTTTTTAAATAAATGTCATCACTCCTTTTAAGGGGGATGTACACTGTAATCTTAAAACCTCGTTTATACATACGATGCCTTTTCAATGCTATAGACAGCTAAAGATCTGACTCGTTGACAGTATTTGGCTGTGATACGTTAGAAAATTAGTTTGAACATGACAGGAAGGGTATGATACTTTTGCTCAATGATCTGTTCATTATCTCAGATCTGTTCGAATGGGACAAGATAATGCAAAATAAACTACACCCCATCAATGTTCCGGATACAAGACGTGACCAGATTGATGCTGCACGGCATTGGTAGCAATAACAACGGATTGAAAGTCAGCCACACTACATCTGAAAAGAAATATCAACATCGTCTTAAGATTTTCGTCTAGCGCCATCAATGTGGAGGTTTGCAAACAACACAACTGGCGTCATATTTTCTATGATACAAATGTATTTCTATTTTCAACACCACCGTATCAACTTTACCACCTACGATCTTGACATAGCTGAATGAATGTCCTTAGCTGAATGAATGTCCTTATATATCCAAGAATTTTGTCAGGCAAATCCGAAACCAGCTTCACCTATTTTTGTTCACACATAAGAAAATCGGTTCCTCTCACCTATATGGTCAAAGTCCGCTAACAGTTTACACACTGTGTTCTCCTTCATCTTACTATTACATGAGAGAGAGAGAGAGAGAGAGAGAGAGAGAGAGAGAGAGAGAGAGAGAGAGAGAGAGAGAAAAGAGTGTGTGTGTACTAACTTAGAAACTTACAAGGTATCTCGTAAGGGTCATCCCAATTGGTCAGATAACAGTTCCAATATGTGCTATCCCACGTATACCCGCATATGAGCTGATACTGACACTGTCGGACGGACGGAGGATTCGTTCGACATATGTTAATGTAATCT
This sequence comes from Conus canariensis, assembly GCA_033310375.1. Classification (NCBI taxonomy): domain Eukaryota; kingdom Metazoa; phylum Mollusca; class Gastropoda; order Neogastropoda; family Conidae; genus Conus; species Conus canariensis. Next base: position 16,958,136 of record CM065742.1, on the reverse strand, counting down.
AGGTACCAATGGTCGTTCTCAGTAAGTCGCACGTCAACACGGTTCACCTGCCACAGATATACGCAAGAAGTTAGTCTCTGAAGAAAGGACAATTTAATTTATGAGCAGCAAAACTACGTTACAGAGTTTAGAAATTCCTGAAGAAAACACATGCATTCAGCGGCAGTGGCGCTACGTACAGTACATGATTATATATAAACACATGCTTTCAGCGGCAGTGGGACTACGTGCAGCATATATATATATATATATATATATATATTATATATATATATGTTGTGTGTGTGTGTGTGTGTGTGTGTGTGTGTGTGTGTGTGTGCGTGCGTGCGCGCGTGTGTGTGTGGGGTGGGGGGTGGGGGTGTAATGAGTCTATAAGTTCCAAAAGAAGTATGACAAATGCAGTCATTTATAAAGGACTGAAGCACAACATTTGTCAATTTCTGAAGGATGCGTCGGAATTTTCATCACATTACATCTGCTGCATGGATAAGTACACAGTTTGTCAGCTGCTAAAAAAAGATACACATCTGTAACAGACCTGTCAGCAGATTTTTCTTCTGTTTTCATTGAGTTCCTTGTATCATAGATATACGCTACAATCCATTGTAAAAACCATAATACACGAATGTATGCACATGGTAGTCCAGAATACCCCATTAACTGTGATCTGCCTTCCCATCCTCTTTTCCGCACATTCTCTGTGCAAATCTGTCTCCACACATAAAACCTACACCACCACTGCTTGTGAATATTGAAGAGAAATGCGGGAAAGAGGACTAAGTTCGAGTATATCCATAAAAGCCCACCACAGCCCATGACCCCATGGCAGTAGCAGCAGCAGCAGCAGCAGCAGCAGCAGCAGCAGCAGCAGCAGCAGCAGTAGTAGTAGTAGTAGTAGTAGTAGTAGTAGCAGCAGCAGCAGCAGCAGCAGCAGCAGTAGTAGTAGTAGTAATGAGGACAATTTCTATAGCGCTCATCCTAACAACGTAGGCTACAGGGCGCTTTACAAGTTTTAATAATTCAACATCTAAAAAATACAAGTAGAAAACACACACACACACACACACACACACACACACACACACAACACACACACACACACACACACACACACACACACAATTCTGCGTTCACGAGTCATAAACATACACACACACGCACGCACACAGCAAACTCTCTCGCGCGCGCGCGCGCGCGCGCACACAGACACACATACATACACACACACGCACACCACACACACACACAACACACACACACACACACACACACACACACACACACACACACACACACACACACTGGACCATAATGTTGCATACATAAACACACTATTGACCGGTGAACAGCTCATTTGTACACGAGCAAAGTGTGCAAGTGACATGTAGTAATTTTGTAATATTTCAGGTGGTATACTGCAACTGGCGTTTGAACAGATACGTTTTAAGTGCAGACTTGAAAGTCGGGAAGGAAGGGGCATGACGTAGATGGAAAGGCAGTGAATTCCAGAGTATTGCCGCAGAAAATGAGAATGCTCTAGAACCGTGCTGCTTTCGGTTATATGAGGGAATTCGAAAAATTTGGTCAACAGAGGAAGAACGGAGGGGACGTGTAGGAATATAAATTTCGAAGCGATCAGAGAGATAGTAGTAGCAGCAGTAGCAGCAGGAGAATAGTAGCAGCAGGAGAGGCAGCAGTAGTGATGGTGGAGATGGTAGTAGTAGTAGTAGTAGTAGTATGTGGTGGTGGTGGTAGAAGTAGTAGTAGTAAGAGGAGGAGGAGGAGGAGGAGCAGCAGCAGCAGCAGCAGCAGTAGTAGGAGTTGCAAGAAGAAGATGATGATGATATGATGATGATGGTGGTGCTGTTGTTGGTGGCGGTGTGGTGACGACGACGACGACGACTACGATGACGATGATGATGATGATGATAATAATAATAAAGTGAAAAAAGTAATGTCAAGACAAAAAGCAGAACTTTGCAATTTACACACTTTTACCTCCACCTCTAACACGACCTTCTATCACCTCCCCTCACTCACAATGACTCATTCTGGAAGGAAAGGCTCACCCTTCAGTTGCCATACAACGTTATACATGTGTCTGAACATATATCTTCATCATTGACATACTATACAATAATTATAAAACCGTGCAGCTGGAATCAGTAAATGCAAAATCTGGTGTGTGTGTGTGTGTGTGTGTGTGTGTGGTGTGTGTGTGTGTGTGTGTGTGTGTGTGTGCTTCTCTGGGTCCTCGCCAGCACCTTCGGGTGTTTCTTTTTCTTCTTTGCCTTAACGAGGCTGACCCTGGAGAAAAGTCCAGTGACGGTGAGGAAAGACCCACTGACCACAGGGAAAGTCCTGTTGACAGTGGGAAAGACTACGACTTTGGATTCTCTCTTGAGGGCACGTAAGACCGTATGGCGAAAGCTTGGCTGTGTCTGGAGTGGCACTGACTTCATCTGTCCGTGGGCAGGGGTGGTTGTGTCTGTGGGGTGTGCTCGGCAGCTGGAGGGTGGTGTCTTTTGCCGGTGGGCTCTGCAGTCATGAAATATGGGCTGGTACACCCATGGGGATACTATTTTAAGGCTGTTATGAGTTGCATCCTGTAGGCTGATTTACCTCTGTTCAGGAGCAGTTATGTCCCTTGATATCTTAATGGAGTGTCCTGCGCGTGCCTGTACCCATCGTCAACACAGCGCAGGCCTCCAAGGGTGGTACAGGACTGCTCAAAAGGCGGATGAAGACAGTACTTCTCTGGGTCCTCCCCAGCACCTTCGGGTGTTTCTTTTTCTTTTCTTAACTCATGTTTAGTAACCATATGTGTGTGGGCCGTTGCTGTTGCTATGGGGGTATGAGCAGGTATGTACGTGTGTACATGTATATGTATATATATATATATATATATATATATATATGTGTGTGTGTGTGTGTACGTGTGTATGTACATGTGTATATGTGTGTGTATATTTATGTGCATGCATACGTGTATGTGTGTATGTACATGTGTATGTGTGTATATTATGTGTGTATATGTATGTATGTATGTATGTGTATATGTGTGTATATGTATGTATACATGTGTATGTATATGTATGTGTATGTGTGTGTGTTTAAGCATATGTATATGTATGCGTTTATGTATATGCCTGTCTGTTTATATGTATGTATTACTTGTCTTTTTGCTAAGGTTTTGTTTTACGGGGGGGGGGGGGGGGGGGGGGGGGGGGGGAGGGAGAGGGAGGGGGGAGGGAGAGGGGGGAAAATGGGGTTAGGTTGTATTTCAGGATTGGCTTCTTTGTCCTTGTCTCATTTCCAGAAATGTGTAACTGTTGTAAAAACATTATTTTGTTTTTTCCCTTTCTTTTCCCCTTGAGGGACGCCGGAAGGTGGAGGTGGGGTGTGTGTGTGTGTTGACGGATGTGGTGATAATGTTTCTGTCATCCTTCACATCAAAATAATTGCAAATACACTATTTCACACCTTGTTATATGCATGTACATGTAGGCGTTTGCTTGTACACTCAGGCAAATGATTGCAAATATACTATTTCATACTTTGTTTATATGTAATGTACTATTTCATACTTTGTTTATATGTACATGTAGAAGTTTGCTTGTACACTCAGGCACTCGTGTGCAATGCTGAAATAGGCTGTTAAAGATGATTACAAAAAATCTTTTTCTGTTGCTATACCTGATAATTCGATCCTTCTGATGATGTTAACTACATACTATTACTTTCCATATTAAATCACTATGGCATTTGTGTGTGTGTGTGTGTGTGTGTGTGTGTGTGTGTGTGTGTGTGTGTGTGTGTGTGTGTATGTGTGTGTGTGTGTTGTCAGGGAAGTTTAGCAGTCTTTATTCTGCTTTCATTTGGTGGAGGATTATTACCTTTTTGGTGATGTGTCTTTTCTAAAGTGTTGTTATCTACTGGTTTGTGCGATTTCCCTTGCTCAATCGACCTTTTTTCTTTCTTTTTTTTTTCTCCCTTTCTTTTCAATTTGTTCACACCCATAAAGTTTCTTTTGACCAAAACTTATGTCTCTCCGTCCCCCCCCCCCCCCCCCCTTCCCACCGAGATTTTAATGCATGTGCACACGTTCGACTAGTAGTGCACAGCGGACAACATACATGTAATGTGGTCTACACCCCTTACTAAATATTACATTTTTTGCCAATTGCTTGTTGTTGTTGATGTTGTTGTTGTTGTGATGGTGGTGGTGGTGGTGGTGGTGGTGGTGGTGGTGGTGGTGGTGGTGGTGGTGGTGTGTGTGTGTGTGTGTGTGTGTGTGTGTGTGTGTGTGTGTGTGTGTGTGTGTGTGTGTGTTTTCTCTAGACGTGAGGTTAGCTCATTTGATCGTTCCCCCCCCCCCCCCCCCCACACACACACAGTTACAGGTACAGGTATTGATGTGTTCACGGTGTTAAAAAAACTAAAGTTGCTAACTCGTAGTTCTTTTTCAGATGTCAGGTCAGCTCATTTGGCTAGCATGTCTGACATATTTTGTTATTTACCATGCTTAACACAAGCACATATATTGATATGTTCATGGTTTTGTGAAAACTAGAAAGTTCATGCTGATAAAACTCTCTCTCTCTCTCTCTCTCTCTCTCTCTCTCTCTCTCTCTCTCTCTCTCTCTCTCTCTCTCATGCACTTTATTAAGTTGGATGGTTGAAAACGTTTTGACGGGTAAAATTACTAGCTTCCTGCACTAATGGCATTCACTGTTCCTGGAGATGGGTGTTGCCACAGGCTACAATTGAATTGTTTTGATTCTTCTTTCTTTTGTATTTTTCTTTTGTAATTCATTGCTTGTTCTTTCTTTCCTGTTTAATTTCTCGTAGACTGTGATATCCAATGTGTATTATTCATACCTGTATGAAAAGGTCAAATCTTTTACGTTTAAATTGTTTTACTTTCATGTATGAGCGTGTACAAAAAGTACTGGTGGGTGGCACAAAGTTTGGAAACTATCAAGAATAGCATGGATAGTTCAATATCAATCATTTCCATGAACTGTCAGGGCCTAAACAATAGACAAAAAAGAAGAGATGTATTTCATTATCTAAAAAAAACAAAAAGCATTACATATACTTTCTGCAAGATACGCATTTTGAAGAAAAAATGGAGCAATATATTCTTTCTGAATGGGGGTACCAAGGATGGTTTTCAAGCTATGCTTCCAATTCAAGAGGTGTAGCAATACTTTTCAATAACAATTTTGAGTTTAAAATTAAAGGAGTTTTTAAAGGAAGCGGTGGAAACAGTCTTATGGTATTGGTCGAAATTAAACAGAAAGATTTCCTATTGGTGAATGTATACCTGCTTAACAGGAATGAACCTGAATTCTACAATATTTTGACCCAAAAAGTTAGAGAATTTGGTGTTGATCATGTAATAATAGGCGGAGATTTTAACTTGGTACTTGATCCAGCGAGAGACTATTATAATTATAAGAATACAAACAACCCGAAAGCTAAAGAAGTGGTTGACAAGATGAAAAATGATATAGACTTAAATGACATTTGAAGAGATTTAAACCAAGATTGACTAAGCTATACATGGTGAAGAAGTAACCCATTTCAGCAAGCTAGACTCGATGTTTTTCCTTATTTCAGATCAGGTTGTTTCTTTTGTAGAAGATGCAGAAATTGAATGTGGATACAGGACAGATCACTCCATGATCTTTCTGAGCTTAAAATTTAGTGACAAATCTAATAGGAATACTTTTTGGAAATCTAACTTGTCACTATTAAAAGATCAAACTTTTGTAAATGAAGTTAATGAAGAAATTAAAAAATTGAAGAAGAATATAAAGCAAGTCCATATGCAAAGGAAGCAATCGATAACATCCCATTACCTGACTTACATCTCTCGATTCCCTATGATATTTTCCCCGACTCTTTGTTAATAAAGATTAGGTCAAGGACTATATCCTATGCTACTATGAAAAAGAAAATAAATGAATGAAGAAGAGTTCAAGTTACAACAAGAAATACAACGGATGGACGGTAAGGAAACTAAAAACGAAGAAGAAGTGAAAGTAATAGAGTCTTAAAAAAGAGCAACTTCAAGTCATACAAGAGAAAAGAATAGAGGGAGTGGTCTTAAGGTCATGAGCCAGATGGATAGCAGGAGAAAAAGTTGCTAACTATTTTTGCAACCTAGAAAAGCGACATTATGTAAGTAAAAGCATGGCTAGGCTAACCGATAAATATGGTAACACTCTGAATGATCAAAAAGACATCTTGAAGGAAGTTCAGTGTTTTTATGAAAACTTATATAAAAAAGAAGTGTTTATGACTGTATAGATGGCTTCACAGCGGAATTTTCAAGTGTTTTTGGAGCAGGATGGGTATATTTGTTGTTAGGGCACTGAAAGCAGGGTTTAAAAAAGGAGAGTTTTTGTGTGTCCAAAGACAAGGAGTCATAATTTGTATTCCTAAAGGGGATAAACCACGAAATTTCATAAAGAACTGGACACCAATCTCACTGTTAAATGTTATATATGAAATCGGCTCATCTTGCATAGCAAATTGTTTGAAAACCGTTCTTCCGAAGCTCATCAGTAAGGATCAAACTGGTTTTATTCAAAACCAACATATTGGTGACAATTTAAGGCTTATTTACGACACCATAGTATACTTAGACAAACACAGTTTACCTGGACTTTTACTAAATATAGACTTCGAGAAAGCATTTGACTCCATTAGCTGGGACTTTATGTTTAAAGTATTGAAAGCGCTTGGTTTTCAATCATGAATTTGTAAATGGGTGGAATCATTTTATTCAAATATTAAATCATGCTAATGGTCAAGTCTCTCAATGGTTTGATGTGGGGGCGAGGTTGTAGACAGGGTGACCCACTCTCACCATATTTATTTATTTTATGTGCAGAAATTCTGGCAATCATGGTACGCGAAAATGAAAACATACAAGGAATTCTTTTAAATAATGTTGAACACAAGCTTTCTCAGTATGCAGATGATACCGAATTTCTTTTAGCGGGTGATTCAAAAATCATTTGAAACTTGCATAAATACACTAGACACATTTAGCTCTAAGTCAGGCTTGAGAATGAACTGTGAAAAAACTAGCGCAATTTGGTTGGGTAGTCATTAAAACTCCCCCGTTCGTCACATGGACCACTTAGGAACTGAATGGAATCCACCAAAGTTCAAAATTTGAGGTGTATGGTTAACTAATGATGTACAAAACTGCGAACATATCAACTATTCAGAGAAATCAGCAGATGTAAAATATTTGTTTAAGATCTGGACTAAAAGACAGATTACACCTTTGGGAAGGGTAGCGATTCTGAAATCCTTAATTTTCAGCAAAATTAATTTATCTGTGGATTCTTCTACCCAACCCACCAAATAGATTCTTTCAGACCCTGCAATACCATTGTTACAACTTTGTATGGAACAAGAAAAAAGATGAAATTAACAGAAAAACGGCACACAAAAATGTAAGAAACGGCGGCATCGGAATATCAGAACTAAAAGTCTTTGCTAGTTCATTAACATTGACATGGCTACGGAAATTTCAGACGACAAAACATAAATGGAAGACAGTTGCGACAACCAATTTTCCCATTTTAAATGTTCTTGAAAAATATGGACCTGAAGTCGTCACTACCTTTTCAAAATCAAATGTATTCTGGACAGAAGTATTTGATGCATACAAAGATTTTTTCTTTAAAATTAGTCGTAAAAACTCTAGTGAATTGCTTGCGGATCCGGTGTTTTATAATCGTAAAATACAGATAGGCAAGAAACATATTGTTGGTAAAACATGGACTAGTAATGGAATACACAATATTGCAGATTTTCTGCTTCAAAATGGAAAATTTATTCCATATGAAGATTCCAAACAGAAATATAATGTCCATATAGATTTTACTACCTTTTCTGGGTGTAAGAAAGCAATAACTGAATATATACGACATATTAAAATAGCAATTCATAACAATAAATGTATGGAAATATCTATTTGTTTTAAAAAGCTAACATCTGTATTTAAAAGGGCATAATCATACTATGATACACTTATCGATGATAACACACGGCCAGAATGCTGCGAACGATGGCATTGAATGTTGAAAATGACTGGGATACATGCTTCTTATATCTTCACAAGATATCTGATGTAAAAATGAAATGGTTTCAGCTTAGCGTAGTACATAGGTGTCTTGGGACAAACGTTGCTCTTAAAAACATTGGTGTACTGAACAGTGAATTATGTAGTTTTTGTCACGCCACAAAGGACAGTATCACTTATATGTTCTGGCACTGTGGTGTTGTTAAAGATTTTTGGAATGCTTTGATGTATGCAATGAATGAAAAATGTCACAATGTGTCAAATTTACGAATTACAGAACCACTGGGTATTCTTGGTTCTGATAAAGATATAAGCGTTGATCAGATCTTTTATTTCATTTTGATATATGCTAAAGAATACTTGTACCACTGTAAATCAAATAGAAATATGCCTACTGTACAAGCTTTTGTTAATAAGTTGAAATACAGACACAATATTGAAGAGTACACAGCGCGCAAAAATATGGTATATAATGATTTTGTTGCCGAGTGGACTCCTTATAAAGCTTTTTTTTTAGTTGATTTAAACAAAAAACACTGAATTCATATGTATTTGATAAATTTATTAAAAAAAAAGAAGAAAATTTGGTGGTTTTCATGTGACATGTTTCATCTATAAGCCGTTTAGTTCCTCTAATCATAGTATAGTCCCACTTTCATTTGCTTCTATCTGATGTAACTGAGTTGACCAGGGGAAAAATGTCTTCATATAACTTTATTTAATTGAATGGTCATTTAATTGTTTACCATTTGCATAGTAAGTCAACTGTTTTTCATTTATGTATGTGTGTGTGTGTGTATAATATATATATATATATATATATATACATTTAATGCTGAACAGTTAAGTAGTGGGGGAAAACAAGTGTAGGTTAACAATTCTTCCATCATTATAGTAATGACTTGGCAAAGATTTGAAATTTAAAAAAAAAAATGAAGAAAATGTGTATTATAAAAATGAAAACCCTTCACTAGCTACACACACACACACATATATATATATATATATATATATATATATATATATACACTACTCAAAACAATTGAAGTACCACTTAGGAAAACTGCTGTCATTCGAAAGAAAACAAAGCTGAACATAATTTAATGATTGAATATTTTATTTTTATTATTCCTCAATCCATTCAAATTTATTCAAACACCGTGACAAAAAATTATCTTTGTTTTACACTTGATTAAAGAGGCATACCCCCAAAATGAAAAGTAACAAGAGTCTATGGTAGATGTCATGATGTTAATAACGGGTATGACCACCGTTCGCGTTCAAACAAGCGTCACATCGACGTCTCATGGAGTGCACCAGGCGGCGGAGAGTGTCCTGGGGGATCGCCTGCCACTCCTGCTCCAGCAACTGAAACAGCTGGTCCACGGTGTCTGCTGGAGGGTTGTGGGCCCGCACTCGCCTCCCCAGCACGTCCCACAGATGCTCTATGGGGTTCAAATCTGGTGACCTGGCAGGCCAGTCCATTCTTGTCACCTGCTGCCCTTGTAGGAACTGATTCACGATGGCGGCGCGGTGGCACGGCGCGTTGTCGTCCTGGAACTGGGCGCCCTGGCCAACTGCCCTCAGGGCGGGCATCACAAGGGGGCGGATGATGGTGTCGCGGTAGGTGGCACCGGTCAGGCGGCCTTCAACACGGTGTAGGGGGGTCCTGTGACGTAGGCTGAACCCACCCCACACCATCACGGACCCACCTCCATAGCGGTCATGCTCCCTGACGGCAGCGTCAACGTAGCGTTCTCCAGGACGTCGTCAGACGCGAACCCGCCCGTCGTTGAACCTGAGGGTGAACCTTGACTCGTCTGTGAAGAGTACTGTTGCCCATTCAGCTCTTGTCCACCTTCTATGACATGCTGCCCAGGCCCGACGATGAGCTCGATGCGCTGGGGTCAGTATTGATCTCACTGCTGGGGACCTTGACCTCAAGTTGGCGTCGTGGAGCCGGTTCCGAACTGTCTGGGTACTGACGTTGACGTTGCTGGCTTGTCGTAGCTGGTCTCGGAGTACTGTGGCACTGGCTGAACGGTCTCTCAGACAAGCGATAACAATGAACCGATCCTGCTGTCTGGAGGTGCTTCTCGTCCGTCCACGTCCCTGCTGTTCTTCAACACTTCCAGTGTTAAGCCAACGGTCTCTGAGCCTCAGAATGACTGGGTGACTCACTCCAAGCCGTCGACCAATCTCCCTCAAGCCAATACCTTCTTGGTACCATGCTATCGCTCTTCCTCTGTCGGTGTTGCTTAGTCGTTATCTCGCAGGCATGGTTAAATCTTCCTAAATTTCGCGACTTTTTATACCCGTCAAATGTACTAACTGATTGCAATTCTGCTCAGAAAAGACCTTGCTTTCACGTGCATCACATTTTTTTTTCTTGCTGTGTCTGTGTCAAAATCTGGGAGCGACACAAGTTCGATAATTTCTCGGGATTTTTTTGCCTCAGATGCGACGCGGTAGATAACTGCTGACCGACTTTAACATAACAAAAATGCACGAGGAGTAGTATTTGAGAACCGGGTAAGCTTATCCAGCAGAGTTTATTCAATTATCAATATTAATTGGTTTATCAGAGCTTTTTAAAAATTGCATACAAAAATTAGGGGTGGTACTTCAATTGTTTTTAGTAGTATATATATGTGTGTGTGTGTGTGTGTGTGTGTTTTATCATTTTATTTATTTTTTTTAAATTTATCTTTTTGTCTTCTTCTGTTTTTCACTTATATTGTTGTCACTTATAATGAATACTAAGTATATGTATTTTTGTGTCTTACAGGTGTATGTCCTCATGAATTGAAATCTCTGCTCACTGCCTTCTTTTGGCGCATCTGTAATTTCTCAAATTATTTGATTAAAATTTTATTTAAAAAAGAAAGAAAGAAAGAAAAAAGATTCATGGGCGGAGGAGGGGGGGGGGGGATGCTTTGAGAGTAAGAAAATGAGAATGATAAAATCAGGGCGTTAGATTATAGATATAAAATCCTTCACTAGCCGCTGAAAGCAAAACCGTTCGTATCACTTGCTCATAGACCTTTCTTCCCCTGATTCGGACTCGTCAGTGAGACACGGCTAATTATATCTCACCTCCCTTGGCTCCGAATGACTCTATAATCCTGTGATATTCTCACCACCGAAGACTCAAAAACTGAATTCAACGGTACCCAAAACAGCCAGTGAAGGAAAGATTAGTGAAGCGAAAAGAATAAAAAGCACTGCAAAGAAATGGGTTGTTGAAAAACTAAAATCATTATGTAAATGATAACCGAATTGTATGGGGGGTTTTTTCATCGAAGGGTAAACCAGATTCATACCCAATTTATCAAGTATTTCAACTGACTTCTGGGTGGAAATGCCCAGTGCATCAGTTGTGCGTCACCTGCTAATTGGGAAAATTGGTGATTAACAATATTGATTTTTACGCCATATATATCTTTTCAAACTCTCATAGAAAATCAGTACAAATATAAGGAAAAAAAATGGGTCCAGTCAAGTCACCTTGCCAACAACTACGTTCTTCAGAGGGCCTTGGTGCTGTTTAACTTCAACTGCTGCTGATTTCGGATTTAGAGTTAAAGGGTACAACCAACTTACTTTTTTTTCTGCTAAATACTAATGGTTACCGACGTCTAAACTCGACATTTTTTTTTTTTTTTTCTTTTTTTCTTTTTTAATTCCCGGTGAACGAAAGAACTTACCGATTTTCTTATCTTCTGCTATCCATCTTGCCTTCGAATTAGGTACAACAATTCTTTATTTCTTTTCTTCTTTTGAAGAAATCGGTTCGTGTTTCTTTCGTCCATGTTTCCTCATATTTTTCATTTGTAACTTCTTGTCCCTCAGTTGCTTATCCGTTGTTGAATTGACTGTTCCTTTTCTTTTTCGTCATAGCACAGGCATTTTAATCCTATTTACATAAGTACAGAAAACCCTGAGATTTTGAAATTGATCTGAGATTCAGGAAATTATGCTTTGATTTTCTGTACTCATCTGATGCATATTCCGTCATCGCATTAAGCATTTCCATGTTTGTTTCTACAATGTGTTTTTTTATCACTTAACAAAGAACATTTCTCATTTCTGAATAGACACATAGATAGACAGATAGATAGATAGATAGGTTATTACATAGGTAGAAGGATACACAGACAGATAGATAGATGGACAGTTTTTTTTTCAATCATGACAACTGAAAAGTCAGATTTACAGCATAGCAGAATATCACTGTCTTCATTTTAACATACAAGTGGTCGGACAGAAGTGAAGAAGTCAAGGTGACTCTATCTCTGATGGAGTTGATCTTTGCCATGTGAGCCGTCTTATATCAGGATTTGTCATGTTTAACATAGCCTCCTGCGCTTTTGACATGTCTGTAATTAAAGGAACACCATTCTGGATCTAGTACCAAGCTCATCCACACTTTACACACGATGGTTATCAAACTTTTCAATTGTTATGAACTCTTGATAGAATGCATCACTATCTTTCTTTGGTCAGTGCATTTCTCCTAATAAAAGGTCTTTTCCGACTGTATTCGGGTGTACAATCATTTAGATGGCAGGTCATAAAGGATATACACATGTGGTCTTCTGGGCAGAATTAGATAGATACTTTGTAAGATTCGGAAAAAAGTATGACATTGTTTAGTTATCTATAACAGAAAGATGTTCTTCTTTTGTCAGTTCCTAAAGGAATGACAACATTGCAGGTCATCTGTAACAGTCCTCTGTACAGTCTTTGTCAGTTCATGAAGGAATTATGGTATCTGTATATCTACGTACAGCTTTGGTCAGTTTATAAAGGAATGACAGCATCTTAGGTCTTCTGTAATAGACATCCATACAGTCTTTGTCACTTCATGAAGGAACCACAGCATCTGTAGTCATTATAGCTGATCTACGCACAGCTTTGGTCATGTCAATAAACATCTGTGAAGCTTTTGTCAGTGCCCAAACCAGTTAGAGCACCAAATGTCATCTGTTCAAAAACCACTTACAGATTTTGTCAGTTCAAGAAGGAATTGCGTCTTCTGCATTTATCGTAACCGATCTATGTACGCTTTTGTCAGTTCCTCCTAGAGGAATGACAACGTCGCAGGTCACACCTAAGTATAGTCTTTGTCACTCCCCAAAGAATTTACAATATCTCAGGTCATCTATCATAAAACTTCGTACAGGCTTTGACAGTTCTGTAAGGAAGCACACCATTGGCGTTCGTCCTAAAAAGATCTACGCAGAGTTCACGAATTCCTGAAAGAACTATAGTCTCTGCAGTCACCTACTGCAGACCTAGTTAAAGAATTTATAAGATACTGATGGAAAAAGTACATGCGTAGACTTATGAATCAGACCTCCATGCAGAAGGATTTACCAGTTTATTTCCTTGTTTCTTTAATTTTTCCCGGTTCTTGAAGGAAGAGGGGCACCTGTAGTCCTCAGTAACAGTTTTTGAATATATTCAAACATCAAAAAGTAATACAACATGCGCTATCATTTTTCTACACTTGCTCATTTATTGACAGTTCCTAGAGAAAGTCTGACTTTGTGGGAAGTTCGCGCGTGCACACACACACACACACACACACGCACACACACCACACACACACACACACACACACACACACACACACACACAAACACATACACACACGCACGCACGCATGCATTCACGCACACACACACACGTCTACGAACAGATACACACATCAAATGCACTCACGCGCGCCCAAACACACTCACACACACACACACACACACACACACACACACACACACACACACACACACACACACACACACACGCACTCACGCGCACACGCAAACACACACACACACACACACACACACACACACACACACACACACACACACACACACACACACGCACGCACGCATACACATACATACACTCATACATATGCTCAATCACACACAGAGACACACAGACACAGACACACACACACACACACACACGCGCGCACGTATATGTACACTCAAACAAATAAACAAACACACAGATACACACATGTGCACACAGACACATACACAGATACACAGACACAATCAGGCGCACACAGACAGACGGACAGACACATACACACGCACAGACCCATATGCACACACGCTCGCGCGCTCACGCTCGCATGCTTGCACGCACATACGTACGGACGCGCGCGCGCGCACCCCCCCCCCTCCCCACACACACACACATATTCATGCAATATACCGTTCCAAGCCTTCCATTAGACTTAGCATTGATCGTGAAGCACTGGAATTGACCCTCGCCAAAGTATTCGGATTCTTCGCCGAGCCTGTGATAGTCTGTCCAGTGTGTGTCCCCAGTTCCATAAACTTTGACGTACACGGGGCTGGAGGTTCCAAAATGTTCCAAAGAGCCAGTTCGACGAGTTTTCGTTAAAGTGCATACCTTAAAGGTTTCTGAAATCAAAATCAAAATTCGTTGTGTCTTGATTCTTCTCTCTGATGTGTAATTTTATTTAGCGTCTACATTTGCTACTCTTAGTACTGCTGTTGCCTTTGGTATTATCACTGTTACTACTGTTGCTGTAGCTAGTATTGTAGCTGCTGTTTCCACTGTTATTCACGTGACATGTGTGACTGTGGAATAATAATTCCTGCTACACATGCTTTTCATACTACGCCTGCCACAAGGCCACCCCTAAATCTGATGTAATTGTCCATGGACCAAAGCTACGAACTGTGCGACAATTTGTTTACCAGGGATCCATGATTAGAACTGAGGGATTCAAACCAGAAATTCTGTCGAGGGTACAAGAGGCAGCATCAGTATTATCCACACTAAAACTTGATCGGAAGAACAAAGAACTATCCCATGCTAAACAGAATCAGGCTCCTGCGTGTACTGGTCCCTTTGATATTGCTAATGCTACCACGATTTACATTCAACGCAGCTGTTGCTACTCCTGTTGCTACAAATTGCGCATTTTTGCGTATTCGTATTCTGTTGTTGCAGTTCTTTCCCCCCATCTTTCTCTGTATTAAGAAAAAGAAATAAAAAAAAAGGTTGAGGTTATTAGAAGAGACATGTTGAGCGCAGGGGAAGATAATATCTGCAACAAAACTGGAAAAAAAAAAAACATACGTTTATTTTCAAATATGGAAAACGCTATTGGCTTCCTTTCCTCAGCATCAGTCAACCCCCCCCCCCCCCCCCCCCTTTTTTTTTTTTTTTTCATTTTATCAAATTCTATCTTCTTCGTTTAGAATGGGGCCCACAACGGTTGTGCTGCTCTCCGGTTTTAAGACTCTGAGAACTCTTTCTTAAATATTCCATTTCAGGAAGATGCTTTTTTTTTTAACATCTCACACGTATCCCAGATTTACTAGTTTTGCTTCAGTAAATTCTGCCAATCTTGCTACCTGAGGCATCAAAGAAACAAAGGGCAGTTATGCAGGACGTTGAAACTCATGGATGGGACAGGAAGGAAAACGTAAATTGTTGAAGCTACACGTCTGTCGAATATTTTCAGATGTTAATCCTTGTTATATTGGAGATTTTGTCCTCCTCCAGCCTCTACTTTTTCTCCACTTTTTTTTTTCCAAATCCTTTCTCTTTTCCTTTCCTTTCTCTTTTCCTTTCCTTTCTCTTTTCCTTTCCTTTCTCTTCTTCTCAGCCAACCTCCTCCCCCTTTTTTTCTTTTTTTTTTCTTTTCAGATGGGGCCTCCATCCTCCAGTTTTTTTCAACACTTTTCAGGCTTTATCAACTGTCATTCACCATGCAAATCTGTATGTTCTATGGCCAATGGACATCCTCATGTGAACTTTAATAACTTGGTGTTTATTACAGAGATGCTGGCTTTATTACTGTGCTTGTCTGGTGTACTGACAGAGTTCATTCTGTTTGTTACAACGAGGAAAGAGAATGACAGAATGAAAAAAAAAAAAAAAAGAAAGAAAGAATATTTCAAACTCACAATGGGATGAGCCTCCAGTTTTTTTATTTTCTTCGGCATTGTATAAACTCACCCATACATTGTAAGTTTAGATGCGTCTGGAAGTGAAGCGTGTTGATTACCTTCAGACCATCTTTGTTCATTGCTATCCTCTTCACTTTTTTTCAAATGCTTTGCTGTTACTGAACTTTTTGTACCATACAAATCGATGTAA
>CM065742.1:16879369-16936869 GCA_033310375.1 Conus canariensis | reverse complement strand
CAGTGTACTCACGCCGCTCATTCCGACACCCCGTCAACAGCCACAGCCCGGTCGGTCCCGCCGCAGCCCCGGCACCGGCAATCCACAGGGAGCAGTTAGTGTCAAGTCGTCAAGAGGCAACCCACCGGAGGAGACACTGCACTGCTGCCGAGTCACTTCGGTGGTGTTCAGTGGCGCCTGTTCTGATCTAACATACGCAGGATACCACCTACTAAGCCCCATACTGACGACAGTAATTGCTTAGTCGCGGAGCCGGCGTGATTGAGCTCTCCCTCCGGAGGGCGCCACCACGTCCGTCCAACGACAGACCCCATGGACTTGCCGATACCGGTGACCCCGACGGAACCAAACCAAGGCCACAGACGTGGAGAGGACATCGAAATTGAGGTCACCATGAGAGCAGGGCATGAAGGGCCACAGAACTTGAGACTTTTTTTTTTTTTTAATGCTGATCAATGAGAATGAGGATGATTAAGATGATGCTACGGATTTCCATTTTGGTCTGAGACTACATGACAGGGCTGTACTCTACGCTTCCTTTCATAGTATATCCCGGCGTCAACCAGGCCAGAGAGATACAGGCACCTGTAGTGTTGGTCAGGAAATTTAAGCAACACTCTCAGAAACGCATCCATAAGTGGATGAAACTCGACTGTGTGGTCCCAGTCTTCCCAAGTGAGTCCGCAGCAAACTCAGCTCTGGGTGAGAGCCGGTCGGGGCAGAAAAACCCACATGACTCTGATGGGATTCGAACCCACGACCTCCCAGCCGGGAGTCCGCGACGCTAACCACTTCGCCACGGCGGCTGGTAGCAAGTTAGTTCTTAACTGAAATAGGTGAACAAAAACAAATGGCCTATGAAAGCGCAATGAGTAATTTTATATTGGAATTGTATGGTGTAATTACTTCAATTTTTTTTTTTAAAGTTAAAATGTGTGTGTGTGTGTGTGTGTGTGTGTGTGTGTGTGTGTGTGTGTGTGCGTGCTATGAAAGAGCAGTGAGTAATTTTATATTGGAAATGTATTGTGTAATTTCTCCAAATTGATTTTTAAAGATTAAAATGTGTGTGTGTGTGTGTGTGTGTGTGTGTGTGTGTGTGTGTGTGTTTTTCTCTCTCTCTCTCTCTCTCTCTCTTGTGTGTGTGTGTGTGTGTGTGTGTGTGTGTGTGTGTGTGTGTGTGTGAAATTTCTTTAAAATGGGATTTTTAATTAATTTTTTTAAAAAGCCGTTCGTTTTATCGTTTTGTTTTGGTGCCATCTAGCAACGAATGATGCAATCATCTTAACGCCATATTTTATTCGGTTTCAGTGGTGACACAAAAGAAAGAAAAATGAAAAGAATTGGTGCTCCATAATCTCCATAGAACTGAGGCACAGAAAAGGAGAAAATATGATCATGATAATCAGAAAAGTAAACGTAATGATTTGCAAAACATCGAGTGTGTCAAAAACAGTCTGTCAGTTGGAGTGCATATCAGCGTGTGCGGACAAGGTAAATCATCTGAAGATTTGTGCCCGAAAGATCCGCGAAAGCAAACAATGTTTCATGCAGCTGGACATTCTACGGACACCACATCAGAAGTGGCAGCGGTGTGGTAACCGTCTCGAGGACTAGATCGATATGTGCCCAAGATGGAACCAAAATGAAACATTTCTGGCATCGTTCTCCCCAGTCAGTTCGTCGGCGAACAGCTCTGCTGACACCCCAGAGCATAAAGCCCAGACAAGAAAATCCCAAAGACTTCTGGTCGCCGCTTTCTGTTTCACAATAGAGAGTACACGCCTATACGTGTAACGTTTGATTTCCCTATGCCAAACGTATAGTTGAACTGTGACAACAGTGGCTGCGTGGCTCAGCACATTTCATCTACCGGCTGGACTCCCGTTTGCTTTCCCCTCCTTAGAAAAAGTCCCCGCCAAGACTATGCCTTTGACGAGTGAACACTTAAAAGAGTATGACTGACAAATTACTTTTTTCTTCCCTTCTAAGTGTAAGTTGAACTGTGACAACAGTGGCTGCGTGGCTCAGCACATTTCATCTACCGGCTGGACTCCCGTTTGCTTTCCCCTCCTGAGAAAAAGTCCCCGCCAAGACTATGCCTTTGACGAGTGAACACTTAAAAGAGTATGACTGACAAATTACTTTTTTCTTCCCTTCTAAGTGTGCTACAAAACTAGCAACCGCCTTTTTCCACAACAAAGGGCACTCTAGACACCAAAATACCACACATAGCACATGTGTTATGTGCACATAGCGGATTTTCAAAAGCGACGCTCCCCCCCCCCCCCCCTCCCTACACACGCTAATGACGTTGGAAGCGGTCACGTCTGCTCCGTTGTCTTTCAGTCTCCGTTTGTTCGTCAGGTATTGGCAAGTTTAACACACACACCCCCACCCCCCACCCCCCACCCCCCAGAGGGTAAGAAGATTTTTTTTAAACATGTCGATTTGTTGTAGGACAATCATAAATAACTGATAGAATTAAAAAAAATATTTTCGATCAAAATTATCAGACTTTGTAATATTATGATTGTTTTTGGAAGTTACTCAGTTCACTATGCTCGTTCATGTGTTTTTGCTGAGTTGTACGGGTTTAGTCATTTCGATTCTACTCTTGCTAATCTATCAATACTTTTGGTGTTGAATAGGTGGTAGATTGAGTTATTTATAGTGCTGTTCACTTTGTAGGGTTTTCAACTTGAGGTGTGGGTCCGACTGGCTGAGTGCACTGGAAGGGGTGTTCGTGCTGTCCTAGGCCTCTTCTCCCTGCTGTGACATCGCAGTCTTCTCTGAGGCCAGGATTCACCTTTGCTCCCCCAGTACCTTCCTTGTCAACAGCCAGTAGGCCTGTCTACCTTCAGAGCAGCCAGTGTCTTCCCTGGTGTCTTCTTTGGTGTTTTCCCTCCAGACGGCTGACTGGTGCACTTCGTTGTGGACCTTGCTCTCCTGTGTCCTGTCACAGGAGTGGGACCAACTGTTTTGGACCTTGCTCTCCTGTGTCCTGTCGCAGGAGTGGGACCAACTGTTTTGGACCTTGCTCTCCTGTGTCCTGTCACAGGAGTGGGACCAACTGTTTTGGACCTTGCTCTCCTGTGTCCTGTCGCAGGAGTGGGACCAACTGTTTTGGACCTTGCTCTCCTGTGTCCTGTCGCAGGAGTGGGACCAACTGTTTTGGATCATGCTCTTCTGTGCCCAGTCTCAGAAGTGTTTTCATGTGGACTGCCGTCAACGCATCCGCAATTGAGGTCAGACTGATAATCATCACTACAATGAGATTTTTTTTGGTGTGCAAGTCTGTTCCAGTTTGGACAGCAATACACCTGACCAGTGATGGGAATTCTGACAGGATTTAATTCACATCCAGAAGGACTCACCGATTCATTTTGTTTGAAAAATGTTAGATATTCTTTTTCTTGTGATTATTTTGTGTCATGATTAGTATAATGAATTCTTTCCAGCCTAACAGGGAGCGTGAGTGTGAACACAAGTGGACAGAAACAAATAAGTTTATCCATTGATGTTGTTCATGTGCTAAAGTGTCGCCTCCAACTTTTCATTGTTCATTAAATATAGCCTACACTCCTTGCTAATTTCTTGTTCGTGCTGGTATGTCGTAGGGTGGTGTGAATGAGTGATAGGAAGAATTGTTAGAATACAGAAACATCCTACACGCCTTCATACACTCATGAGACAGATTTGACAAATCCATTTACAAGCACCCCACCCCTCATTCCACTCTGTGACACATGCGTGCGTGCGTGCGTACATGCATGCATATGTGTGTGCATGCGTACATGCATGTGTTGTGTGTGTGTGTGTGTGTGTGTGTGTGTGTGGTGAAAATACAGTCTAACTAAATCCTTTTTTGTTCTAGTTTTATTACCTATCTGCCATCCAGTCTCTCACGATTCTTAATTGTGGGGCAATTTTAGACAAACTGAACAGTGGTGTTGGTTCCATTCTCCTTTTTTCAAAGGTACATTAGAAATTGTTTTTGGTGGTGTTGTTAAGAAGAAGAAGAAGACGTGCTTACCTGTCGACTCACTGCACACTGTCAGTGTCACAAAGCGAAGAGAAACAGTCCTGGGAAATCGTCAGCAGAAGTCACAGCTGTAGTAGTAGTCTGGGAACAACTGCGGCTCTTCACACACACGGTTGCTGCTGGTCCTGACTGCTGTCCTGGCGAAGAGTGGCTGTGTGGAGAGCCACCCACGCTATATATATTGGCGTTTCACATGCATGTTAAACATTTACAAGCAAACAGGTGATTTTTGTTTGTTTGTTTGTTTTTGCTGTCCCAACCTCTGCGCCACCTCAGAGGCAGTGCACCCATGCCGCTCAATTCGACACCCCGTCCACAGCCACAGCCCAGTCGGACCCCGCCGCAGCCCCGGCACCGGCAATCCACAGGGAGCAGTCAATGTCAAGTCATCAAGAGGCAACCCACCGGAGGAGACACTGCACTGCTGCCGAGTCACTTCGGTGGTGTTCAGTGGCGCCTGTTCTGATCTAACATACGCAGGACACCACCTACTAAGCCCCCTACTGACGACAATAATTGCTTAGTCGCGGAGCCGGCGTGAGTGAGCTCTCCCTCCTGAGGGCGCCACCACGTTCGTCCAACGGCAGCCCCCATGGACTCGCCGATACCGGTGACCCCGACGGAACCAAACCAAGGCCACAGACGTGGAGAGGACATCGAAATTGAGGTCACCATGAGAGCAGGGCATGAAGGGCCACAGAATTTGAGACTTTTTTTTATGCTGATCGATGAGAATGAGGATGATTAAGATGATGCTACGGATTTCCATTTTGGTCTGAGACTACATGACAGGGCTGTACTCTACGCTTCCTTTCATAATATATCCCGGCATCAGCCAGGCCAGAGAGATACAGGCACTTGCAGTGTTGGTCAGGAAATTAAAGCAACACTCTCAGAAACGCATCCATTAAGTGGATGAAACTCGACTATGTGGTCCCAGTCTTCCCAACTGAGTCAGCAGCAAACTCAACTCTGGGTGAGAGCCGGTCGGGGCAGAAAAACCCACATGACTCTGATGGGATTCGAACCCACGACCTCCCAGCCGGGAGTCCGCGACGCTAACCACTTCACCACGGCGGCTGGTAACAAACAGGTGTTGTTTGAGGTGGAGACTGATATGCAGGGAGGAGGGAGGGAGATTCCATTTTTTGGGGGAGGGGGTGGTGCGGTGGGGTGGGATGGGGTGGCGTGGGGTGAGATATCATTCCCATTTTTAAGCTGATGATATCTTAGAATGTGAAGAAAGAGAGAAAGCAGGATAGAGACTTTCAGATGCTGTTATGAAATGAAAGGGCTTTCTTTAAACTGAAACTAAACTGATAGAGGGTGTGTTTCTTTTTGTCTTTTTTTTAAATAGTATTTATGATTTTTTTAAAAATATCTGGTTTGTGAGGACGTCTGCTTTGCAAACATCTGTCGCCAATGGTGAAACTGCAGAGAGAGAGAGAGAGAGACAGAGAGAGAGAGACAGAGACAGACAGACAGACAGACAGACACAAAGAGAAGGAATGGGAGAAAGAGAGAGACAGATGACAGACAGACAGACCAACAGACAGACATAGACAGGCAGATGGACAGACAGACAGAGATCCTGTGATAATCATCATTATCTTTGACGTCGTCATCATCATCATCATTATCACCACGTCACAATCGTCGTCGTCATTGTAGTGGTAGTAGTAATAGTAGCATTTGCAGTAGCAGTGTGGGTTGGGCATATAATAGACCCACTGCCCTGCCATGCATGTCGTAAGAGGCGACTAAGGCAGGACCACCTCGCCCCGAGGATAAAGGGGTTTACGTAGGGCTAACAACCCTACCTGTAAAAAAGACGAGTTACAGAAGCATCGACGACAACGAACCAAAATCTGGGCAAGGAAAGGTCTCAATCCCGGAGACTTATGATGCAGTGCAGTGAAAGCCGAAAGGAAGCTGCAAGGCTGACTCCCCTTATAACACCCAGGACAACAAGAGAGCAGCCACATGGAACATCAGAACGATGTACGAAACAGGAAAAACCATCCAAGTTGCGAGAGAGATGAAAAACTATAAGATCGGAGTGCTAGGACTGAGCGAGACAAGGTGGCTACAATCAGGACAACTGAGACTTTCATCTAGAGAAGAACTGCTGTACTCAGGACACACAGAGGATGGAGCCCCCCCCACTGAGGGTGTGGCCCTGATGCTGGCACCGGAGGCACAAGGGGCACTTATCGGATGGGAACCTGTCAACTCCCGCATCATCACAGCCAAGTTTACCACGAAGAAGAATGACATCAGGCTGAACATCATCCAGTGCTATGCTCCCACCAATGATGCGGAAGAAGAGAAGAAAGATGTCTTCTATCAGCAACTACAGACAGTGATAGACAGAAGAGAAGCAAAAGACATAACCATACTGATAGGGGATTTTAACGCCAAGATCGGAACAGACAACACAGGCTACGAGGACATCATGGGGACACATGGGGACTGTGACAGATGAACGAGAATGGTGAGCGCTTTGCAGACCTGTGCGCCCTGAACCAGCTGGTGATAGGAGGAAGCATCTTCCCACACAAGCACATCCACAAGGCCACATGGAGATCCCCGAACCACGTCACGGAGAACCAGATTGACCACACCTGCATTAGCCGCAAATTCAGGAGATTTTTTCTTTCTTTTTTTTTTTTTTTTTTTGCTGTCCCAACCTCCGCGCCACCTCAGAGGCAGTGCACCCACGCCGCTCATTCCGACACCCCGTCCACAGCCACAGCCCGGTCGGCCCCGCCGCAGCCCCGGCACCGGCAATCCACAGGGAGCAGTCAATGTCAAGTCGTCAAGAGGCAACCCACCAGAGGAGACACTGCACTGCTGCCGAGTCACTTCGGTGGTGTTCAGTGGCGCCTGTTCTGATCTAACATACGCAGGACACTACCTACTAAGCCCCCTACTGACGACAATAATTGCTTAGTCGCGGAGCCGGCGTGAGTGAGCTCTGCCTCCGGAGGGCGCCACCACGTTCGTCCAACGGCAGCCCCCATGGACTCGCCGATACCGGTGACCCCGACGGAACCAAACCAAGGCCACAGACGTGGAGAGGACATCGAAATTGAGGTCACCATGAGAGCAGGGCATGAAGGGCCACAGAATTTGAGACTTTTTTTTATGCTGATCGATGAGAATGAGGATGATTAAGATGATGCTACGGATTTCCATTTTGGTCTGAGACTACATGACAGGGCTGTACTCTACGCTTACTTTCATAATGTATCCCGGTGTCAACCTGGCCCGAGAGATACAGGCACCTGCAGTGTTGGTCAGGAAATTTGAGCAACACTCTCAGAAACGCGACTGTGTGGTCCCAGTCTTCCCAACTGAGTCAGCAGCAAACTCAACTCTGGTTAGGAGCTGGTCGGGGCAGAAAAACCCACATGACTCTGATGGGATTCGAACCCACGACCTCCCAGCCGGGAGTCCGCGACGCTAACCACTTCGCCACGGCGGCTGGTAATTCAGGAGATCATGGTGGGATGTACAAGTGATGAGAGGTGCTGACGTATCATCAGACCACTACCTTCTTTTAACAACAGTGAGACTTCGCCTCAAGAGATACACCAACGCCAACAACACATGGACAAGGTACAATGTCGGACTGCTCAGAAACATGGACACACAAGCAGCATTCCAGATTAGCCTTTCCAACAGGTTCCAGCCGCTACAAGAGCTGATAGAAGACGGTGAGACGGACATCGAGACACAGTGGGAACAATGCAAGAAGGTCTGGCATGACACATGTGAAGAGATCCTTGGCAAGAAGAAGACCCAGCACAAGGAATGGATCTCTGCCGTCACCATCCACAAGCTGGAAACAAGGAGAGAGAAGAAAACTATGCTGAACACGAGCTGAACAAGAGCAGCTAAGGCAAAGGCACAGGAAGAGCACACAGCAGCGAACAGAAAAGTAAAGAAGTGCATCAAGAAGGACAAGAGGGACTACTTTGACGACCTGGCCAGTCAAGCAGAGGCAGCAGCCGAACAGGGGAATCTGAAGGACCTGTACCTGGTGACCAAGAAGCTGACGGGTAAGTTCCAGCAGACAGACAAGCCAGTGAAGGACAAGAACGGAAACCCACGGACAACAACCGAGGAACAGCTGAAACGATGGGCAGAACACTTCGGGGAGCTGCTGAACCGCCTCGCCCCTGATGCATCACCAGACATCCCACCCACAGAGACAGAACTGCCCATCAGCTGTGACAAACCCTCAAAGGCAGAGATCAAGAAGGCCATCATGACTCTGAAAAACGGGAAGGCTGCAGGGCTGGACGAAATACCAGCAGAAGCCATCAAAGCAGACATAGAGACAGCTGTCAGCATGCTGTACAGCCTCTTCAGCAAGATCTGGGAGAAGGAGGAGGTACCGGCCCAGTGGAAAGGAATCATCATCAAGCTGCCGAAGAAAGGAGATCTCAGGGAGTGCAGCAACTACCGAGGGATCATGCTCCTGTCAACGCCAGGCAAGGTTCTCAACTGGGTTCTACTGGAGAGAATGAAAGAGGCTGTCGACCCAAGCTCCGCGACCAGCAGGCAGGCTTCCGGCAGAACAAATCATGTGCTGACCAGATCGCCAGCCTGCTCATCATCGTGGAGCAGTTGCTGGAGTGGAACTCCCCCCTGTACATCAGCTTCATAGATTATGAGAAGGCCTTTGACAGTGTGGACAGAGAGACACTGTGGAAGCTGCT
This sequence comes from Conus canariensis, assembly GCA_033310375.1. Taxonomy (NCBI): domain Eukaryota; kingdom Metazoa; phylum Mollusca; class Gastropoda; order Neogastropoda; family Conidae; genus Conus; species Conus canariensis. The sequence continues at coordinate 16,928,100 of CM065742.1, read as the reverse complement.
GAGGCATTACGGAGTCCCTGAGAAGATCATCTCCCTCATCTGGTGCACCTACCAGGACATGAACTGCAGGATTGCCCATGCCGGCCAGCTGTTGGCCGGCAAAGGTTGACAAACAGTTCCAGTCTTACCAGCAATCCCAGGGAGCGCTGTCCCTGGTGGATGATCTGGTGGTGTTGAACAAGCGGATTGTGGTGCCCACGGCACTACGCCAGGATATTCTCCTGAAGCTCCATGAGTCCCACCAAGGACTAACCAAGTGCCGGCAGAACGCTCAGGCTACCGTCTGGTGGCCCTGCCTGAGCAAACAGCTGGCTGACATAATCAACGCATGCAGAGTGTGCAGAGAACAGCTGCTGAGGCATTACGGAGTCCCCGAGAAGATCATCTCCCTCATCCGGTGCACCTACCAGGACATGAACTGCAGGATTGCCTATGCCGGCCAGCTGTCGAAAAGTTTCGAGGTGAAAACCGGAGTTTGGCAGGGGTGCCTGCTGTCACCGTTCCTCTTCCCTGTGGTCATTGACTGGATCATGAAGACCACTACAACAGGCAGGAACAACAGTATACAGTGGACACTCTGGACGCAGCTCGACGACCTCGACTTCGCTGACGACCTGGCGCTCCTGTCATACAGCCACAGCCAGATGCAGGACAAGACCACTGGCTTGGAGACCACATCAGCCGGGACAGGGCTCAAGATTAACAGGAAGAAGACCGAGCTGATGAAAATCAACACCACTGCCAACACATCAGTCACAGTCGGTGGAGAGCCCATCAGGGAGGTGGAGTCTTTCGTCTACCTGGGAAGCGTGGTTGACCAACAGGGAGGCACAGACCGAGACGTCACAGCCAGAATTGGCAAGGCAAGAGCAGCTTTCGTCATGCTCAAGAACATCTGGGCATCTGGAGGAATCAGCATAAGAACCAAACTCCGCATCTTCAACTCCAGTGTGAAATCAGTTCTGCTCTACGGATGCAAGACATGGCGGACAACACAGACGATGCAACAAAAGATTCAGACATTCTTCAACACCTGTCTGAGGCGCATCTACAAAATCCGATGGCAGGACAAGATCCGAAACAAAGATCTGGGAGAGCGTGCAGGACAGGAACCAGTGGCCAAGCAGATACAGCGAAGGAAGTGGGGCTGGATCGGACACACCCTCAGGAAGCCAGCATCCAGCATCACACGCCAAACCCTGACCTGGAACCCACTGGGAAAGAGAAAGAGAGGCCGGCCTCGCAACAGCTGGAGGCGAGACACTGAGGCGGAGTTGAAACAAAAAGGGACCAACTGGACTGGAATGACCAGAACAGCCCAGAACAGAGTGCGATGGCGAAGGGTCGTCGATGGCCTATGCTCCACCGGGAGCGATGGGCATAATGAATGAATGATGCAGTAGCAGTGGTAAATGAGAACAACAGCAATAATATTAAGAATAATGATTGTCACGGCAGTTTTGTTCATTTTTATTTTCCCCTTCACTTTACATATAAGTACAGGAGAGTTTAATTAGAATAGTAGGCCTGTGGAGCCTTGGCCAACTGGGACAAACTCACCTGACTAGTTTTTGGGCCTGTGCTTGTGTTTGTTGCATGCTTTTGTGCTGGGTTTGTGCATTGCTATCTGTAATGTGTTTGTTGACTGGTTATTGTCTGTGAACAGTTGTCTCTTGTGTTAGCTTGCTAGGTAGAAGAGAGTCAGTTGGTGTTTAGTTCCACTCTCTGCTACAGTCGGTCTGCAGTTGGGGTGGTTAAAGCCAGTCTCTGGTTAGTAGTTTTTGCCTGTAGTTGGGCTTTGTATCCTAGAGGTGAAATAGCTTTCTGTGGGTCTATGTTAGTGTTGCAACCTTCTATACCTCTCAGTCGTAGGGGTAGGTTGCCTCTTTGTTCATCTTTGTGGTGCTTCCAGTCATCAGTGTCCTGCCCCAGGTGTCCTATGTGTCCTTGTTTGGTCCAAGGCTTCAGGGTTTGGGCGACTCGTCTGGGCTGGGTCCGGTCACAATGTGCGGAGCGAGCGTGACTGATGGGCGCTCTCGGCGGCAGATTCCTGCAAGACTTGGTGGTCAAGTGCTGACTCGTTGCCCCTGAATCGATCTCCAGGGAGTTGGGTGGCGAGTCAGTCCACCGCTACACTATACACGTCCTCTGTCTCATCAGCCTGCCAGTGTCAGCCGACTTTTCGCCGTCACTCGTCCTCAGCAAGTATGGCTGGTGGGGGCTCTCTGCAGCAGCCTTCTGCCAGTCCTCAGTTGTGCTGCCAGCCTCCAGCTCCATCAGCTCCCTGTTTGGTTCATCTCTAGTCGGCAACGTTTAGTTACATTGTCTATTGTTTCAGTTCAATGTAGTTACAGTGTGACTGCGATCATCCATCTACGTTCATTCATCGTCTATTTAACGTGCACTCATCGATGTGTTTCAAGTCAAAATGGGGTCCAGCAACGTGTTTAGGAGTGTCGTATGATACTAGTGTCATCTTTGTGGCATTTGAAGTGACTGTGGTGTTCCCTCTTCACGAGGGCCGAGGTGACTGTAAAGAAGCAGCCTGGAGACTTCAAGATTTTCTTTTCGTCATTGACAACATTCCTAGCACCTACATCGTTCTTCGTTGTGGGACGTTATTCTTCAAAACCTTCTATGGATCGTTTCTTTGTGCACACTTGAAGTTTTGAATTATTTTATGTTGGTTGATACTATGCTATTTCCTTGGTGCCGCCTCGTGTGGCGCTACGTGGGTTTGTGTTGGTGATCGGTGTGCATGATGCCTCGTGTTGTTTTGTTTGGATATGAATGTGTGAATGAAAGAGAATATAATTCGTGTGAATGGTATCTGTTCCGAGATTTCTTATTTAGTTAGTGAAAGGGGGCGCTAGAACTAATAGGTCTATTTCTCTGTCTTTCCACTCCAGTTCAGGTCTTAGCGAGCTTGACAATGATGATACTCTCATCATCATTATCATCATCATCATCATCATCATCATCATCATCATCATCATCATCATCATCATCATCGTCTTCATCATTATGGTTGTCGTCATCATCACTATCAACATGATAGAATCATCGTCATCATCATACAACAAAGTATGAATGCGCACCAGCATTCTGCAATGTCCAGCCTACTTACCTTGCCATCATTTTTTGGTTTTTGGTATTGTCTATTCAGAGAGCAGAAGTGAACGGGCGTGGCAGATTGTGTGTGTGTGTGTTGTGTGTGTGTGTGTGTGTGTGTGTGTGTGTGTGTGTGTGTGTGTGTGTGTGTGTGTGGTGTGTGTGCGTGAGTGTGCGTGTAACAATGTGTAGAGTATGACTGAGTGATTGATTGAATAAATACTGTGAAACGTTTCTCTCCACTTGGTGTCTCTCTGTGTGCCTGGGATGGACAGTCTCTCTTCCCTCACGACAAACGAGACACTGTCGCATTTGTACTCCTGTGATGAGACGACACAAAAGAGAAAAGATTCTTACTATAGGGACAATATTATTGAGAACTGTGGCCACTCATGTTGTAATTTGTGTGTGTGTGTGTGTGTGTGTGTGCGTGCGTGCGTGCGTGCGAGCGTGCGTGCGTGCGTGCGTGTGTGTGTGTGTGTGTGTGTGTGTGTGTGTGTGGTACGCGCGCGCATGTGTGTGTATGTGTGTGTGTCTCTGTGTGTGTGCGTGTGTGTCGGTCTGTCTGCATGTGCGTGAGTGGATGGGTGCGCGTGTGTACGTGCGTCGAGAGAGAGAGAGAGAGAGAGAGAGAGAGAGAGAGAGAGAGAGAGAGAGAGAGAGAGAGAGATTTTCCATTAAAAAATCAGCAGGACCAGGTTGACCGTGGGTTGGGTGATTCAGATATGCCAATCCAGTCTATCTGAACCTCCAACAATAAAATGTTTGGCTTTGCACAAACATTGGATCCTTCAGCAGCTGGTGAACTACCGTCCCACATTCAATTCAAAGATACAAAGCAGGGGGGGGGGGGGGAGATGATGATGATGATGATGATGACCAGAGAGAGACAGATAGATACTCATGCAGAGAGACACACAGTCAGAAACGCGGAGAATGACAGAGACAGAGACAGATTGAGAGAGAGAGCAGAAAAGAATGACGGAGAGAGAGAGAGAGAGAGAGAGAGAGAGAGAGAGAGAAGAGAGAGGGTGTCTGGGGAGGATGAGAGGAAGAGACAAAGACACAGAGAGAGACACTTTGACACTGATATTTTATTGTCATTAAGAAAGAGGTCTTTTGACAAGGGGAGAAGGGTAACGGAACAATAACATCTCCCTCTTTCTTTCCTGCAAATAAATGGTACACATTTTGTGACCCAGTGATGCTTAGGAGCTAGAAGAGTGAGAGAGAGAGAGAGAGGGGGGGGAGGGACACACACACACACACACACACACACACACACACACACACACACACACACCACAGCACACACCACTGACAGAGTGAAAGGAAAGAGAGAACTGTTCAGTGTGTGTGACACAATATTTTTTTTAAATTTCTTTGGATACACAGCACACTGAACAACCAAAGGCTTGCAGAGAGAGAGAGAGAGAGAGAGACTCCATAAAAAAAAAGCAGCAGCTGGTTGACAGTAAGCACACTAATACTTACAAACAACCGAAACCACATGAAATATCAGCCGCCGAATAATCCAGACATGCAAACCATGCTTGTGTCTGAGCCTTCGAACAACAAAATGTCGGGCTTTGGACAAACAATGGAACCCCCAGCAGCCGGTGATCTCCCGTGCTACGTACAATTCAAAGATGCACACAAGAGAGAGACGTAGCTACTTGCTCACACATACTGCGCACACACAACCAGATCACACACAGACTGACCACACATGATTCGAATGGCGTTGACACTCCGTTACAGAGGCCCACAGTAGCGTGAAAATCATCGTTCAGCTTCACGTCTAATAATAAGATGACCCAAGATAAAATATCTGGAGTCCGTCCAATGGCAGCCCCCATGGACTCGCCGATACCGGTGATCCCGACGGAACCAAACCAACGGGACATCGAAATTGAGGTCACCATGAGAGCAGGGCATGAAGGGCCACAGAATTTGGGACATTTCTTTTTTATGCTGATCAATGAGAATGAGGATGATTAAGATGATGCTATGGATTTCCATTTTGGTCTGAGACTACATGACAGGGCTGTACTCTACGCTTCCTTTCATAATATATCCCGGCGTCAACCTGGCCAGAGAGATACAGGCACTTGCAGTGTTGGTCAGGAAATGTGAGCAATACTCTCAGAAACGCATCCATTAAGTGGATGAAACTCGACTATGTGGTCCCAGTCTTCCCAACTGAGTCAGCAGCAAACTCAACTCTGGGTGAGAGCCGGTCGGGGCAGAAAAACCCACATGACTCTGATGGGATTCGAACCCACGACCTCCCAGCCGGGAGTCCACGACACTAACCACTTCACCACGGCGGCTGGTAACAAACAGGTGTTGTTTGAGGTGGAGACTGATATGCAGGGAGGAGGGAGGGAGATTCCATTTTTTGGGGAGGGGGTGGTGCGGTGGGATGCGATAGGAGCTGATGATATCTTAGAATGTGAAGAAAGAGAGAAAGCAGGAGAGAGACTTTCAGATGCTATTATGAAATTAAAGCGCTTTCTTTAAACTGAAACTAAACTGATAGAGAGTGTGTTTCTTTGTCTTTTTAAAATTTTTCTTTTAGTATTTATGATTTTTAAAAAATATCTGGTTTGTGAGGACGTCTGCTTTGCAAACATCTGTCGCCAGTGGTGAAACTGCACAGAGAGAGAGAGAGAGAGAAGAGAGAGAGAGAGAGAAGAAGAAGGACAGACAGACAGACAGACAGACAGACAGACAGACAGACAGACAGACAGACACAAAGAGGAGTGGGAGAAAGAGAGACAGACAGACAGATTACAGACAGACAGACCAGACAGACCAACAGACAGACATAGACAGGCAGATGGACAGACAGACAGATCCTGTGGTAATCATCATTATCTTTGACGTCGTCATCATCATCATCATCATTATCATCACGTCACAATCGTCGTCGTCATTGTAGTGGTAGTAGTAATAGTAGCATTTGCAGTAGCAGTGTGGGTTGGGCATAGAATAGACCCACTGCCCTGCCATGCATGTCGTAAGAGGCGACTAAGGCAGGACCACCTCGCCCCGAGGATAAAGGGGTTTACGTATGGCTAACAACCCTACCTGTAAAAAAGACGAGTTACAGAAGCATCGACGACAACGAACCAAAACATTTACCTGGGCAAGGAAAGGTCTCAATCCCGGAGACTTATGATGCAGTGCAGTGAAAGCCGAAAGGAAGCTGCAAGGCTGACTCCCCTTCTAATACCCAGGACAACAAGAGAGTAGCCACATGGATCAGAATGATGTACCAAACAGGAAAAACCATCCAAGTTGCGAGAGAGATGAAAAACTATAAGATCGGAGTGCTAGGACTGAGCGAGACAAGGTGGCTACAATCAGGACAACTGAGACTTTCATCGGAGAAGAACTGCTGTACTCAGGACACACACAGGATGGAGCCCCCCCACACTGAGGGTGTGGCCCTGATGCTGGCACCAGAGGCACAAGGGGCACTCATCGGATGGGAACCTGTCAACTCCCGCATCATCACAGCCAAGTTTACCATGGAGAATAATGACATCAGGCTGAACATCATCCAGTGCTATGCCCCCACCAATGATGCGGAAGAAGAGAAGAAAGATGACTTCTATCAGCAACTACAGACAGTGATAGACAGAAGAGGAGCAAAAGACATAACCATACTGATGGGGGATTTTAACGCCAAGATCGGAACAGACAACACAGGCTACGAGGACATCATGGGGACTGTGACAGATGAACGAGAATGGTGAGCGCTTTGCAGACCTGTGCGCCCTGAACCAGCTGGTGATAGGAGGAAGCATCTTCCCACACAAGCACATCCACAAGGCCACATGGAGATCCCCGAACCACGTCACAGAGAACCAGATTGACCACATCTGCATTAGCGGCAAATTCAGGAGATCATGGTGGGATGTATGAGTGATGAGAGGTGCTGACGTGTCATCAGACCACCACCTTCTTTTAACAACAGTGAGACTTCGTCTCGAGAGATTCACCAACGCCAACAACACATGGACAAGGTACAATGTCGGACATTTCGGGGAGCTGCTGAACTGCCCCTCCCCTGATGCATCACCAGATATCCCGCCCGCAAGGACATTATTATTATTATTATTATTATGAACATTTATGACGCCTAATCAATTGAATGCCCTAGGCGTTTACAATATCACAACAGACATCAAATCACACAATATATAACAATCATACATGAGAAAAAGGCATCAAAATCCAAAGCAAGGACACAAACTCACAAGCATGCATACACGCAAACACACACTCACACAGACACGAACGCACACAAAGCAGACACTCGCATCACACATTGCAAACGTCGGGTCACAGGGAAGACGAAGTTACCTAGGAAACAGATGAGTTTTGAGAAGGCGCTTGAATGTGGGCAGTGAGGGTGAGTATCTGAGAGAGCGAGGCAATTGATTCCAGGTAGTTGGAGCTTGATAGGCAAAGGAACGTTGACCAAAGGTTTTAGTGCGAACAGTGGGGATACTGTAGATACGAGTGTCACATGAGGAACGTAAAGCTCGAGATGGGGTGTAAAGATGTAACAGGTGGGTGAGATACTCAGGACAGGAAGACTCGATAGATTTGAAGCAGAGAGAGGCAATCTTGTAGGATATTCTTAGCTGAACAGGGAGCCAGTGGAGAGAGCGGAGCAATGGGGTAACATGGTTATATTTATAACTGCCCATCAGCTGTGACAAACCCTCAAAGGCAGAGATCAAGAAGGCCATCATGACTCTGAAAAACGGGAAGGCTGCAGGGCTGGACGAAATACCAGCAGAAGCCATCAAAGCAGACATAGAGACAGCTGTCAACATGCTGTACAGCCTCTTCAGCAAGATCTGGGAGAAGGAGGAGATACCAGCCCAGTGGAAAGAAGGAATCATCATCAAGCTGCCGAAGAAAGGAGATCTCAGGGAGTGCAGCAACTACCGAGGGATCATGCTCCTGTCAACGCCAGGCAAGGTTCTCAACTGGGTTCTACTGGAGAGAATGAAAGAGGCTGTCGACCCAAGCTCCGCGACCAGCAGGCAGGCTTCAGGTGGAACAAATGTGCTGGCCAGATCGCCAGCCTGCTCATCATCGTGGAGCAGTCGCTGGAGTGGAACTCCCTCCTGTACATCAGCTTCATAGATTATGAGAAGGCCTTCGACAGTGTGGACAGAGAGACGCTGTGGAAGCTGCTGAGGCATTACGGAGTCCCTGAGAAGATCATCTCCCTCATCCGGTGCACTTACCAGGACATGAACTGCAGGATTGCCCACGCCGGCCAGCTGTCCGAAAGTTTCGAGGTGAAGACCGGAGTTTGGCAGGGATGCCTGCTGTCGCCGTTCCTCTTCCACCTGGTCATTGACTGGATCATGAAGACCACTACAACAGGCAGGAACAACGGTATACAGTGGACACTCTGGACGCAGCTCGACGACCTCGACTTCGCTGACGACCTGGCGCTCCTGTCACACAGCCACAGCCAGATGCAGGACAAGACCACTGGCTTGGAGACCACATCAGCTGGGACAGGGCTCAAGATTAACAGGAAGAAGACCGAGCTGATGAAAATCAACACCACTGCCAACACATCAGTCACAGTCGGTGGAGAGCCCATCAGGGAGGTGGAGTCTTTCCTACCTGGGAAGCGTGGTTGACCAACAGGGAGGCACAGACCGAGACGTCACAGCCAGAATTGGCAAGGCAAGAGCAGCTTTCGTCATGCTCAAGAACATCTGGGCATCTGGAGGAATCAGCATAAGAACCAAACTCCGCATCTTCAACTCCAGTGTGAAATCAGTTCTGCTCTACGGATGCGAGACATGGCGGACAACACAGACGATGCAACAAAAGATTCAGACATTCTTCAACACCTGTCTGAGGCGCATCTACAAAATCCGATGGCAGGACAAGATCCGAAACAAAGATCTGGGAGAGCGTGCAGGACAGGAACCAGTGGCCAAGCAGATACAGCGAAGGAAGTGGGGCTGGATCGGACACACCCTCAGGAAGCCAGCATCCAGCATCACACGCCAAACCCTGACCTGGAACCCACTGGGAAAGAGAAAGAGAAGCCGGCCTCACAACAGCTGGAGGCGAGACACTGAGGCGGAGTTGAAACAAAAAGGGACCAACTGGACTGGAATGACCAGAACAGCCCAGAACAGAGTGCGATGGCGAAGGGTCGTCGATGGCCTATGCTCCACTGGGAGCGATGGGCATAATGAATGAATGATGCAGTAGCAGTGGTAAATGAGAACAACAGCAATAATATTAAGAATAATGATTGTCACGGCAGTTTTGTTCATTTTTATTTTCCCCTTCACTTTACATATAAGTACAGGAGAATTTAATTAGAACAGTAGGCCTGTGGAGCCTTGGCCAACTGGGACAAACTCACCTGACTAGTTTTTGGGCCTGTGTTTGTGTTTGTTGCATGCTTTTGTGCTGGGTTTGTACATTGCTATCTGTAATGTGTTTGTTGACTGGTTATTGTCTGTGAACAGTTGTCTCTTGTGTTAGCTTGCTAGGTAGAAGAGAGTCAGTTGGTGTTTAGTTCCCCTCTCTGCTACAGTCGGTCTGCAGTTGGGGTGGTTAAAGCCAGTCTCTGGTTAGTAGTTTTTGCCTGTAGTTGGGCTTTGTATCCTAGAGGTGAAATAGTTTTCTGTGGGTCTATGTTAGTGTTGCAACCTTCTATACGTCTCAGTCGGTAGGGGTAGGTTGCCTCTTTGTTCATCTTTGTGGTGCTTCCAGTCATCAGTGTCCTGCCCCAGGTGTCCTATGTGTCCTTGTTTGGTCCAAGGCTTCAGGGTTTGGGCGACTCGTCTGGGCTGGGTCTGGTCACAACGTGCGGAGCGAGCGTGACTGATGGGCGCTCTCGGCGGCAGATTCCTGCAAGACTTGGTGGTCAAGTGCTGACGCGTTGCCCCTGAATCGATCTCCAGGGAGTTGGGTGGCGAGTCAGTCCACCGCTACACTATACACGTCCTCTGTCTCATCAGCCTGCCAGTGTCAGCCGACTTTTCGCCGTCACTCGTCCTCAGCAAGTATGGCTGGTGAGGGCTCTCTGCAGCAGCCTTCTGCCAGTCCTCAGTTGTGCTGCCAGCCTCCAGCTCCATCAGCTCCCTGTTTGGTTCATCTCTAGTCGGCAACGTTTAGTTACATTGTCTATTGTTTCAGTTCAATGTAGTTACAGTGTGACTGCGATCATCCATCTACGTTCATTCATCGTCTATTTAACGTGCACTCATCGATGTGTTTCAAGTCAAAATGGGGTCCAGCAACGTGTTTAGGAGTGTCGTATGATACTAGTGTCATCTTTGTGGCATTTGAAGTGACTGTGGTGTTCCCTCTTCACGAGGGCCGAGGTGACTGTAAAGAAGCAGCCTGGAGACTTCAAGATTTTCTTTTCGTCATTGACAACATTCCTAGCACCTACATCGTTCTTCGTTTGTGGACGTTATTCTTCAAAACCTTCTATGGATCGTTTCTTTGTGCACACTTGAAGTTTTGAATTATTTTATGTTGGTTGATACTATGCTATTTCCTTGGTGCCGCCTCGTGTGGCGCTACGTGGGTTTGTGTTGGTGATCGGTGTGCATGATGCCTCGTGTGTTTTGTTTGGATATGAATGTGTGCATGAAAGAGAATATAATTCGTGTGAATGGTATCTGTTCCGAGATTTCTTATTTAGTTAGTGAAAGGGGGCGCTAGAACTAATAGGTCTATTTCTCTGTCTTTCCACTCCAGTTCAGGTCTTAGCGAGCTTGACAATGATGATACTTTCATCATCATTATCATCATCATCATCATCATCATCATCATCATCATCATCATCATCATCATCGTCTTCATCATTATGGTTGTCGTCATCATCACTATCAACATGATAGAATCATCGTCATCATCATACAACAAAGTATGAATGCGCACCAGCATTCTGCAATGTCCAGCCTACTTACCTTGCCATCATTTTTTGGTTTTTGGTATTGTCTATTCAGAGAGCAGAAGTGAACGGGCGTGGCAGATTGTGTGTGTGTGTGTTGTGTGTGTGTGTGTGTGTGTGTGTGTGTGTGTGTGTGTGTGTGTGTGTGTGTGTGTGTGTGTGTGCGTGAGTGTGCGTGTAACAATGTGTAGAGTATGACTGAGTGATTGATTGAATAAATACTGTGAAACGTTTCTCTCCACTTGGTGTCTCTCTGTGTGCCTGGGATGGACAGTCTCTCTTCCCTCACGACAAACGAGACACTGTCGCATTTGTACTCCTGTGATGAGACGACACAAAAGAGAAAAGATTCTTACTATAGGGACAATATTATTGAGAACTGTGGCCACTCATGTTGTAATTTGTGTGTGTGTGTGTGTGTGTGCGTGCGTGCGTGCGTGCGAGCGTGCGTGCGTGCGTGCGTGTGTGTGTGTGTGTGTGTGTGTGTGTGTGTGTGTACGCGCGCGCATGTGTGTGTATGTGTGTGTGTCTCTGTGTGTGTGCGTGTGTGTCGGTCTGTCTGCATGTGCGTGAGTGGATGGGTGCGCGTGTGTACGTGCGTCGAGAGAGAGAGAGAGAGAGAGAGAGAGAGAGAGAGAGAGAGAGAGAGAGAAGAGATTTTCCATTAAAAAATCAGCAGGACCAGGTTGACCGTGGGTTGGGTGATTCAGATATGCCAATCCAGTCTATCTGAACCTCCGAACAATAAAATGTTTGGCTTTGCACAAACATTGGATCCTTCAGCAGCTGGTGAACTACCGTCCCACATTCAATTCAAAGATACAAAGCAGGGGGGGGGGGGGGGGGGGAGATGATGATGATGATGATGATGACCAGAGAGAGACAGATAGATACTCATGCAGAGAGACACACAGTCAGAAACGCGGAGAATGACAGAGACAGAGACAGATTGAGAGAGAGAGCAGAAAAGAATGACGGAGAGAGAGAGAGAGAGGAGAGAGAGAGAGAGAGAGAGAGAGAGAGAGAGGTGTCTGGGGAGGATGAGAGGAAGAGACAAAGACACAGAGAGAGACACTTTGACACTGATATTTTATTGTCATTAAGAAAGAGGTCTTTTGACAAGGGGAGAAGGGTAACGGAACAATAACATCTCCCTCTTTCTTTCCTGCAAATAAATGGTACACATTTTGTGACCCAGTGATGCTTAGGAGCTAGAAGAGTGAGAGAGAGAGAGAGAGAGAGGGGGGGAGGGACACACACACACACACACACACACACACACACACACACACACACACACACACACACACACACACCACTGACAGAGTGAAAGGAAAGAGAGAACTGTTCAGTGTGTGTGACACAATATTTTTTTTTAAATTTCTTTGGATACACAGCACACTGAACAACCAAAGGCTTGCACAGAGAGAGAGAGAGAGACTCCATAAAAAAATCAGCAGCAGCTGGTTGACAGTAAGCACACTAATACTTACAAACAACCGAAACCACATGAAATATCAGCCGCCGAATAATCCAGACATGCAAACCATGCTTGTGTCTGAGCCTTCGAACAACAAAATGTCGGGCTTTGGACAAACAATGGAACCCCCAGCAGCCGGTGATCTCCCGTGCTACGTACAATTCAAAGATGCACACAAGAGAGAGACGTAGCTACTTGCTCACACATACTGCGCACACACAACCAGATCACACACAGACTGACACACACTGATTCGAATGGCGTTGACACTCCGTTACAGAGGCCCACAGTAGCGTGAAAATCATCGTTCAGCTTCACGTCTAATAATAAGATGACCCAAGATAAAATATCTGGAGTCCGTCCAATGGCAGCCCCCATGGACTCGCCGATACCGGTGATCCCGACGGAACCAAACCAACGGGACATCGAAATTGAGGTCACCATGAGAGCAGGGCATGAAGGGCCACAGAATTTGGGACATTTCTTTTTTATGCTGATCAATGAGAATGAGGATGATTAAGATGATGCTATGGATTTCCATTTTGGTCTGAGACTACATGACAGGGCTGTACTCTACGCTTCCTTTCATAATATATCCCGGCGTCAACCTGGCCAGAGAGATACAGGCACTTGCAGTGTTGGTCAGGAAATGTGAGCAATACTCTCAGAAACGCATCCATTAAGTGGATGAAACTCGACTATGTGGTCCCAGTCTTCCCAACTGAGTCAGCAGCAAACTCAACTCTGGGTGAGAGCCGGTCGGGGCAGAAAAACCCACATGACTCTGATGGGATTCGAACCCACGACCTCCCAGCCGGGAGTCCACGACACTAACCACTTCACCACGGCGGCTGGTAACAAACAGGTGTTGTTTGAGGTGGAGACTGATATGCAGGGAGGAGGGAGGGAGATTCCATTTTTTGGGGAGGGGGTGGTGCGGTGGGATGCGATAGGAGCTGATGATATCTTAGAATGTGAAGAAAGAGAGAAAGCAGGAGAGAGACTTTCAGATGCTATTATGAAATTAAAGCGCTTTCTTTAAACTGAAACTAAACTGATAGAGAGTGTGTTTCTTTGTCTTTTTAAAATTTTTCTTTTAGTATTTATGATTTTTAAAAAATATCTGGTTTGTGAGGACGTCTGCTTTGCAAACATCTGTCGCCAGTGGTGAAACTGCACAGAGAGAGAGAGAGAGAGAGACAGAGAGAGAGAGAGAGAACAGACAGACGACAGACAGACAGACAGACAGACAGACAGACAGACACAAAGAGGAGTGGGAGAAAGAGACAGACAGACAGATTACAGACAGACAGACAGACAGACAGACCAACAGACAGACATAGACAGGCAGATGGACAGACAGACAGATCCTGTGGTAATCATCATTATCTTTGACGTCGTCATCATCATCATCATCATTATCATCACGTCACAATCGTCGTCGTCATTGTAGTGGTAGTAGTAATAGTAGTAGTTGCAGTAGCAGCGTGGGTTGGGCATAGAATAGACCCACTGCCCTGCCATGCATGTCGTAAGAGGCGACTAAGGCAGGACCACCTCGCCCCGAGGATAAAGGGGTTTACGTATGGCTAACAACCCTACCTGTAAAAAAGACGAGTTACAGAAGCATCGACGACAACGAACCAAAACATTTACCTGGGCAAGGAAAGGTCTCAATCCCGGAGACTTATGATGCAGTGCAGTGAAAGCCGAAAGGAAGCTGCAAGGCTGACTCCCCTTCTAATACCCAGGACAACAAGAGAGTAGCCACATGGATCAGAATGATGTACCAAACAGGAAAAACCATCCAAGTTGCGAGAGAGATGAAAAACTATAAGATCGGAGTGCTAGGACTGAGCGAGACAAGGTGGCTACAATCAGGACAACTGAGACTTTCATCAGGAAGAACTGCTGTACTCAGGACACACACAGGATGGAGCCCCCCCACACTGAGGGTGTGGCCCTGATGCTGGCACCAGAGGCACAAGGGGCACTCATCGGATGGGAACCTGTCAACTCCCGCATCATCACAGCCAAGTTTACCTTGGAGAATAATGACATCAGGCTGAACATCATCCAGTGCTATGCCCCCACCAATGATGCGGAAGAAGAGAAGAAAGATGACTTCTATCAGCAACTACAGACAGTGATAGACAGAAGAGGAGCAAAAGACATAACCATACTGATGGGGGATTTTAACGCCAAGATCGGAACAGACAACACAGGCTACGAGGACATCATGGGGACTGTGACAGATGAACGAGAATGGTGAGCGCTTTGCAGACCTGTGCGCCCTGAACCAGCTGGTGATAGGAGGAAGCATCTTCCCACACAAGCACATCCACAAGGCCACATGGAGATCCCCGAACCACGTCACAGAGAACCAGATTGACCACATCTGCATTAGCGGCAAATTCAGGAGATCATGGTGGGATGTATGAGTGATGAGAGGTGCTGACGTGTCATCAGACCACCACCTTCTTTTAACAACAGTGAGACTTCGTCTCGAGAGATTCACCAACGCCAACAACACATGGACAAGGTACAATGTCGGACATTTCGGGGAGCTGCTGAACTGCCCCGCCCCTGATGCATCACCAGATATCCCGCCCGCAAGGACATTATTATTATTATTATTATTATGAACATTTATGACGCCTAATCAATTGAATGCCCTAGGCGTTTACAATATCACAACAGACATCAAATCACACAATATATAACAATCATACATGAGAAAAAGGCATCAAAATCCAAAGCAAGGACACAAACTCACAAGCATGCATACACGCAAACACACACTCACACAGACACGAACGCACACAAAGCAGACACTCGCATCACACATTGCAAACGTCGGGTCACAGGGAAGACGAAGTTACCTAGGAAACAGATGAGTTTTGAGAAGGCGCTTGAATGTGGGCAGTGAGGGTGAGTATCTGAGAGAGCGAGGCAATTGATTCCAGGTAGTTGGAGCTTGATAGGCAAAGGAACGTTGACCAAAGGTTTTAGTGCGAACAGTGGGGATACTGTAGATACGAGTGTCACATGAGGAACGTAAAGCTCGAGATGGGGTGTAAAGATGTAACAGGTGGGTGAGATACTCAGGACAGGAAGACTCGATAGATTTGAAGCAGAGAGAGGCAATCTTGTAGGATATTCTTAGCTGAACAGGGAGCCAGTGGAGAGAGCGGAGCAATGGGGTAACATGGTTATATTTATAACTGCCCATCAGCTGTGACAAACCCTCAAAGGCAGAGATCAAGAAGGCCATCATGACTCTGAAAAACGGGAAGGCTGCAGGGCTGGACGAAATACCAGCAGAAGCCATCAAAGCAGACATAGAGACAGCTGTCAACATGCTGTACAGCCTCTTCAGCAAGATCTGGGAGAAGGAGGAGATACCAGCCCAGTGGAAAGAAGGAATCATCATCAAGCTGCCGAAGAAAGGAGATCTCAGGGAGTGCAGCAACTACCGAGGGATCATGCTCCTGTCAACGCCAGGCAAGGTTCTCAACTGGGTTCTACTGGAGAGAATGAAAGAGGCTGTCGACCCAAGCTCCGCGACCAGCAGGCAGGCTTCAGGTGGAACAAATGTGCTGGCCAGATCGCCAGCCTGCTCATCATCGTGGAGCAGTCGCTGGAGTGGAACTCCCTCCTGTACATCAGCTTCATAGATTATGAGAAGGCCTTCGACAGTGTGGACAGAGAGACGCTGTGGAAGCTGCTGAGGCATTACGGAGTCCCTGAGAAGATCATCTCCCTCATCCGGTGCACTTACCAGGACATGAACTGCAGGATTGCCCACGCCGGCCAGCTGTCCGAAAGTTTCGAGGTGAAGACCGGAGTTTGGCAGGGATGCCTGCTGTCGCCGTTCCTCTTCCACCTGGTCATTGACTGGATCATGAAGACCACTACAACAGGCAGGAACAACGGTATACAGTGGACACTCTGGACGCAGCTCGACGACCTCGACTTCGCTGACGACCTGGCGCTCCTGTCACACAGCCACAGCCAGATGCAGGACAAGACCACTGGCTTGGAGACCACATCAGCTGGGACAGGGCTCAAGATTAACAGGAAGAAGACCGAGCTGATGAAAATCAACACCACTGCCAACACATCAGTCACAGTCGGTGGAGAGCCCATCAGGGAGGTGGAGTCTTTCCTACCTGGGAAGCGTGGTTGACCAACAGGGAGGCACAGACCGAGACGTCACAGCCAGAATTGGCAAGGCAAGAGCAGCTTTCGTCATGCTCAAGAACATCTGGGCATCTGGAGGAATCAGCATAAGAACCAAACTCCGCATCTTCAACTCCAGTGTGAAATCAGTTCTGCTCTACGGATGCGAGACATGGCGGACAACACAGACGATGCAACAAAAGATTCAGACATTCTTCAACACCTGTCTGAGGCGCATCTACAAAATCCGATGGCAGGACAAGATCCGAAACAAAGATCTGGGAGAGCGTGCAGGACAGGAACCAGTGGCCAAGCAGATACAGCGAAGGAAGTGGGGCTGGATCGGACACACCCTCAGGAAGCCAGCATCCAGCATCACACGCCAAACCCTGACCTGGAACCCACTGGGAAAGAGAAAGAGAAGCCGGCCTCACAACAGCTGGAGGCGAGACACTGAGGCGGAGTTGAAACAAAAAGGGACCAACTGGACTGGAATGACCAGAACAGCCCAGAACAGAGTGCGATGGCGAAGGGTCGTCGATGGCCTATGCTCCACTGAGAGCGATGGGCATAATGAATGAATGATGCAGTAGCAGTGGTAAATGAGAACAACAGCAATAATATTAAGAATAATGATTGTCACGGCAGTTTTGTTCATTTTTATTTTCCCCTTCACTTTACATATAAGTACAGGAGAATTTAATTAGAACAGTAGGCCTGTGGAGCCTTGGCCAACTGGGACAAACTCACCTGACTAGTTTTTGGGCCTGTGTTTGTGTTTGTTGCATGCTTTTGTGCTGGGTTTGTACATTGCTATCTGTAATGTGTTTGTTGACTGGTTATTGTCTGTGAACAGTTGTCTCTTGTGTTAGCTTGCTAGGTAGAAGAGAGTCAGTTGGTGTTTAGTTCCCCTCTCTGCTACAGTCGGTCTGCAGTTGGGGTGGTTAAAGCCAGTCTCTGGTTAGTAGTTTTTGCCTGTAGTTGGGCTTTGTATCCTAGAGGTGAAATAGTTTTCTGTGGGTCTATGTTAGTGTTGCAACCTTCTATACGTCTCAGTCGGTAGGGGTAGGTTGCCTCTTTGTTCATCTTTGTGGTGCTTCCAGTCATCAGTGTCCTGCCCCAGGTGTCCTATGTGTCCTTGTTTGGTCCAAGGCTTCAGGGTTTGGGCGACTCGTCTGGGCTGGGTCTGGTCACAACGTGCGGAGCGAGCGTGACTGATGGGCGCTCTCGGCGGCAGATTCCTGCAAGACTTGGTGGTCAAGTGCTGACTCGTTGCCCCTGAATCGATCTCCAGGGAGTTGGGTGGCGAGTCAGTCCGCCACTACACTACACACGTCCTCTGTCTCATCAGCCTGCCAGTGTCAGCCGACTTTTCGCCGTCACTCGTCCTCAGCAAGTATGGCTGGTGAGGGCTCTCTGCAGCAACCTTCTGCCAGTCCTCAGATGTGCTGCCAGCCTCCTGCTCCATCAGCTCCCTTCTTCTTCCGTTCTTCTTCCGTTGTGCGACCAACATCATTTTGCTGATGGTTTTGTCGTATTTGGGGAGACTGCCGAAGATTGCGCTGTTGTGAGGATTTGTTGGAAAAAAAAAAAAAGAGGAGGGCAAGGGGGTTGGGGGTAATGGGGAAGGGGTGGGTGGGTGGTTGTTTCAGGTTCTAAAGATGGGAGGCCAGCCTGGACTTGAAGCAGTCCAGTGACTCAGCTGTCACAACCTCCTGAGGCAACTTGTTCCATTCTTGTATGGTCCTTGGAAAGAACGTCATCTGCCTGTACCGCGTCGTGCATGTTGGAATGTCGTAGCTCTGGTCATTGTTGATCCTCGAGCTCAGCCTGCTGTCAGATGGTTTGGGCAGGTACGTGGAGTTGATGGAGATGAGTCCGTGATGGAATTTATAAAACATCTCCAAGCGGGCTTTCTTACGACGCTGTTGTAGGGAAGGCCAATTAAGAGAGTCAAGGATGGAGTCGACGCATGATGTTTGGCGGTGGCGATTTGACACCCATCTTGCTGCTCTTCGTTGGATCTTCTCGAGGGCCTCAATCTCGTTTGCAGTGTAGGGATCCCAGACGGTGGCTGCGTACTCAAGAAGCGGGCGAACAAGGGCTTTATACGCAGTTTCCTTTGTTTTCTTGTTGCCGATCTTGAGGTTGCGCCGGACAAAGCCTAGGGTCTTGCTGGCTTTCTTCGTGATGGAGTCAATGTGAGGTTCCCACTGCATATTGTACTGGATGTTGACACCAAGATATTTAGTGGTGTTGACGTTTTCGATATTCTGGCCATGTAGCTCATACACAGGGGCAATCTTGTTCCGCTTCCGAGAAACTCTCAGCGTTGAGCACTTCTGTGGATGGAACTCCATAGACCACTTCTCCTCCCAGGTGGTAAGGGAGTGTAGGTCTTCTTGCAGCACTCTCTCATCTTTTTTCTTCGTGATGGTCTTGCTGCACATGGTATCGTCGGCAAATAGGCGGACTTTCGACTTGATGCCATCAGGAAGGTCATTTATATATAGAAGAAAAAGACTCGGCCCTAGGACCGAGCCTTGAGGGACACCGGATTCTACAGGTAGAAAGTCAGATCTTGTTCCCTCCACCACCACAGCCTGCTGTCTGTCCGCAAGGAAGTCCTTAATCCAGGCATTGGTGCAGCCTACGATGCCGTAACGACGTAGTTTGTGGACCAGTAGGGTATGGCTAACTTTGTCGAAGGCCTTTGAGAAGTCGAGGACGATAGTGTCCTCCTGGTTTCCCTTCTCGATCTCTCTGGTCGCTTCGTCCACATACCCTAGGAGTTGAGTCTCACATGACCGTCCGCGTCGAAAGCCGTGCTGCTCTGGACAGAGAATCTCATTGTTCTCAAAATGGGACATGATGTGGCTGGTGATGATATGTTCCATCAGCTTGCAGGCTATGCAGGTGAGGGAGATGGGACGGTAGTTGGCTGCGTTATATCTTTCTCCCTTCTTTAAGACAGGTGTGATGTTGGCATGTTTCCAGTCCTGCGGCAGGGTACCAGAGGAATATGAAATGCGGTAAAGCAGGGTGAGGGCTGGAGTGATCTCCTCTGCAACCATCTTCAGAAGTCTGGGGGGTAATGCCATCTGGGCCACAGGCTTTATTTGGGTCAAGGTTGAGCAGAAGTTTCTTTACGCCATCTTCCGTGATGTTGATGTCATCGCATGCTGGGTAGTCTGGAAGTTTTGGTCCAGGGGGGCACCGCTGTTCAAACTCCTCAGCAGTAATGGTGTCTTTGGGGCTGAATACAGAGTGGAACTGGGTGTTCAGGATCTGTGCTTGCTCCTTGGGTCGGAGACAAGTTTCCCAGCTTCTTTAAGTGGAGAGACGCCCACTCCTTCTGTCCTTCTCGCTTTGATGAAGCTCCAGAACTTCTTCTTGGAGGTAGTCTGGCATTCTCCTTCGTCAGAAATCAGGCCTTCTACGTGTCTCCAGTAGGCACGACGTAGGCGTTTCTGGACAAGGCGCTTGAGTGCCTTGAATTCCTGTCGGAGGGTCTCATCTCCGTTTTTCTTCATGCGCTTGTGGATTCTGTCTCGTCTACGTATGAGTTTCTTGGTCTCATAGTCAACCCAGGGGAGGCTTGGTTTGGGTCTGGTTTGCTTATGGGGGACGTGATGTGAGAGGGCTTGACTCAGGCCAATACGGATTTCAGACCATACTTCCTCAACATTGCTCTTCTCGTCAAATTTGATCATGATGTGATCGCTCATCTTCTGTGCTGCCTCTTTAAGTGGCTCCTTACATTCCTCAGTGTAAATGGGAATGAGTCGCTGGGGTTGGCATTTCTTTGGGGGATGGATCTGCAGCTCCATGTACACTGTGTCATGGTCAGCAATACCAGGGAGTGTTTCAGTTCGTGGGACAAGGTTGGGGTGGTTTGTGAGGAACAAGTCCAGGGTATTATTTCCTCTTGTTGGCTCCATTACCATCTGCTCCCAGCCTACATCAATGATGGCGTCCATAAACTGTCGGTGGATATCTGGTTTGGGGCATCCCTTCTTTAGCGTCTTGGTGGGCCAGTGCCAGCCTGGTAGGTTAAAGTCACCACCGGCAACGATGATGGCATTCCTGTACGAGTTGGAAGCAAGGCGGGCAGATTTCTCAAACGCATTCATGCTCTCAGTGTACTCTGTGTGGGGGTGGTAGAAGCAGCAGACTAGCAGTGAGCGCCGTCCTTTCATCTTGATCTTCACCCAAAGGTTTTCATAACCCGCGGATAGTTCAGGCATCTCATGGGAGGTCAGGTCTTCTGAGACAAGGATGAAAACACCTCCCCCATTCTCTTTATCCCATTCACCTGGTGGTCTGTCTCTGCGATAAATGGTGAAACCCCTGGGGAAGATTTCTGCGTTCGACTGGGACTGGGTCAACCATGATTCTGTGCCGACAATGATGTCTGGTCTTGTGGCTTGGACAAGATTGCTGAACTCAGCTACCTTACCAACGATAGTTTATGGACGCCATCATTGATGTAGGCTGGGAGCAGATGGTAATGGAGCCAACAAGAGGAAATAATACCCTGGACTTGTTCCTCACAAACCACCCCAACCTGTTTGGTTCATCTCTCGTCGTCGGCAACGTTTACTTTCAGTATACATTGTTCAGTTCAGTGTAGTTACAGTGTGACTGCGATCATCCATCTACGTTCATTCATCGTCTATTTAACGTGCACTCATCGATGTGTTTCAAGTCAAAATGGGGTCCAGCAACGTGTTTAGGAGTGTCGTATGATACTAGTGTCATCTTTGTGGCATTTGAAGTGACTGTGGTGTTCCCTCTTCATGAGGGCCGAGGTGTCTGTAAAGGAGCAGCCTGGAGACTTCAAGATTTTCTTTTCGTCATTGACAACATTCCTAGCACCTACATCGTTCTTCGTTGTGGGACGTTATTCTTCAAAACCTTCTGTGGATCGTTTCTTTGTGCACACTTGAAGTTTTGAATTATTTTATGTTGGTTGATACTATGCTATTTCCTTGGTGCCGCCTCGGGTGGCGCTACGTGGGTTTGTGTTGGTGATCGGTGTGCATGATGCCTCGTGTTGTTTTGTTTGGATATGAATGTGTGAATGAAAGAGAATATAATTCGTGTGAATGGTATCTGTTCCGAGATTTCTTATTTAGTTAGTGAAAGGGGGCGCTAGAACTGATAGGTCTATTTCTCTGTCTTTCCACTCCAGTTCAGGTCTTAGCGAGCTTGACAATGATGATACTCTCATCATCATCATCATCATCATCATCATCATCATCTTCATCATCGTGGTTGTCGTCATCATCACTATCAACATGATAGAATCATCGTCATCATCATACAACAAAGTATGAATGCACACCAGCATTCTGCAATGTCTAGCCTGTTCTGAAATGGTTTGAAGTAATCGTTTATTTCGGTATATAGATGCTTGGGGGCGCTGACTTACGAAATAAAGATTCGAGTCTCCGCCATCTTATTGAGTGGACTGTTGTATGAACGTGAGTCCAAACTTGGTGTCAGAAGTGGGATCCTGTGAATGTTTCTGGTGAGTTCAGAGTAAAATAATGTCTACACTCAAACCACCAAAGCCCTTCTTGTTTGTACCAAATGAATGGCCAGCATGGATAAGAGAATTCCGACGTTTTAAGAATGCTTCCAAGCTGAATAAAGAAGATGGTGACATCCAGCGTGATTCGTTGTTGTACATCATGGGTCGAGAGTCCGAGAAAGTTTTTCAAACTTTCCATTTTGTGGAAAGGACAGTAGAGGGAGCACAGAAGAGAGAGGTACATACTGACTTCGAAACTGTGAAAAAGTTTGATGAAACTGTGAAAAAGTTTGATGACTATTTTATTGTCAAGAGAAACATCATTATGAGAGATCGAAATTTCAGCAAAGAAAGCAAGAACCCAACGAGACAGTCGAGGAATTCTACCGCAATTTGAAGGACTTGGCAGTGCATTGTGAATGTGAAGATCAAGTCAGAGATGGGTTTGTTGTGGGGCTGATCGATGTGAAATTAAAAGAAAAACTACGGTTGACTCACGATTTGACGTTGTCAAAGGCCCTAGAAATATCACGCCAGCATGAACAAATCAAAAGTCAAACGAGGGAGCAGCAAACTGAAGCTAAAGTGGACGAAACCAGAGTCAGGGGCAGAGGATTAGGCCGTGGCAGAGGTGCGACACGTGGGGCTTTCAAAAGCAAAGGCAGATGGCAAAGACAGACATCGTCTCAGCGCTCCCATGGTTCCAGTTATGAAGCCTTTGGGTAGCGTCAGAATTACCATCGACTTCAAACAACTAAATAAATTCGTCATGAGGCCGCACTGTTTCATCCCGAACTTAATTGGTATTGCTTCGAAACTGGCAGGAAGCAAAGTCTATTCAACATTGGACGCATCAAGTGGATTCTACCAGGTGCCTCTTCAAGAAGAAAGTAAGAAGCTGACCACGTTCATAACACCATTTGGACGCTTCGTTTTCAAGCGGATGCCCATGGGAATTTCTCTGGGACCGGAATGCTTTCAACTCAAAATGAAAGAAACGCTGGAAGGTCTGCCAGGGTGTGAGACCATTATGGACGACACCATTGTTTATGGGAAGACGGAAGAGGAGCAAGACGCTAGGTTTAAAACAGTTCTCAGTCGTATTGAGGAAAAGGGACTGAAGCTGAACAGGCAAAAGTGTCGCTTCAAACAGTCTTCAGTCAAGTTCTTTGGCCACATCATCACGGAAAAAAGGAGTGAGCCCAGATCCAGACAAAGTGAAAGCGATCACTGAAATGCCACCACCGACATCAGTTGCAGAACTCAGGACTGTGTGCGGTATGCTCAATTATCTGAGCAAGTTCGTACCTGGAATGGCCACTACCATGAAGCCAGTGACTGACTTGCTCCACAAGAACACAGAGTGGTGTTGGGGACCTGCTCAGCAACAGGCCTTTGAAACTGTGAAGAAGCAACTTTCATCATCAGCAGCATTGGGATTCTACGATCCAGAAAGAAAGACAGTAGTGAGCGCAGATAGTTCTAGCTATGGACTGGGTGTACCATCATGCAGTGGAGAGGAGATAAGCTGATTCCCATAGCTTTCGGTTCCCGAACTCTGACAGAGGTGGAACGCAAATACCCCCAGATAGAGAAAGAGTGCCTCGCAGCAGTGTTTGCATGTGAGGTCACCAAATACTTAGTCTGATTGGACACTTTGAGCTGCTGACTGACCCCAAGCCACTGATGCCGCTGATGAGTTCAAAGGACATTGACAAGGCGCCACTACGTTGTCAGCGGCTCCTCATTTGACTCATGAGATTCAACTTCCAAGTACGTCATGTGCCGGGAAAGATGCATTGTCGAGACACCCAGCGCCCGACACTGCTGATGAACTTTCAGAAATTGTGCCCTTCTACGTGGACTCTGTGATCTCCAGCTGCGAGATATCACCTACCCGCCTTGAGAAGATTCGTGCACAAACTGTGCACGATGCAGAGCTTCAGCAGGCCATTGACTACATCCTCAACGGTTGGCCGGCAAAGGTTGACAAACAGTTCCAGCCTTACCAGCAATCCCAGGGAGAGCTGTCCCTGGTGGATGGTCTGGTGGTGTTGAACAAGCGGATTGTGGTGCCCACGGCACTACGCCAGGATATTCTTCTGAAGCTCCATGAGTCCCACCAAGGACTAACCAAGTGCCGGCAGAACGCTCAGGCTACCATCTGGTGGCCCTGCCTGAGCAAACAGCTGGCTGACATAATCAACGCATGCAGAGTGTGCAGAGAACAGCGTCCAGCACAGCGTCATGAGCCACTGCACCCTACAGTATTGCCTCAGCGCCCTTGGCAACAGTTGGGTGCTGACCTGTGCTCATACGAGGGGATGGATTACCTCATTGTGGTGGACTATTACTCCAGGTGGATCGAGATACGCCACCTCCACTCTACCACAGCCAGCTCCGTGATCAACAAACTTCGACTGATCTTCGCTACGCATGGCATTCCTGAAACCATTATGTCTGATAACGGACCTCAGTTCCAGTGCCGTGAGTTCAGGAAGTTTGCCCAGGAATATGAGTTCCTACACTGTACCAGCAGTCCAGGATTTCCGCAGGCCAATGGAGAAGCTGAGAGTGCGGTGAAGATCTCCAAAAAGATCCTGCAGCAGGCTGAACCTGACCTGGCTCTGCTGAACTACAGGGCAACGCCACACTCTTCAACTGGGGTTAGTCCTGCTGTTGCCCTGATGGGGAGACAGCTGAGGACCAAGCTCCCAACTCCTCCTGACAGCTTGCTGCCAAACCAACCAGACGACGACCAGATCCGGAGAACCGACAGCGATGTGAAGGAGGCGTATCAACAGCGATACAACAGAGCCCGAGGTGCTATGCCCCTGTCATCACTTCGTCCAGGAGATGCAGTCCTCCTGCAACCCAGCCCAGGCCAGAAGACGTGGAAGACAGATGGCACGGTGGTTCCTGCTGACGGCAAGAACCGAACCTATTTGGTCAATACACCTCGGGGCGTGGTTCGTCGAAACCGGCAGCATCTTCAGGCACTAACGACGACAACACCAGAGAAACCAGCACTCGAGAAGATACTACCTTCTGTTCCACCATCACCTCAGATTTGCGCTGAACCAGACACGTTGCAGATCGGTGCGCAGCCTGAAGGAGCAGCTACGGGAGTCATTCCTCCACATACGCCATCCCGACCAGCAACTCGTGGTTCGAAAGACTACTTCGCTCAAAAGCCAGCCAGATACCGTGAGATGTGACAGAAAATTTCTCTGTGGTGTAAATTAGGGTTGTGTTGGAATTTAGCTCTGTGGTGTAGAGGGCTGTGATGCCTCGCAGAGCTTAGAGAGGGTGAGAGCAAAACAACTTTTTCTGCAGTGTAGTTTAGGGTTTTAATAGCTCTGTGGTGTAGCTTTGCAGAGCTTAGCTAGGGCCAAGAGAAATGTATACAGCTCTAGTGTAGTGGCTATCAAGCCAAAAAAGGAGCTTACCCTAGGCTAGCTGTAGCTCTACAGTGTAGTGGCAAGAAATATGCCTAAGTAGAGCTTAGATTATTTTCATGGATTTATGTGAAGAGTGGATTACTAGCTTCGTTCAGACTCCTTGGATTATTGGTTTTAAGTTACCATGTGAAAGTTTGTTACTATAATTTTTTTTTGTACTTTGATTATTTGCTGAAATTGCATGATGCATATAATATATTTTTTTATTTTTCTTCTTCTAAAAAAAGATGTTCTAAAATGGTTTGAAGTAATCGTTTATTTCGGTATATAGATGTTTGGGGGCGCTGACTTACGAAATAAAGATTCGAGTCTCCGCCATCTTATTGAGTGGACTGTTGTATCAACGTGAGTCCAAATTTTGCCTACTTACCTTGCCATCATTTTTTGGTTTTTGGTATTGTCTATTCAGAGAGCAGAAGTGAACGGGCGTGGCAGATTGTGTGTGTGTGTGTGTGTGTGTGTGTGTGTGTGTGTGTGTGTGTGTGTGTGTGTGTGTGTGTGTGTGCGTGTGTGTGTGTGTGTGTGCATGTAACAATGTGTAGAGTATGACTGAGTGATTGATTGAATAAATACTGTGAAACGTTTCTCTCCACTTGGTGTCTCTCTGTGCGCCTGGGATGGACAGTCTCTCTTCCCTCACGACAAACGAGACACTGTCACATTTGTACTCCTGTGATGAGACGACACAAGAGAGAAAAGATTCTTTCTATAGGGACAGTATTATTGAGAACTGTAGCCACTCATGTTGTAATGTGTGTGTGTGTGTGTGTGTGTGTGTGTGTGTGTGTGTGTGTGTCTGGTGTCTGCGTGTGTGTGTGTGTGTGTGTGTGTGTGTGTGTGTGTGTGTGTGTGTGTGTGTGTGTGTTTCTCTGTGTGTGCGTGTGTGTCGGTCTGTCTGCATGTTCGTGAGTGGATGGGTGTGCGTGTGTGCGTGCGCGTGAGAGAGAACGAGGAGAGAGAGAGAGAGAGAGAGAGAGAGAGAGAGAGAGAGAGAGAGAGAGAGAGAGATTTTCCATTTTAAAAAAAAAATCAGCAGGACCAGGTTGACCGTGGGTTGGGTGATTCAGACATGCCAATCCAGTCTGTCTGAGCCTCCGAACAATAAAATGTTTGGCTTTGCACAAACATTGGATCCTTCAGCAGCTGGTGAACTACCGTCCCACATTCAATTCAAAGATACAAAGCAGGGGGGGGGGGGGGGGGGATGATGATGATGATGATGATGACCAGAGAGAGACAGATAGATACTCAGGCAGAGAGACACACAGTCAGAAACGCGGAGAATGAGAGAGACAGAGTCAGAGACAGATTGAGAGAGACAGATTGAGAGAGAGAGAGAGAGAGAGAGAGAGAGAGAGAGAGAGAGAGCAGAAAAGAATGACGGAGAGAGAGAGAGAGGGGTCTGGGGAGGATGAGAGGAAGAGACAAAGGCACAGAGAGAGACACTTTGACACTGATATTTTATTGTCATTACCAAAGAGGTCTTTTGACAAGGGGAGAAGGGTAACGGAACAATAATATCTCCCTCTTTCTTTCCTGCAAACAAATAGTACACTTTTTTTTTTTTTTTTTTTTGAAAAGAGCTCTTTTATTTCATTTCAAACAGTTACAATGATCACATAGAACAAATACAACAAAAATATCCCCTCCATGCCCCCCCCCCCCCCCCCCCCCAAAAAAAAAAAAAAAAAAAAATCTGCATGTCATTTGAATTAGAACTCTAATACCAACTATTCAAATAATTATAGAGTACAATCTTGCTACCGTAGGGTTTTTCCCCTAATCTAGAATATTCATCTTTTAAACGGGCACACAAAACGAATAATGTACACAAACATAATGCAGGGTTATAAAACGTATTACTTAAATCATCGACTCAATCGAAGTATGGCATTCGAAGAAGTTAAATTGTACAGACACACTTTAATTTACGATTATTTTCTCGAGGCTCCAAGGTCACGGATGACTTTAAATAGTTTAAAAAAAAAAAAAAATACAGCGCTTATTTTGAACATACCTTCATGCAATCACCATACATACATGCACATGTATATATAGTACATAATATGACCATTAGTCCTCTAGTAGTTTAATATATGGTGACCATTTTTCTTGGTAGGTAGCATGATTCATCTCCATCAAGGACATATATTTCTCCATTTTATATCTGTAGTTCAGCTCCTTCAAAAACATGTTTATATTGGGTTTTGTTTTGTTAATTCTACATTTATAGATGAAATATTTTCCCATTAAAATTATCAGGTTTAGCATATCATCAGTTTTTGTTTTCTCATCCGTACCAAATAATATAATCTCCACATTAAGGGATAATCTTTCACAGTGTGAACAATTTACTTTTAGAGCTGAATAGTACACATTTTGTGACCCAGTGATGCTTAGGAGCTAGAAGAGAGAGAGAGAGAGAGAGAGGGGGGGAGGGACACACACACACACACACACACACACACACACACACACACACACACACACACACACACACACAGCGATGGTCACCTCAGAGCTACACGAAG
This sequence comes from Conus canariensis, assembly GCA_033310375.1. Lineage (NCBI taxonomy): Eukaryota > Metazoa > Mollusca > Gastropoda > Neogastropoda > Conidae > Conus > Conus canariensis. Next base: position 16,899,830 of record CM065742.1, on the reverse strand, counting down.
TGCCCAACATCTCCTTCGTCAGGAATGACAATATAAAGCGGTACAACCTGAGGGACGCCATCCACCCCAACTCCAGAGGGACCAGCATCCTCGCTAGTAACATCGGGCGTCATCTTCGCAACCTCCTCTGGGAAACACCGAGGAAGCCATCACGCTCTGCAAGGTTCTACCACCCCCATACCTACATCGGTCCTTCACATCGTGACTGGTTCAATCCTTACCTTGCCCTGAGCGACTGGGACCTTTTCTACTGACGTCAATTTTTGTTTCACCTGCAAACTTAGGACTGCTGAGTAATCCACGTTCACTTCGCCATTAATGACTGTTCAACATCGTAATTCAGAATATTGTAGATTCTGTTAATCAGTTATAGACGAGTGAAATATTTTAAGTAACCCTTGTATGCCTGTATAGGACTAACCGTCTGTTTTTATTTTTGTCATATTTTCTGACAAGCTAACGTAGGCATATTGTTTTAGCATTATTCTGACAATCTTTGTGTTATTAGAGCGTGTTTAAGATTTCCTTTCATTATATTTTTGTTTTTATTTACTTATGTTCGTTAATTGCGTTTTCCCATCCTTTACATGATGCCACCTAAACATCTTCAAGTAATGAAGTTTATGCAGTGGAACGTTAGGTCTGTTTCCACAAACTTGCCTTATTTAGTTCAACATCTTGCGAATAACCCCAACCAAGCTCTTATTTTACAATCTTTGAATGTGAAAAGAAACAAACTGCCTAAATTATCAGGTTATTATTACCCACCAGTTCATGAACAAGTAGATGCTGTTACTAAAATCAATACAGCTATATATATTAAAGAAGGAACAGATTATAAAGTATACCCGTCCCCTGCTCCAAACAGTATTCCAGCTTTACATTCGTGTGCGGCACGAATTAAATTTAGGGAAGATTTTATGATAAACATAGTCTCTACATATCTTCCCAAAGGACCAAATGAATTTAATACAGAATGGTTACACACTCTACCAGACAACGAAAAATGGTTAATAGCAGGAGACTTTAACGCCCATTCGCCGTTTTGGTACAAGGATTGCATATCAGTAACTAGTAACCGATTTGTAGAAAATATTGTTGATTCATGTTTATATTTGCTTAATGATGGCAGCATAACTAGAATTCCAGACATTCCAACTCATAGGGCATCAGCAATAGATTTATCCCTGATATCTCCTGCACTAGCCTCTGAATGTAGCTGGTCTACCTTTGACGATACTCTAGGAAGCGACCACCTCCCTATAATTGTAACTTTTAATAAAATAACTGATTCTTGTGAATTTCAAGAAGACATAATCCCAAAATATAATTATAAATCGGCTGACTGGGAAACTTTCAAAAACAAACTAGCTACATACAAGACTGTTGATATTAATATTGATAGCATTGATCAGTTATATTCGTATTTTACTGATGCTATCCTTAGCGCTGCAGATGTAGCCATTCCAAAATTTCGCCCAGTTAAGTCAAACAAACACTCAGGAAATATCTGGTGGACACCTGCTTGTGACTCGGCCGTTAATAACAAAAAATGTTTATTTAAAATATATTTAAAAGACAAAACACCAGAGAATCTAATAGCCAAGAACAGAGCGAATCACTACAGTAACATGGTAATAGCTCAAGCTAAAAGGCAATATTGGTCCTCTTTCTGCTCTAATGAGATTTCGAATCATAAAGATTTACAAAAAGTTTGGAAAAAGTTTCATGAAATGAAAAGGGGTTTAAACTTGTCATCTTGTCCTATCAAGCTGAAGAACAAAGAATTTTCTTCTAATTCAGAAAAAGCAGAATCATTCGCCGATATGTTTTCTGAATCTATGCGTTTGGAAGGTCTGTCCTTTAAAGATCAAACTTTCAGAACAGAAGAAGAAAATAAAGACGATTATATAGATCCAGTTAATTATAATAGTCATTTCATCAATGCTCCAATTACTCTTGATGAAGTGAAAGATGCAATTCTCTCTCTTCCTAATAAGAAAACTTCCGTGGGACTAGATAAAGTTTCCAATCATATGCTTAAACACCTGCCAGATAATTTTGTCTTATTACTGCAGAAATTGTTTCAAAAATGTTGGTTTGAGGGCGTAATGCCAGAACAATGGAAACAGTCTATCATTGTACCAGTTTTAAAGCAAGGCAAACCTCCAACAGATAAGTATAGTTACAGACCAATAGCATTAACCTCACATACCTGTAAACTATTGGAGAGAATAGTTTTGAGAAGATTGACGCAGTATTGTCAAAAAAATAAAGTTATTCCAGTTAATCAAGCAGGCTTCCAAAATGGCAGGTCTGCTATTGACAATTTAGTGAAACTTACAACAAATGTAAAACAACAATTTGCAAGAAGAAGAAATGTTCTAGCGACCTTTTTTGATATCAAGAAAGCCTATGACCAAGTCTGGCACGCCAAGCTCCTTTATAAATTGAAACAAATCGGGATTTCGGGACATTTATATCACTACATCAAATGCTTTTTGAATAAAAGAAACATACGTGTTCGAGTAGGGAATGCATACTCTGATTCTAGATCTTTACATATGGGATTGCCACAAGGTTCTGTTATCGCCCCTATGTTATTTAATATTTTAATGTACGATTTGCCTTCGCTCTTATCAAAGCATGTTGTATTAGTACAATATGCTGATGATCTGTGCATCTGGATGAATGTTACAATGAAAAGAAAAACATCAAAAAGGGAATTGAACTACACCAAGAAGATCTATCAAAGAGAGCTCGATCATATATTTACTTATATGGGCGAAAATGGTCTGACATTATCTACAGAGAAAACACATATGATTCTCTTTAATAATGGCAGCAATCCATCAGAGCTGCCGTTTTTTAAAATTGAAAATACGACCATTCAGTACAAAGATATCGTGAAATTTCTAGGTATCTATCTTACACCAAAGTTGTCCTGGAACGCTCATATCAACTACATCGTTACTAAGGCAAGGAAATGTTTAAATCTATTAAAGATTATAAGTAAACAAGCCTGGGGACAAGATTGCAAAGTTTTGAAACATCTCTCTACGTCGCTGATTAGATCAAAATTGTCCTATGGACAAGAGGTATTTTTTAGCGCCCCTAATTATTTACTTAAGAAACTTCAAAGCATAGATTGCAAGGGTTATAGGCTTGCTCTTGGTGTGCCTTTTCACGCATCAACGCTTGGAACCTATAAAGAAATTGGAGAATTGCCTTTGGACGAATACCGAAGTCTTGCATGCGCTAAATACGTTCTTAGAAGTTCGACAAGTAACAACTTTGCATCTGAGGAACTGAAAATTACATCTGAAAATTCTTTTCCTAAACGAGCTAAGCAGATATCATCATTGAAACCAATTGCCACTTACGTATCAGATCTACTCAAAAGATCTGATGTAAATCCAAGTAATATTGACACAAATCAAGCGGCCTCCCCTTGTCCTGCTTGGGAGATGAATAGAGCGCAGTTTGATATTAATTATATTGACATGAAGAAAAATGAAAATCCAAACATTATGAAAACTGAAGTCCAATTACATTTACAGAACACTTATCCAGATCATTTAAAGATATATACAGATGGTTCACTCCTAGAAGATCACCGGGCAGGTTCAGCTTTTGTAATACCAGCGTTAAAAAAGGAAAAGTCATACTACATTGGCAAAAATCGATCCATTTTTACTGCTGAACTTATTGCTATTCTTATGGTTCTCAGTTACATAGTTGATTTTCCATTACAGTTTTTTCAAATCTTATTTTGTGTAGATTCTCAATCGGTGCTCTATGCTTTAAGATCATCAGATTACAAGAAAAAGACCAAAATTATGTTAGAAATCAGTCAATTAATTCATATCTTAACTTTAAAAGGGACCAACGTTTCCTTCTGCTGGGTTCCTTCACATCTTGGATTTTCTTCAAATGAGTGGGCTGACAAAGTAGCAAAAAAGGGCGCAAGGCAAGGCACAGAATCCACTGAAATTCATGTTCCTTTATCCATTCAGGAGGGTTATCACTTGCTGGAACAAGCAGTATGGAGTAGAGTTAAAGGCTATACCCAGAGAAAAGATAGACTCTCCAAGAATATATATATTGATTCTCGTGGTTTGGATAACAAATTATATTTGAATCATACTGGCGTAATCAAACTCAGACAGATTAGTTCGCTATCTTACAGGATAAAACTTAATGCGTTCATCACAAAATACAGCAAAAATGTTAGATGTTTATGTGGTGAACAAATTTCTAGTAAACACATCATTTTTGAATGTCAAGTTAAGACCATCTACTGTGATTTCTGAAAATTGTATTGAAGGCGTTTTCAAAAATGCTACTAGTTTGTTTAATATTGCGAAATGTTTACTTCATAGTCCTATAGGACATTTGTTATAGACTAGTTGATTGTGATTTTTGTTAATGCTCATTTTTCTGACTTTTTATTTATTTATTTATTTTTTATTTTTTTTTTCCTCCTTTGCCAAGAGACATAAATGCATACACACACACACAATACGGCCCCCTCCCCTCCTCCTCCTCCCGATCCCCCCTCCCTCCCCCCTCCCCTCCCCCCGTCTAATATCACTATGTGGATAGACGTTAAATTGAAGACAACAACAACAACACACAGCACACAGCACACACCACTGACAGAGTGAAAGGAAAGAGAGAACTGTTCAGTGTTGTGACGCAATATTTAAATTAAAAAAAAATCTCTTTGGATACACAACACACTGAACAACCAAAGGCTTGCAGAGAGAGAGAGAGAGAGAGAGAGAGAGACTCTCCATAAAAAAAAAATCAGCAGCAGCTGGTTGACAGTAAGCACACTAATACTTACAAACAACCGAAACCACATGAAATATCAGCCGCCGAATAATCCAGACATGCAAATCATGCTTGCGGCTGAGCCTTCGAACAACAAAATGTCGGGCTTTGGACAAACAATGGAACCCCCAGCAGCCGGTGATCTCCCGTGCTACGTACAACTCAAAGATGCAGCGCACCTGGAAAATGAAACCGCTAACGGCTGATGGAGGACTAGCTAACTATGACACTGTTTGAATGAAAACGATGCTACGCAGAAATTTGAGCAAATCGTCTGCAGAAATATTTCTAAGAGAGCGAGAGAGAGAGAGAGAGGGAACAATGAACTAAACAACAACAATGAACAAAATTTTAATCTATAGGCCACCGGCCCTTAGAAAGGGGTCATGTAACATGAGCAAATATGCACATATCTACACACACAAGTATATGGTCATGACTAGATGGAGGTATGTTTTAACGATCCAAGTAATTATAGTAATTATAGGCTACGCACGGAAGAGTAAAATATAGCATCGGTTATGATAAATTAAAGACATATGAATAGATTCCATTTCGGAAAACATTACAGATCTGGACCGTCTTCCATGTAAACTTGTCTTTGGCGAAGAGCGTAAAAAAGATATATCGCAAGTTTCCGAACGTATTCAATTGAACCATATTTCAGGATTATTGCATACTGACTATACTGTTTGTTAATGTCACCCAAATATTTATTTCTGATTTCTGCATATATAGGGCAAGTGAAAATCAAATGATTTTCATCTTCCATGGCATCGCATATAATGCATAAGCCACTCGAATTTTCGCTGAATGTTCTTCGAACGATGAACCATTTATTGGGAGGACACCAATCCGTGGCTTTACCAGACAATCTCGAAAACATCCATAATATAAAAATTCAAAGTATCTTTCCGTTTCAAAAGTGGTTTTAAACAAGCGATACGCCATGTAAGTATCTTTATTCAAAATAGAGCTGTTCCAGTCTTGCATGTAATTATCTACCAGCCTTTGTTTAAACATTGAAATAGAGAGAGAGAGAGAGAGAGAGAGAGAGAGAGAGAGAGAGAGAGAGAGAGAGAATGGCATACACTGAAATACAGGAAGACAAACCGACTGAAAGACAGACAGATAAAGAAAGACAGGCAGACTGAAAGGACAGACAGACAGACAGACTGAAAGGAGAGAGAGAGAGAGAGAGAGAGAGAGAGAGAGAGAGAGAGAGAGAGAGACGTAGCTATACAAAAATGCACTTGCTCACATATACTGCGCACACACAACCAGATCACACACAGACTGACACACACCGAGTCGAATGGCGTTGACACTCCGTTACAGAGGCCCACAGTAGCATGAAAATCATCGTTCAGCCTCACGTCTAATAATAAGATGACCCAAGATAAAATATCTGGAGTATGTTGACCTCTCTCTCTCTCTCTCTCTCTCTCTCTCTCTCTCTCTCTCTCTCTCTCTCTCTCTCTCTCTTCTTTTTCCGATCCCTCTCACCACTCGGTCTGTCTCCCTCTGTTTGTCTGCCTGACTTTCTGTCCGTCTGTCTTTCTGTCTGTCTGTCTCTCTCTCTCCGGTTCGCTCACTCCTCCTTGCTCTCTGTCTGTCTGTCTGTCTGACTGCCTTCTCTCCTCTCTCTCTCTCTCTCTCTCTCCTCTCTCTCTCTCTCTCTCTCTCTCTCTCTCTCTCTTTCTCAGAGCTATTGTATGAAAACCGTTGTCAATTACTGAAAGCATTAAAACACACACAAGCCACCCTAGTATTGATGATGCAATGTTTGTTTTGCCTTTCAGACACTTCGGTTTCAATTTATTATCAACAGGTTACACATGGTTTCTGAATATTCGTCATCAGCATAAGTGAGGCTCACTTAAGCCTGCTTTAGATCTGTCGTTATTTATAGATCCATGCATATGTCCACTGACGTTTAGTAGACTTTGCATTAACAATCTAATCTTCATTTTGTGACGGTGTTTCCATGTAATGTCCTTTGCTATGTCCTCTATCAGTACATATAGCAATAATTTTGAGTGGTCATAGGTCCAAAAGACAATGAGAGCTATTTATTTTAGAATTATTGCAGAAAATGTTAATTGCAAATGTACGGACAATACGGTTTGGTAACATATCGAGGAAAGTAATGACTTGAAAGTTTGTCATTATGCCAAGCTTCATCTTGGCATCACTTGTACAATATGTCAAGTTTTTCAGTTTGCCACACACACACACACACACACACACACACACACACCACACACACACACACCACACACACAGGGGAGGGAGGGAGGGGGGAGGGAGGGAGAGATCGACACTTCATAATTGCAGTGATTAACTTTTTACACATAAGAGTCAATTACCACCACCACCACCACCACCATCATCATCATTGCACAGAAGTCCTATTCGTGTCCTATAATGTGTATTCGTTAGTTGTAGACGTAATAGTGCTATTGATAGTGTTGCTGTTTGTCCGTTGAGACGACGTAGACCATCTAGTCATCCTGGATCGGAGGTGAGTGCGTAGATGGCTGGTCAGGCCGATCTGCGCCCGGAAAGACCTATCACACTATGGACAGGGGATGGTGGCGGCAGTTGGAGATCTGTTGACACTGGTCTTCCTGATCATCCTGCGCTGCTCAGCTGCATCAGTTCTGTTACTTTCACAGGTTTCTGCACCTTTGCGGTGCATGATGATGATCATCATCATCGTGATAGTAATAATGATAATAATAACGATAATGATAATAATGATGATAATAATAATAATAATGATAATAATAATGATGATAGTGGTAGTAAAATAACAATAATAATGATAATATTAGTCTCATCATCATCATTAAAATTATCATTGTCATGATCATGATGATATTCATAATCATGATCATGATCATCATCATCATTATCATCATCTGCATCAATATCATCAGAATCATAAGCATCATCATCATGTGTGTTTCTGCGTGTTCGTGTGTGTGTAAGTGTGTGTGTGTGTGTGTGTGTGTGTGTGTGTGTGTGTGTGTGTGTGTGTGTGTGTGTGTGTTTCCATTTAATGTGTATTCACGATGTGTGATCTTTCACACACACACACACACACACACACACACACACACACACACACACACACACACACACACACACACATTAAGAATGGAAAAAAGATTAATACAGCAACAATTCGAAAACATCCAAGTATCATCAAATATAAAGATACAATACACTACACTTCATTACAGGTAAGTAAAAATCCGGCTGTAAGTTATTGCTAATTCAGTGTCACATAATTAATTAGGAATTATTTAGATTTTCATCCAGTGAAGATTCAGAGAAAGCAGACAAAAGATGCTTCAACTGCTTACATTTGAGAAGTATATGCGTATTTGATATTTTTCACCACAAACGCATTTTACGTCATTAGTAAATTTTGTTGTAAAAGCGTTAAGTTTAAGTCTGTAAATCAAGGAGGTCTTACATAATAAGAGCCATTACGAGTTCTTAAAATAGTTTCATACGGTGATGGTCGACTTTTGTGGATTGTCAAAAAGTATCCACAATCTTCTACCTTCTTTCTAAAGTGTTTCCAACACGCATTTTCTAATGTATATGCCTTCAGAAGAGAAAGAGAACTATTTAAGCTGCATTCATTATCAGCACATTTTGCTCCGCTTTTTGCCAATCTCTCAACTCTCCATTACCATGGATTCCACAATGCGAAGGCACCCAGCAGAATGGAATAGAACTACCGCTCAAAAGAAGGAGATGGATTAAATATCTGATTTCAAGAATGACGTATTGTTTAACTGCAGAATTTGGTTTACTTAGCGCATGTAAAACCGACTTTGATTCAACACAGAAAAGAATTTGAAATACATGAAAAATACAGGAAAATCAAGTATTAACACGGGGCCATAAGAATGACAGTGAGCTCTGCTGTGCAAATGGATCTGTTTCTTCCAACATAAGATCTTTCCACATTTAAAGAAAGAATAATGAAAACTGCTCTCGTATCATGGTTGTCCAACAGAGATCCACCCGTAAAAACTTTTAGATGATCGGGGTAACGATTGTTTAAATGATCTTTTACTAATGCACCAAGAATATTATCACTGTCGTTTTTTCGTAAAGAACTAATGTCAAAATTAGCCACTTGAGGTTCCCATGGCGGGCAGGGATGAAATTTTGTATCTGACTTTACCTTTTCCTTCAAATCCGCTTCTGATCGTTGGAATAAATCAAAAGTATGAGTTCCAATCACAGTAAGGGAAACTATATTTTTTGCCCGTTTGGGAAAATCTGTATCAGATCTTAAGGTAACTTAATTTTCAACATTACTGTCGTTTACTGTGCTACGGAGAACATATTTTGAAGAGCAAGCTGACGAAATTCATCCAAAGGTAGAACTCCTACTTCCCTGTATGTACCCGTAGTTGATGCTTGAAAGGGTACGACGCCCAGAGCAAGCTGGAATGCGTTATGATTTAAACTTTGCATTCTTTTTCAAATACACATTCTGGAGCACTAAAAATACCTCTTGGCCATAAGTCAGTCTGCAGCGTACAAGACAAAATGAAAGTTGTTTAAATGCTTGGACATCTTGACTTCAATGTTTTTTACTTATCACTTAAAAAATGACACTGTTCCGAGTTTTCGTTAGTAGATGTTCAATATGACACTTCCAATTCAGTTTTGATGTAAGGAATACACCTATACATCTCATTTAACGTTAGACACGGATGTTTCTCGTTTCCAGTCCATTTATTTTGAACAGTGCCGTAAAAACTGCAACAATACAACAATTAACATAGTGTAGCCATATATAAAGTTTTCACAAATACAGGCTGAAAATAAAGGACAATGAAATAGATCTCATCAATACAATACACCCATACCTAGGAATCCAATTCTCTGACAACCTCAAATGGAGCAACCACATCAGCGGCATCACCAAAAAAGCGAATAGCACCCTTGGATTCCTCCGGAGAAACCTCCACCACTGCCCATCAACCTGCAAACGTAACGCCTACCTGGCCCTAGTCCGTCCTCTCCTTGAGTACGGGGCGTTGGTCTGGGACCCGTATCAGAGACAGGATATCGATAAGATTGAACGCATTCAGCGCACTGCAGTACGCTTCATCGCAAGCAACTATCGCTCTACCACCCCTGGCTTTGTTACGGGCCTCCTGACACGACACAACCTCCCGACTCTCCAGGAACGACGTGAACAGCTCCGTCTGACCTTCTTTTACAAGGTGGTTGAGGGGCTGGTGCCCGGCAATACCTCCTCATCAGTTCCTGACACCTCAAAGAGCTAGCCGCATGATCAGGCCCAGACGTAACGCAGCAGACTATGTAACCAACAACCCTGTTGAGAACTATATTAGAAACAACGATCGGTGTTTCTTGGTACCACGTTGTCAGTCAGACCAATATAGGCAGTCCTTCTTCCACGCACTATAATAGCGTGGAACCACTTGGACAATTCGGTGGTCCACTCGCCATCCACTGATTCATTCAAGAGGGCGCTGACCACCAAGCGCCATTAACAACCTCCGCTGCGCACCCCCATCCGTCGCGCCAAAGCCAGTTCACTGGATGTTAAGCGACGTCCAGCTACAGACAGACAGATACAAAATGCACAAAAGTTCACATTTATGGAATTATCTTCCCTTAATCCTGTCCATCTAAAAGTCTAACATAATGATTGAATTATACTGTTTTAAAGCTTTCCCTTTTCTTTCTTCGTTCTTTCCTTTCTTATTCTGTCCTTTTATTTTTCATTCTTTTCCTTCTCACGTGTCCTAACAATTAAAAGCGTTCATCGACGAACACACACAAAACAACCATACTCTTAAACTTACCACACCCAAAAGATTAATTTGACATGAATAAGAGGGTTAATGCCGGTTGTACAAAGGAATTCTAGAAGCTGTCAGTTAAGGAACAGCAGAAGCAGCGATCATATATTTGAGCTGGTACTGAAACAAATAAACAAAGTAACACAAACAAAACAACGTTCGACCAGTAACCTCACATACCAACTGACTGATGTTCAAAACGTTACTTTGTTGTCAACGGAAGATCAGAGTCAGTTGGTTGTTTTCTTCATCGTATTCCTGTGGAAAATGCATGCACAATTCGAACAAGACATTTAACTGGTGTCCGAATATTTGCAAACATAATGTACACATGGACACAGTTAAGAAATTTTATCACTTTATAGATATCATTCGTTAAAAAAGGGTTTAGTTTTGGTTTGAAAGAAGATCATGTTAAAACAAAACCATGAGAAAAATTCTTAGATACAATTTCAGTTTGTAGCGCCTTACCTGGCACTAGGATTTTAACGCTGACAGTTTATCTGAGCATAGCGGTGTTTGAAAAGTAATTTGTCCAGCCTTGGAAGTGCGTAGGTGGATATCAACTCAGTGAAAAATGGTGGTGGTGGTGGTGATGGTAGTGCTCTCTCTCTCTCTCTCGCTGTGAGTGTGTGTGTGTGTGTGTGTGTGTGTGTGTGTGTGTGTGTGTGGTAAGGGCTAGAACAAATGCGATTCCGTGAAGTTTCTTTTTACCTTGTGAGAGATTTCTTCTGACCAGTGCAGGATCAGAAACCAGTAGCAAACCTGATAAGCTTTTCTGCACTAATGTCCCATACAAAGAAACAACGGACAGAAGACTAGTCCACTCTCCTTCTTCATTCCCCTTTAGCATAACCCTGTCGTTTGAGACTATAAAGCATTCTCGGACAGCTTTCTGACGTTCGTTCTATTATCTATATACGGAAGAGAAAAAAGTCCCAAGTTTCTTGTAAAAAAAAAAAAGAAAGAAAAAAAAGGGGGATTCTTTCTTCTCTTGACCTTTGTCTAGACAGTCGTCTTGACCCCAGTCATTCCGGCAATAGGCCTGATTCTTTTGTTTCCTTGCTTTTTCTTTTTTTTTCTTTTTTTTTTTTTCTTTTTCGTATTTGTTTCCAAATCACAACTGATTTTTGTCCCCTATTACCTACTGCCTTTTGTATTTTCACCTTTTGAGTTTGAGACAAAGCCCAGTCTACCTAATACAAAACTGTACATTACTCTTCACTGTGTGCTTATGGCTGTCCTTTTTCTTTTTAGTGGCCCCTCAACAGAAAGAAACATGGCATCTCAACTTGGTGCTGTAGGTTGAAAGACTAGGCCACGGTAGATACGCTCACTCTGAGAGAACTTCCGCAGAAACTTGCGATGCTTCTTGCCCTAATCACTGGACAGCACTGCCAAACTTTACATGCATTAAGGACTGCCTTAATTAAGGACTGCACGAAGTTCTTCATAGCCCTACAGGCATCAAATCACAGTGTCAGCAGACACACTTTGGCATGCTGGCTTTGATGGACTCTCGAAGAGGCATGAATTGACACATCCGTTGTCACAGTGTAGACAGCATGACAGAGGGCTGGTCTACACAAGCACAGTTCAAGGGAAGTAACCATAATTTTAGTCTCTTGTTAAGAAAATCAGAAATGAAATGAGGCAGGGAACAGTAAACGATAAACTGTAAACAAGTGGGGTATTTTTTGCTCCCATAAGAAAACCTAACACAGAGTAACTTTTATTCAAGACTGGCACAGCCTTTTAAACTTGAATAAAGTCAGACAATTACATAGACGAACAATCTAATCGTGGGGGAAAAACCAAGCGCAGGCCAACAACTGAACTGTCTTCATAGTAATGACTTGGCAAAGATTAGGACTTAAGGAGGGGGGGGGGGGGGGGGGGGGGATTTGAAGATGGAGAAACTGGGAACATGAAATTAAGAAAATATGTTACAGATATGAAAACTCTTCACTAGCTGCATAAGGGAACCATTGCAATCCCTTTTGAAGGCAGATATATTTGTATTGCCTGCTCCGAGGCCTTTCGTCCACTGGGTCGGACTCATCAGGGAGACACGGCTGGTTGTGTCTGCGCTCCTGGCGTCAAATAGAGACACACCACAGTCCATAGCACTGTGGTGTTCTCACCACCAAGGGTGCAAAAAAGAATCCAATAGCACCCCCAAAGCAGCCAGCGAAGAGTAGTAAATGAAACCAAACGAAAGTGTGGGGAGGAAAAAAGTTGCTGAAAAACTAAAGACATTATGCAAATAGTATAAAATGTAGGGGACAATCTTTGAGCCTACGCTTGAGGATCCACCCAAAGATGCAAGGGAGATCAAAAGACAAACACACAGACGGACAGAAACAAATACAAATAACCTCAACTTAATCAAAACAAAATCAGAAATGAAATGAGGCAGGGAACAGTAAACGATAAACTGTAAACAAGTGGGGTATTTTTTGCTCCCATAAGAAAACCTAACACAGAGTAACTTTTATTCAAGCCTTTTAAACTTGAATAAAGTCAGACAATTACATAGACGAACAATCTAATAGTGGGGGAAAAACCAAGCGCAGGCCAACAACTGACCTGTCTTCATAGTAATGACTTGGCAAAGATTAGGACTTAAGGAGGGGGGGGGGGGGGGGGGGGGATTTGAAGATGGAGACACTGGGAACATGAAATGAAGAAAATATGTTACAGATATGAAAAACTCTTCACTAGCTGCATAAGGGAACCATTGCAATCCCTTTTGAAGGCAGATATATTTGTATTGCCTGCTCCGAGGCCTTTCGTCCGCTATTAGATTGTTCGTCTATGTAATTGTCTGACTTTATTCAAGTTTAAAAGGCTGTGCCAGTCTTGAATAAAAGTTACTCTGTGTTAGGTTTTCTTATGGGAGCAAAAAATACCCCACTTGTTTACAGTTTATCGTTTACTGTTCCCTGCCTCATTTCATTTCTGATTTTGTTTTGATTAAGTTGAGGTTATTTGTATTTGTTTCTGTCCGTCTGTGTGTTTGTCTTTTGATCTCCCTTGCATCTTTGGGTGGATCCTCAAGCGTAGGCTCAAAGATTGTCCCCTACATTTTATACTATTTGCATAATGTCTTTAGTTTTTCAGCAACTTTTTTCCTCCCCACACTTTCGTTTGGTTTCATTTACTACTCTTCGCTGGCTGCTTTGGGGGTGCTATTGGATTCTTTTTTGCACCCTTGGTGGTGAGAACCTCACAGTGTTATGGACTGTGGTGTGTCTCTATTTGACGCCAGGAGCGCAGACACAACCAGCCATGTCTCCCTGATGAGTCCGACCCAGCGGACGAAAGGCCTCGGAGCAGGCAATACAAATATATCTGCCTTCAAAAGGGATTGCAATGGTTCCCTTATGCAGCTAGTGAAGAGTTTTCATATCTGTAACATATTTTCTTAATTTCATGTTCCCAGTTTCTCCATCTTCAAATCCCCCCCCCCCCCCCCCCCCCCCCCCCCCCCCCCCCCCCCCCTCTAATCCCTAAATTTGACAAAGTCAAACTATAAGACAGTTCAGTTGTTGGCATGCTGAGCTTGGTTGTTCCCCCAATATTAGATGTTCGACTATGAAATTGACTGACTTTAATCAAGTTTAAATAAGCCTGTGCCAGTCTTGAATAAAAAATCTACTATGTGTAGGTTCTTATGGGAGAACAAAATTACCATCTTGTTAAAATTTGTTTCCTTTGGAGAGTTGTTCCCCTTGAGTGGTAAAAAAGAAGGTTGTGGAATTGAAGATAATGTATTTTGATTTGGTTCTAGTTTACTATTTTTATTCTTTGGATGTAAAAATCTTGTTGGGAAAGTTACTAGAAGTAATTATTTTTGGGGCTTGAAATTAATTAATTTAGGAAAATGATAATCAAGTTCCCCAACCTACTTCCGGTTTCCTGACAAGTTCCACATCCTATTTCCTGTTCCTTGACATAGAAGAACCTTCCCTTTTTGACCGGCTGAAGAGAGGAGGAAACACGTTGTCTCTCTAGAGGGAAAAACAAAGTTGGCAAAGTGGTCTTTTAATTCAAGGTTAGTAAGCTGTAGTAAGATTATAAGTAGTTTAGACTAAAAACTAAGCCTGTATATTGTTACTGATCATATTATGAAATGGACTTGTCTAGATACTGGCCCAAGTTGGTATGTTGAACCGGTTGGGTTTACCATGAGCTTTTGGTAGACACTTTGAAATTGGGGAAAGGATCCTGGCCATTCTACAGGATATTTAGTAGGCTGTCTTGTTTGAAATAGTACTTAGGCATGTTAAAGAAATTAATAGACTTATTTTCTCTGTCATGCTTATTCATTTCTCTTGTGCTCTCCCTTCTCAAGTTGAACAGAGCTTAGAGTCTAATCTTAGTTCCAGTCTAAATTTCTTTCTCATTTTGATTCCTCTCAGTCTGTATATTTTCTCTCACCTTCATTTAAAGATCATTGCTAACCATGTTGTTAGAAGGGTTAGAGTTCATAATTTAGCCCAATACTCCTGACATTAAATTACTATACTAGTAGAAGATTTGTATAGTTAGGGCCTAGTTCCAGTGGAAAAAAACCTCTTTATTCCTTTGTTCTTATGGAATGACCCTTACAACTAAGGAGAAGAGAGTTGTTTAGCTTTGTTAGCATGTATTGTGTTGCTACATTTGAGCTTTTCTCAGTACTAGAAGTTTGTGGAGACAAATTGTTGTTGTATTGATGTAGGAATATTTTTAGGATGTTTGTTGGTTATTTCTGCGCAAGGGCTTGAAGGGTCATGTATGGAAGAGTTTGTAAAAATGTGTGAAGGGCATAATGCTTCCACGCTAGTGGGTTAAGATTGCTGATTGGCTGGGGTATCTGTTGTGTGTGGCAAGATTGATGCATTTTTATTGGTGTGTTCTTTTATGTTCAGTGGTGTTGCTCTTGGTAGTAGTTTTTAATAGTAGATTTCTTTACCATAGAAGGTTAATGTATTGTGTTATGTGTTATTCCCAGGGCCGTCTTTTTTGTCGACTTCGTCGTTATTTCTGCCACATTTTTATTTTCCTCCTTACCCTTCCTCCCTCCAACCTTGCCCAAATTACCCTCATTTACCCTGCACCCAAAGTTGTCCCTGGTCTAGCCCACAAATACCAATATTCTGCTCCCCGTCTCAATATACCCGCGGAACCTTCAGGAATGGGATGATACTTATGTTGGGCTGAACTCTTTTTGATGATTTATTTAATGTTTGATGTTAACCTTAATCTTGTTTTGAAAAATCCTTTGATTCAAAATCAGTGTGTGTTCTGGTTAAACAAACCAGTGGTTGATTTGTTGAAATTGTTCAGTGAGATAAATTAAAATAGTGAGATAAATTGTAAGCCACTTGTTTTGTCTGCGTAAGCAAGAGCCTTCTTTGGCCCCTCCCTGTAGACAGAGTCAGAGTGACTTTCCCCAGTTCTATATCTTTTTGTTCTTCTCCTTTCTCTCTCTCTCTCTCTCTCTCTCTCTGTCTAAGTTGGGGACTAGTGTCTGTCTGTCTTCAACATCTCTTAGCACGAGTGGCGCCAGTGCATCAGCAGCCAAGCAGCATGCACCAGTCAGTGTCATCATGACAGCAGCTGGCTGGACAAACAAGTCCACCTTTGCTCGTTTCTACAGCAAAGTCACCAGAAGGGGAAAGCCGAATTTTGGATATTCTATAATGGAGCATTACTTGGTCATAGACTCGATTTATTTAATGTTTCCGTTGTGTAATGAATCTTTTCACTGCAAATTGTATTTGCAGTTCGAAAATTCGTAGAGCCAGTTTCAGCTGGAATGAGTCAGGTTACATGAAATTTTCCTTGGAACACGAGTATTGTTGCAAATTCTGGTGAAGTTCTCGCTTAACAGTGACAGAGTGCACATGCCCACCCATGTATGATGTTTATGGCTGGTACTTTTTTCAATGCCAAGAAGATCTGTCTTCACCTGAGCGTTTACTCCTTGCACTTTCAAGACAGGCGGCAGGTGCTTGGTACTTTACCTCACGTACCCTCTGCCAGTATTCAGCAACAAATTCGTAAGAATTTGCAGCAAGACTGATAAGGTAAGCCTCGTTTAGTTTCCTGTTATTATGGACCCTTAATGTTTGTGAACAACTCGGTAAGCGGGTGTGTGGGGCATGAGAAGAAGTACTGGATTTGGATTATTCATTTCAGTAAACTGAACTGTTTGCTGCAAATTCTCTCGTCGATAATTTTGGGGTATCAGAGATCAGAACTCAAACTTTCTTCTAAGATCTGTTCAGAAACGCCTTACTATTTGTATACATCCAAACATTTCATTCGTCTCTCTCTCTCTCTCTCTCTCTCTCTCACACATGCACACATGCAAGCATGCACATGCAAGCATGCACGCACACACACACACACACACACACACACACACACACACACTCTGAAAAAAGTTTAATAAGCAAGCCAGGCACAAGGTATCACATACAAGAAACATCTGAGCATAGGTTAACCATGAGTCCTCAGAAGCAATCAGATTTTCTCCCGACAAAGTTGAGCTATTGGCATCCACCGACGTGTAACACACATCTTGCTGACCAAAAGAACACACACACACACCAAAAGAGACAGATACACTGATTTTACACTAACCTTTTCACTTGTACTATAGAAGAGTATGCTTTGAACCTCAGATTAGTCTGAGCCATCCATACGTGTGAAACATAGCGGCTGTTACACAGTGTTAGTGTGTGTGTGGTAGTGTAGAAATGGGGAAGGTGGTGGGATGCAGACAAACAACCTGGGATGGTGGAGAGGGGAGTGGGGGACTCAGATGACTGAAAGCAAGCAGAAAAATGCGATACAATGTAACGCTTCTGATACACAGTTCCAAGAAAGAATGGAATGTACGTTTGGCAGAAAGGGATCCCTGACATTCCAAAATAGCAGAAAGGTCAGCACCTTAAGTAACGAGTACCACAATGTGTACATAGCTCACAGCACCAACACCCACATGTGTATGTTACAGTGACAACAAGAATAATACCCATGGGAGGGAGGGGGGGGGGGGGGGGGGTTGATGAAGAAAGAATGAAATCATACACACCTTAACAGTAAAAATCCCCGCATGTATGCACATAATTCATCCCAAAGTGAAAACGTCAAAATAACAACAGTGTCTGAGAGCCAGCCATCTACCCTTAAGTCTCTGACTTAACGATGACTCAAGATCCTAGCCCTGCGAAGGCCAGCACTCAGCATCCCAGACATCATTAAGACTCACTGTGCTCTCCCCCACTGCTGCAGCACAGCCCAACATCTTTCAGTCATCCTGCGACTATGGACACCTTCCCCGAGACTGAGGCACTGCTTAAGTCTTATGCATTGACAAGGTATAAGTGACAAACATCAGGGTGGAAATCACAGACCAACAATGGTCTCCTGTAAAATACCAGTAAACCCCCAACCTGTCGATTTAATTTCTTCAACAGACACAACATGCTTTGTAAATTACACCCTGGTTTCCGAGTGGGTCTCTCTTGTAAAATACCAGTAAACCTCATCCCATTTATTAAACTTCTTTGACATATACAACATGTTTCGTAAATTACACCCTGGTTTCCAAGTGGGTCTCACACGGCCATAATATGACCTCTCTTTGTTTGGCATCGGAAACCAAGTCAGACTGGCTGTAGACTTTCGTGTGGCTTTCAGTACATTCCCACACAGAGGGATGCACCTACATAAAGCATCAAAGTATATACATACATATATATATATATATATATATATATATATATATACACATGTATGTATGTATATATATATACATGCACACATATATATATATATATATATATATATATATATAATAAACTAATAAATTCCAAGGATAAGTACCGAGCAAACAAACATCCTGATGTTTGTCACTTATATATATATATATACATCTACATATACATATAGTGCAGCAAATGTACCACCTCTGCATGGATAAGAACTTTCCTACTGGCCACATCCTAAGGTTTTTTTTTAGATGGCACGAAGCTAACGGTAAACTCTGCCATTCCACAAGGCACAGTTCTGGGACTGTATTCTTCAAAACCAGCATGCAAAAATACTCACAACTAGGACCATTATCACTCAAGTTACTATGAGAAGTAAGAGAACAAGTTGCAAAATTCAAATCCAGTCCAGGCGTTTTACTGACTGCACCTTCCAGATATCATTGAGAGAACTGCCAGAAACATCAGCAGGGCTCTAAACATTTCAATCACGAAATTCATTCTCACACAGATGAGAGAGAGAGGGAGGGAGGGAGGGAGAGAGAGAGAGAGAGAGAGATAGAAAAGACAATGTCATTTGTGGTATACACAATAATCAACTGTAACAATCTTAGCGAGGATCAATGGCAATGGGAGCAACAAGTCTAGGCTGCCTCTTGCACATCACAAAAGAATTCCACATCCACACCCATCTCTGTGATATGGCGACTGGAAATTACTATCCTAGGGCACAAGGGACCGGACACCTATGTTACATTACACTTGGACAACCAGAATCACATGTTAAGATAGGCAGCAAAACAGCCAATTTGTAAGTTTGATGCCAGCGGGATTTGATGTCGGTGCACTTATCACTAGGCTAATAAGCACCACTACCCTTCATCTCCATCCCCTTCGCATGCACACACACACACACACACACACACACGCACACAACCCCTCAACCCAATGAGAACAGTAAGGTTATCACCATATGAGCCTGACGCTTTAAAGAACAAATGGTTCCCCACACATCCCACTTCCTCTTCTCCAGCTCCTACATGATACCAGAGCAAAAACAAAATTACTGCACCGCAAACAGCAAAACAAAAGAACAAACTAATAAGAAAACAAACATGATGCTTTTTGACCTTTTAGGTCTTCTTCGGGCCAGACAAATAACATTCAAGACAACGGACGAATAGAAAATCATTTATCTCTTCAACCTAGGTGTTGACTTTCGCTTTGGGGGCGTGGCAGTGGTAAAATGCATGACAACGGTGTGAATAGTTTTGTGAAAGGTGGTAGCAGTTTCGTCCTCACAGATTCTTTTAGCTCAAGAAAGGGGAGACAATGGGCAAGTCTACAGGTCCTGTGGTGTGCTGAACAAGGAACTTCAAGCATAAAACATCTACAGATCCTGTTTGCTAAAGAGAGAGAAGATACAGTCCAAACAAGTCTACAGATCTCTTTAGCTATAGAGGAGGGACTGAGGGGGTGGAGGTGGTGGGGAAGTAGGATAAACCTAAACAAATCTGATTATGAAGAAGGGCGATATGAAATGAAGTCTACATTCTATTCTCTTCAGACAGGGAACATAAAACCCAACCTAACAAGTCTAAAAATCTGATGGTTTAACAATAACTTTTCGATACCAAGTCAACAAATAGTCCTGTAAAATGCTGATGATGCTTCTTAAACTATGTTACCCTCTCTCTCTCTCTACCCTCTCTCTCTCCCTCAAACACACACTCACAAAGACAGAGAAACAAAGACAATGTCCCACATTGCAAGCCTATGCGCAAAATCAGGGTAACAGGCATTTACACTTCCTGATCTGTTTTCCACATGCTGATCACAGAGCAAAATCAAGGTGAAGGGAGTTACAATATCAGTTTCACATAAGGTTCATGTGACATGACAACATTTTCAGATGAAACACTTTCCTAAGAGGTACAACAAAATCACAATGACTGATGTTTTGCAATTTGTTTCAAACCATGTCGCATG
>CM065742.1:16851869-16874369 GCA_033310375.1 Conus canariensis | reverse complement strand
TGCCACCGCCCAGGTATTGAGACGCTTGCCTGCACACCTCCACTCATCTTAAATACACCATCTTGTTCACACACTCTTCCAAGCGAAGACACAAAAAGAATATGTGCTTGCTTCCCATGCATGTCGTTCTACTAGTTCTCCCAGCAAAAACTAAAAGAAGACAACATGAGAATGTCCACTTTCTTCAAAAGCAGGTCATTGTTTCAGCTTTGTATGCTGAAATGTGCTGAAAAACGTTTTCAAGCTGTCCTCACACGTGGATAATATCTGGGCACAGTTCCCTGTGCTTACGAGTGTTACAATGTCTGAAGCATAATTTCAAGAACTTACACACCACATGCAGGCACTCCTGCTATGTAAACAGAAGCTAGTTGGATTAATGAGCATAAGGTCTACAGACTTTACACATTCAACACTGAAGAAGGCACCCCTCACCAGACAGAGAAAAAGCAGTTCTGCTGGAAGCTGAAATGTCCAATGTACGGGGTCGGTTTAAGGCAACCGAATGTCACAAGCATGTCATTTTGAAAAAAAAAAAAAAAGGCTTCAAGAAAAGACAAATTTGAAGTAACTAAAAAAAATCAAATCTGTGTGTGGGAATTTGAAACAACAAGGGTCTACAAAATTAAAAAAAAAGAAAAAAGAAAACCCCTCCTGATAAAAGCAAGCAGAACAACATCAAAAACAAAACCCAAATTTAAATAAGAAAAAAAAAAAGAAGGTGCGTGTATGTTTTGTGTGTGTGTGTGTATATGTGTGTGTGTGTGTGTTTACAAAAAGCATAAATGAGAGGATTGCTCCCTGCAAAATGTACACAAACCAGGCCATTTCTAAAATGAGTGGAGTTTTTTTCGCCTCATTTTTTTAAAAGCGGCAATGCAGAACGTCGTAAGTGATGCACCTGTGCCTTCCTAGGCAATCACCTCAGTTTTAATTTGCATGGTTCACACACTTTTTCACACACTTCCTCCTGAACTGCCTCATTTCATGGCGTTTTGCATTACGCCTCATTTGCATTATCTTACAGGCATGTGTGTGTATACAAAACAAAACAACTTGATTGTGCTGCACAGACCTGTAACAATCCCCCCAAACTGAAAGTTCCATTCCAGTCTTCGTATTTATGTAAATCAATTTTTTTCTGTTCACTTCATTTCATGGCGTTTTGCATTACGCCTCATTTGTATCCTTTTACAGGCATATGTGTGTGTGTGTGTGTGTGTGTGTGTGTGTGTGTGTGATCTCATCTTTCATATTATAGATACAACAGATGAAACAATCACCAGAATTCCTATGATGTGTTACATATTCTGAGACAGACTTTACCTTGGGTGTAGCCTTCCTCTGCAAAGACCACAAAAAAAGAAATCTGATGCTTTCAATGATATGACCGTCTGCAGTAAACGGTGGTGGCTTAGAAATGATGACTAGAATCAGACAATCACTTTGGGAGAAGATGGATGCTACGCTCAGCAGGCAGCAGGGGAACTGAAGCGAACGATGTACCGGCATTTCTGATCCTCAGTGACGCTGATCACCCGATCCTCCAGACCACACAGGAATCGTATCTGTTCACCACACAGAGGACGTGAAAGTACTAGATATCTACAACATTAGTATAGGTACCACAACATCACAGGAATCATACCTGCTCAACACACAGAGGACTTGAAAGTACAAGATACCTACAACAATACCACAAGTATCACAACATCACAGGAATTGTTTCTTTTCACCACACAGAGGACTTGAGGGTAACAGACACCAACAACAATAGCACAGGTGTCACAACATCACAGGAATTGTTTCTGTTCAACACACAGAGGACCTGAAAGTACTAGATACCTACGACAGTAATACAGGAACCACAACATCACAGGAATCATATCTGTTCAACACGCACAAGACATGAAGGTACAAAATACCTACAACAACAGCACAGGCACTACAACAACACATGTATCATTCTGTTTAACACACAGAGGACAAGAAATTATTATTAGCTACCTAAAACAATATCACATGAACTACAACACAGGAATTGTTTATGTTTAACACAGCACAAAAGCCAAAGTTATTAGATGCCTAAAACAACAGCACAGGAATTGTTTCTGTTCAACACACAAACTGAAGACTTGAAGATATAAGATACCTACAACAATAACAGGAACTACTACCACACAGGAATACTTTCTGTTTAACACACAAACAGATGACTCAAAATGCATCAAAAACCTGTAACCATAGCATATGGACTACAACAACACAGGAATTGTTTCCGTTCAACACACAGAGGACCTACAATAACAGCACAGGAACTAAAACAACTCAGGCATTGTGTCTGTTCAACACACAGATGACCTGCAAGCACAGGAACAACGACACCACAGAAATTGTTTCTGCTCAACACATGAACAGAAGACTTGAATGTATGAAAAAGCCTACAACAGCAGCACAGGAGCTACATAAGACAGGAGTCGTTTCTGTTCACTGCACAGACTTGAAGGTATCGAAAACCTTCAACGTTCAAGGTATCAACGGGTGCTAGGTTGGCAGAGCACTCATATTACTGTGTTGTCATTCTTGTGGTACAGTGCAGTGTCATATAGCACCCCTTCACCCACCCTCAGGGGATGGTTGTACCATTCAGTCATATTGCCTGAAGTGGGTATGAGTCTTAGCCCTGATTGTAAGTAATTAGGTATCACATCTGTTCACCACAATACAGACGCCACTGAGGAATTAAAACCTACAGGAACAAAGGTATCATATCTGTTCAACACACACACACAGAGGACTTTCAGGTATTAAAAAAAACTACAACAACAAAAGAATCATATATTTTCAACACACACAGACCAGATGAAAATGCAAGAAGACACAAACATTGCAGCAGTTTAACACATGCGCAAACATGCTCCTTTGACATATAACAAAAAAAAAAAAAACTACAACACCACCACAAAATGCTACATGTTCATCATACAGACAAACAGAGGGCTTTAACAGATTGAAAATCTACAACACCACAATGGGAAGTGCATCTGTTCGAACATGTACAAGTAGAGGACTCTGAGTTATAAAAAAAAATTCCATAACAACACAACAGAACTGTACCTTCTCCTATCATATAAGAAGAGACGCTTTTGAAGCATTTAAATCCATCCCCAAGAATGCAGGATTCATATCTTTCAACACATACAAACAAATGCCTTCCATGTCTTTAAAAAAAAAAAAAACCCACCACCACAACAGGGATTGAAACACACATACAAACCTATGCACTAAAAACCTGCAATGCACATGCAGTTATCTCCTGGCTTAAAAAAAACACACACACACACACACAACCACAAACACAGGGGCCTTTGTGGTACCTTAAACAACACAACAGTGATACTACATTGGTTTAACACACCTACATACAACAACTCTCCACAAACACAATGTCTACCCTATACAAAAAGAATAGTCCAAAAACACCAGCCAACGTGCCATGGCGTAGTGGTTAGCGCTGCAGACTGGGATCGGGAGGTCACGGGCTTGATTCCCATTAGGGGCATTTCTTTCTTAGCTTTTCCAGGCTACCAAGGCCTCCAAAGCACAGAGTGTGGCATTTTGACATTTTAAGTGTACCATTCCAAATTTAATTGTAGCATTCACTTACAATATCACAGTACTTTTAGTCTTATTTCGCATCACACTCGACATGGTCTTATTTCGCATCACACTCGACATGGTTGACAGATCGGAAGACGAAAATCTCACTAGTTATCATGTGGTTTCAACTAGATCTAAACTGAACTCAAAATGATCATCTTTAACAATTTTTCCTCAGCTTTTTCTTCTTCTCCGCACCAATTTTTGACAAAGTAAGTCTATGGTATGAAATATCTACACTGTCTCAGTTCTCTTTAACTTAAGCCATTTTATGAAGTCCACGAGGCACTTTTTAAAACAATCTTTTGTTTTAATTTTTAGGCACAGCGTTCAATCACAAAGTGTTGCTGCGTATCTCTGTCAATGAAATCATAGCATGCTGAGGATTTTTCAGACCTGGCCAGCCCTTACCTTGAGCGCAGAGTGCTTCGGCTCAACAGAGAGGCCTGACACCAAACAGTCATGTCCATCCATTTCAGGGATGACTCATGTCGGAGAGTGTTGCCCATATTTCAAGACCAACACTGCAGGTGTCTGCATCTCTCAGCCCTGGTGATGCCAGGATAGTTACGCATAGATTACAGCCCTACCACATAGTCTCTGGCCAGACTGGAACTCCACTGCATTATTTTCATCAGCCTCACCCTGACGGATCATTGTAGAATGAAGTCTCAGATTCTCTGGCCCTCTGTGCCCTGCACTCGCGGTGACCTCAGTTCTGAACTCAGTTCCAAGTCAGTGTCCTCTGTGTTCACTCGTACTGGTTCTGCCAGTAAGCAACGACTGTCATCAGTAAGTGGCTTAGGTGGTGGGTGTCCTGTATATACTGGATCAGAACAGGCATCACTGAATGCCACTGAAGTGACTTTGCAGCAGTACTGTTTCTCCTCTAGCATGTTGCCTCCTGATGACGTGATATTGATTGGTCCCTGAGAACTGCTTGTGTTGGGACTGCAAGAGGATAAACTTGCATTTGACTGTGTATGGGAAGCCAGACGAAGCGGCATGGTGGAAACGCTGCTGAAGGATTCGAGATGAGAAAATTTCTCCAGTATGATACAAGAAAAAAAAAAAAGAAAGAAACAAAGAAAGAAAAAATATAGAGCACAAACCTTTGTCTCTCGCGGCTTTCCATCTGGGCACAAGAAGGCGTCCCCTCCGGTCATGTCCAGAATGTAGTCCCCAGGCTTTAGCTGTGACCACTGGCCTTGCCGACCCAACACTGCCTTGGACACGGTGCCACGGCTCTGCTGCACCAACTCAAATGGACACACAGTGTACAGGTAATCATGTGCAGCGTGCTGGTAGCATTCTTTGCTCAGAAGGTAGAATATGCCCAAGGGTCCAAATTTCTGAAAAACAGAATGGATGGTTGAAGGATTACGATAAATGCTCCACGAAAGTAAAAATGATGAGAAACAACAGACTGACATGGAAGCAACCTAATCCATTTGCATTTAGTCATTTCCCTAATTTTCTGATCATTTTAGAGTTTAAGCCTCACATTAGGCACACATGGTTCATACTTTGCAGCAAAAATGTATACATGGCCTGTAAAATATTCAAATTCACCAGGTGGGATCTCAAGGCTGTGTTCTGTCAGTGTATCACATAAGCTGCACTTTGTCTGAGTGGGAAATGTCGTGTTATTGTCTCATGAATGTCACCCACAGTGTCATAAATGTCATCATTTATGGCGACAGCTTACAGCACCTAACTCATGCTAGTGGTCTAAAAAGAAACCTGAGGCCTACCTGATGTGATTCTGTCTCTGTCTGACATAACAGCTCTCACTGAATGTTCCATGATTGCCACACAATTGTTGTCAATGACACACACTGAAACTAACCTCACACTAGTTCTGATCACTATGTCTACTTATCACTTATGTGAATGTGTACAGTATATAATAGATATACACATACTCCCTTCGAGAGAAGAATAAAGTACTAACCTACTTGGTGTCTCTGTTGAATGTCAGTCATTGATGCCACCACAAAACATAGGTGTGCTAAAGCAGAAAGTACTGTTTGAAAAATTGTGCTCTGGGCGTGACACTGTATCACTGAGTCATGAAAGTGATGACTGATTGGCAAGAGGAACATCAAATATAATTAACGCTTTTTTTGTCATCATAATTAAAATCAATAAACAACTGGCTCTCCTTTCTTCAGGTGGAGAGTCAGGAAAAAAAGTGGATCAGGTTTGTTCCTGCAGCTTGGTTTTGTTGTAAATGCCTTTTGGTTTTGTCATCCACAGTTTGGAACAAACTAAAATAACAACTACAACAACAAACTGAAAAAAAGAAGAAAAAATTGAGGGCAAAAACGAAAAGAAATAACATAGAGGTGAACAAAA
The DNA here is from genome assembly GCA_033310375.1 of Conus canariensis. Taxonomy (NCBI): domain Eukaryota; kingdom Metazoa; phylum Mollusca; class Gastropoda; order Neogastropoda; family Conidae; genus Conus; species Conus canariensis. The sequence goes on along the minus strand of CM065742.1, from coordinate 16,868,351 downwards.
TTCTGAAAGTGAGTTTACCATTCTGTCCATGTCTGCGCATGTCATCAGCTGTCAAGGTCAAATCGGCATGCTGTTGCCATGTTTCCAACCGCATGATGGGTGGCACATATTTTCTGGATCACGTTAACCTTTTCTCCTGCAGACTCAAAGCTGTGAAAATATCAGACTCTTCTGCTGACTCTCCTGTCTCTCTTTTTTTCTGATTACTTAATCCTGCCAAAAATCTTTCCTCATCAAGCTCCTGAACATCCATTGAAATGGCTGATACAAGATTCCATAAGCCTCATTCAAAACTCACTGCATTCAGTTTCCTTCTTTTCAATGATGGTTTCAAACCGAGGTGCCTGCAGGCCAAAATTAAAACAAACGTGAAATAATAATTACTGTTCTGCTGAACGAAAGAGACAAATGGATTACATGACAAAACACGACGCATTTCAACCTCTTTGGTCTTCTTCAGGCAAGATAAACAATATTCAAGACAATGAAAACAACGAACGAACAATCACCCATCTCCTTAATTTGTGTTCCACATCCATTTTGCACCCAGTTTGAGGAGACAGGTGATTGCTTGTTCTTTGCTTTCACTGCCTTGAATGTTGTTTGTCTTGCGTGAAGATGACCAATGAGGGCAAAAGTGCCGTGTTTGTCTTCTAATAATACATTCGTCTCTTTTGTTCGGCGGAACGGTAATTTTTCTTTTAAGTTTTTTCAGCTTTTTTGCCGCACACAGCCAGAATGATTGTGCCGCCTGACCTACCACTCGGCGACTTGGGCCGAAAATACTCACGGCAAGCGATCTATCACTCAGGACATGTCGCGACAATGATAGCAACGGTCTTCTAAAAATAAATATGACCAGATTTCCGGGAGAATTTTCAACATGTGGTGTCAGCGTACAGATACAGTCCTTCCTACGTCATTTCACACCAGCTAGCAAGCTACTAACAGTCAATTTCATTGGTTACTTTGAAGAGAAAGCAACCAACCGGTTGGCGTCTTCAAGCACTGAATCAATGCTCCTTGTTCGAAGTATGTCATAAACTCATTTTCAACTCAATCAAACAACAACAAAACAATCATTTTGACTTTTAAAACATTAATCATCAAGAAGATGAAAGATAGCTCTCTTTCACTGTACCAAAATAAAGTCACTGTCGGATTTAGGCTTTTAAGGAAAATTAATCAAAAATGGTCAAAATCAGGTGTCCTAAGGGAATTTCAGTGCTGTGACTGCGGTATTAACTGGGCACAAAGAGCAGAACGAGGGTCTGTGTTGATAGTGTTAATGATGGATGTGATGCCAGCATCACAAAATCAACCCAACACTGAGCTGTGGATGGGAACCCTACCAAGGAATGACGCTTTCCACTGTCACAGCACACTGTAAACACATGATGGAAAAGCATCACGCACATATGTCTGGTTCCACTATGGATCACATGTAACAGTGCCAGAATCAGATCCTGGCTTCTTCCAGCATGAATGCAACGACTATAAAAGAATGACAGCAGTAAAAGCCATGCTCCTCCCACGTTCCACCTTCCCCTCTCCTCCTCTTTGCTCCTCTCAACATACTGGCCCCTTCCATCAAAATTGTATTTCAACACACAAGCTACAAATGTGCCCCTGCACTCATTTAGACCCCGTTTGATTTGGGGATGCTTGTGAGTGTGAAAAGGAACACGCAACACATTCACAATCAAGAAAGAAAAATAAAACAAGCAAAAACATTAACAATAACATCAACAATAATAATGATGATGATGATAATAAGAAGAAGAAGAAGAAGAAATCTAATAACAATGTTGAATACAGGATTTAAAAGAAAAGGGGGTCCCTGTGCTGTCTTCATAATCAAAAAGGAGGGTCAGCTTTGAGTCTCCTAAAAATGTTCTGTATGAGTTTGAAAAAAATTGCTTATCTTCCTGTATAACTAAACCTGTTGCACTGGAATCCATTTCATAGCTGGCAGATCTACTCACGCCAGACTCCCATGAGAGCATTGGGCAGGCTTCCATATCTGCTTTTCTACACTGTCTCAGCTGTACGTACCTCCATCTACTTAAACAAAATTCTCTTTTGGGTTTTTTTATTTCTTGTTGCTGTAGACATGCTTGTGACAACAGAGATACTCTGATGTGAAACTGCTTCCGCAGACTACATGAACATGGGAAGTGAACGGCGAAAGAAAACTGCTGGAACAGTACAGTGATGGATTTCTGCACAGACGAAGTTTGGATAGTTAGTTGGTTGTGGGATTTTTCTGCCCCGACCGGCTCCTACCCAGAGTTGAGTTTGCTGCGGACTCACTTGGGAAGACTGGGACCACACAGTCGAGTTTCATCCACTTAATGGATGCGTTTCTGAGAGTGTTGCTCAAATTTCCTGACCAACACTGCAGGTGCCTGTATCTCTCGGGCCTAGTTGACGTAATGAATGATGCCGGGATATATTATGAAAGGAAGTGTAGAGTACAGCCCTGTCATGTAGTCTCAGACCGAAATGGAAATCCGTAGCATCATCTTAATCATCCTCATTCTCATCAATCAGCATAAAAAAAAACAACAAAAAAAATGTCTCAAATTCTGTGGCCCTTCATGTCCTGCTCTCATGGTGACCTCAGTTTCAGTGTCTTCTCCACGTCTGTGGCCTTGGTTTGGTTCCGTCGGGGTCACCGGTATCGGCGAGTCCATGGGGGCTGTCATTGGACGGATGTGGTGGCGCCCTCCGGAGGGAGAGCTCACTCACTCCGGCTCTGCGACTAAGCAATTATTGTCATCAGTAGGGGGCTTAGTAGGTGGTGTCCTGCGTATGTTAGATCAGAACAGGCGCCACTGAACACCACCGAAGTGACTCGGCAGCAGTGCAGTGTCTCCTCCAGTGGGTTGCCTCTTGACAACTTGACACTGACTGCTCCCTGTGGACTGCCGGTGCCGGGGCTGTGGCGGGGCCGACCGGGCTGTGGCTGTGGACGGGGTGTCGGAATGAGCGGCATGGGTGCACTGCCTCTGAGGTGGCGCAGAGGTTGGGACAGCAAAAAAAAAAAAAAAAAAAGTTTGGATAGTTGGTGAATGTGTGTGCGTGTGTGTGCATGTGTGTTTGCATGATTGTTCATTTTCAGTTTTAGTTGTTTCCTTTATTTTTTTCTCTTTGCTCACTTGGTGTGTGTGGTTGCGTGTGTGCGTGCGTGCGTGCATGCGTGTGTGTCTGTGTGTGTGTTTGAGCGTGTGCGTGCGAGTGTATGTGTGTGTGTGTGTGCATGTATGTGGGAGTGCATTTGAGTGCATGTGCATATGTATGTGTGTGTGTGTGCGTGCATGCATGCAGGTGTGCATGCAGATACATACATGTGCGTAAGGTTGTGTGCAATGCGAACTGGAAGAGGGGGGAGTGCATTGTGTTCCCAATTCCTTTTCGCACATACGTTTTTATATGTGAGTAAAATAAGAGTAATGGGAAGAAGGTTGAGTGAATTAGGGTGGGGAATAAAAGAAGAGACGGTGATTGGGGAGGATGATTAGTGGGGGAGTTAACTGAATTGGAGAAATTAACTCGGGGGACGGGGGGGGGGGGGGGGGGGGGGGTAGAAGATGTGGACAGCTGGTTGGAATAATTATGTTTGATCTGATGTCGCATGATATTTTTCACTGTTTGTAATGCCTGCAGAACTAATGTTGCACTTGATACACACCCATACTGCTTTCTGTGTTCTTTTGTTAATAAAAAGACAAAAAAATCGTAACACATTGTATATAATTACAGAGTGTAACACCAAAGCCTTTATTGCTTTCTTTTAGCTGGAGACAACAAAAGATCAAGGTCACTGTCCTTGACCCTCACATTCTGATGACGAGGAGACAGACTGCGTGCAGCATCGAGGTAGCGCTTCTGCAGGATGACTCCTTGCCTGCGAACCTTCTCCTCATGTTCCATCAGCTGAAGGAGGTCTCCGCAGCGGTCCAGGCAGGGCGTGTGAAAGACGGCGCCACTCCTGCCTGTATCAGGTTCACACACCTCCAACATTAGCAACAAAAACAGTAGGTCCACCTGCAGATCAGCAATACTCAGACTAAAGTGACAACAGTTCAGTCAAGCCTTCTATGAATTATAACTAAGTTACCACTAGAATGGGAGACAACCACAGCCAGCTAGATTAGGAAACATGTACAGTCAGACTGAAATCCCTCTTTGCCAACCTATCATCAACAATAACAGAAAAGCAACAACAGTGATAATACCATTATCACCATCACAACCACTACTACTTTCATCCTTCCTGTGATTGCAGCGCTGATTGTGTAATTCAATTGTTCTTGCGATGACAAGCATTTTAGACAAGGTTCAAACCTTGTCCTTTTGCATCCTTGGCTTCATTGTGACATCAAAGGCAACCTAAACTGAAGAGACCCAAAGGAAATCATGGGCCTGTGCTGAGGACAGAAGTGGAAAATGTCATTGTGAAAAGTTTTTCGACTCTCAAGGGAGTAAACTGGTGAGAATTAAAAAAGCTCAGATGAGTCTAAATGATTTTTGTCTTGGTCTGTCCTATGATGTTCAGAGTTCGCAAACAATCTCAGGTAAATGGCACCAACACTTTATCCTGTTCTTGTTCTTGTCCTGTCTTCTGAGCTGGTTGAAATTCTAATGTTTTAAAAGACAATCTGTATACACAACCAATACTTAAACAAATTTGTAGTGTAATTATTGGAAAAAAAAGATTGGGTTCCTTATAAAAGCTACATTGAAAATCTTAGATGCGAGTGAGTTATGTCCTTAAAGCAGGCAATGATTCTCACTCAATTTTACTTCTATGAATTCAGTCTTGACAGTCTCTATAAAAACAAACAAAAACATGTTTAAAAAAAAAGCATCTGTATGTCACTACCTGCCCACCTAATCTGCCATTTTTCATCATCTATCCATTCCTCTTCTTATTTTGCAAGCTTTAAGTTGCAGACCTACTGCCTTTCACATAAGATACAGTTATATGGCAAGATGACTTGTTTCGAAAGAAAGAGGTGGTATGGAGTTTCTTCATCTAATCCCCAGATAGTCGAGCAGAATTAAAAAAAAACACAACTGAAAAACAACTCTTTCATCAACAATTCTTATGATAACTTGAAGTGGGGGTAATCTATCAACCAACTTCAACTGGTAAAAAAGCTACATGTATAAAAAAAATAAAAAAAATAAAAAAAAGTGCTATTTAAACTAGGACAGCAATGCAGAATTTTAGATTTGCACCTTCTCATCCTCCCTTTGACAGAATAATTCACAATGTTTGGTTCTTCTGCATCTTACAAAATATGTACCAGTAACCTCAGTACGTTTTAGTATGGGGTTTGGTTACTTCACATCAATAATGAGGAGGAAGGAAATGCATGAACTAAATCTTTGCCAATTTTTTTCAAAAATTAGAAGTAAACATCCTTCTTGTATGCCATTACATTTCTATGTCCCTTGGAAATGTGAAAAAGGATTTTCCTGCACAAGTGTTCTGGTTTCTTGCATTACAGTAATTGTTTGTCAAATTAAAGTCACTGTCGTTCGTTTGATGCCTTCCTTCCCTCTTTTACTCATGAGCCTTTTGAAAACTGTTAAGAAACGATAACTCTGTAGCTCTGTTTTCAGGTTTGTTCGGAGTTCCGTCCCTTTTTATTGAGGATTTTTTTATTTGATTTTTTTTTTTTTTTTAATTTTTCATTCATTTTATTTTTTTGTTTTGTTGTGTAACAGACCATCAGATATAAAAGGTCAAACCGCAGTGTAACACAACAGACCCTCTGACAGAAAAAGATAAGCAGCAGACACAACAAATCATTGAAGACAGGATAAAGTGTGGAAGGCACAACAGTATGAGACGGGGAAAAGACAAACACTGGCACGACCTAGACATGACAAGACCAACAGACGGAGAACGAAGAGACCAACAGACACAACTGACCGTGAAGCTGCATGGAGGCTGGCACCTGCCGTCCCTTCCACTCATCACTCCCGTCACAGCAGTCACATATCCCATCATTCACCTTGCTGGAGTGGACAAACTGTGCATCCTGATGAGGCAGCTGTTTTCTGCAGTAGAATCTGGAATGGAATATTAGAACCATGTAATGAGACAGTCACCGTCCGGTGTTGATCGAGAGACAAAACAGACCTACCTTAATCCCCAACCACCTTGACATGTGCTCTGATCACAAGACCATGATACTGATACTGGCAAGAGACAAAATAGACCTACCTTAATCCCCAGCCACCTTGACATGTGCTCTAATCACAAAGCCATGATACTGATACTGGCAAGCGACAAAACAGACCTACCTTAATCACCAGCCACCTTTAAGTAACAGTACAGTGTACATTCTTTCAGACATAGTCAAGTTGACATGTCTCTTGCAATCAGTAACATGCAAAGGACAGCTGTGCTTTCAGTTTCAGACATTTCATCATTCATCTGCCCAACATGGAGCGTGGAAAAAAGGAAATAAAGGAGGGTGGGGGAGAATGGGACAGGGAGGGGGAGGAGAAAAGGAAATAAAGGAGGGTGGGGGAGAATGGGACAGGGAGGGGGAGGAGAAAAGGAAATAAAGGAGGGTGGGGGAGAATGGGACAGGGAGGGGGAGGAGAAAAGGAAATAAAGGAGGGTGGGGGAGAATGGGACAGGGAGGGGGAGGAAAAAGGAAATAAAGGAGGGTGGGGGAGAATGGGACAGGGAGGGGGAGGAGAAAAGGAAATAAAGGAGGTGGGGGAGAATGGGACAGGGAGGGGGAGGAGAAAGGAAATAAAGGAGGTGGGGGAGAATGGGACAGGGAGGGGGAGGAAAAAAGGAAATAAAGGAGGGTGGGGGAGAATGGGACAGGGAGGGGGAGGAGAAAAGGAAATAAAGGAGGGTGGGGAGAATGGACAGGGGGAGGAGAAGAATAAAGGAGGTGGGGAGAATGGGACAGGGAGGGGAGGAGAAAAGAAGCAGAAGGATAGGCAGGTGGGAGACAATAATTTTTACTCTCACTTTCCCTTTGCTTGCTTCCTTCCCTTTTCACATGTCCTCCACGTCTTTTTTTTTTTCTTTCAACTTGCTGACCATGGAGACTTCTTTCAAACAAAAATAACAAACAAAAACAAAACAAAACAACAAAAAACGCAAAGAAATTGCTTTCATATGTTATGTTTGACAGCACATGACTGTGTGTTCTGGAGTACAAATCATACCCCTAAGCCCACTTAAGTTTCATCTTGATTCCACAGTTTTTGAAAAAAAAAGGGTTAAAATCCCATAGCCTTGGCCAGTGAACTGTAACAGCATCACTCTGTCTGGGAAATGGCACAATGGAAAGCACAGCCCAGCCACTCTCCTTTAACCACCTTTTACCTTCCCTGACCTGAATCATGTACCCACTTACTGCTAGGTGGACAAAGAGGGTTTTCAAACCATAAAAATTCAACCACTTGACTGGTTCAAATTAATGACCAGCTACATGCAAACTCACTCATCATTTGCCATTTGGAAGATACTCACTTATATTCACAACACTGGCATAACACCATCCATCTGAGTCACACTGGTGTTTTGTATGCATGGTTTGAAAAACCTACGATAACTGTTAACGTTATTTGTGCTTCTTAGAATGTCTAGCACTAATCTATGGCATTCAACCCTGTGCAATGTCCTCAGGAAAAAATGTGGCCGACACTCGCACATGAAGACTAAAAAAAAAAAAAAAAACCTTTCAATTTCAAGTGAAGTAATCTACTGTAGCTAGAGACATACAATCAGATGGGAAGAGAGGACTGGATTGGGGTGGGAGAGACAGGAGTAAGGGGGTGAAGAATATAAAGTTTGTGTCCGTGAGGGAGCTGCAGCCATGACTTTCTCCCACCCCCATCCCTAAATCTACCAAACATAATAAAATTAAGAATGCACCACCACCACCAGCAACAACAACAACAAAAATAAGAAGAAATGGGAAGAGACGGAAGGAGAAAACAGAGGTGGTGGAAGAGAAAAAAAAAAAACCTGTTGCAGTGCCTTGAAAAATGCTGTCAAGTAAACAAATCACACCGCCAGAGACAAGAGGGTCTCTGTTCAATATCCTATACTGAAGATTTGATTCTAACTCTTACAACACTCATGACTGATTAAGATAATTATGGGGTAATTCTTTACCAGCACAGGCATTTCCCTTCCACATAAAAGTCCTTCATTTTTGCCATTCTTTCACACACACATACATGCATGCATGCATGCATGCACACAAACATGCACACACACATGCACACACACACACACACGCACACACACACACACACACACACACACACACACACACACACACACACAAGACAAAGTTTCAGGCAGATCGAACTTGGCCATGATGCCAAGTGTGCATGCCAAACCAATAATTCCATTGCACCCTGAAAATCTTACCATGATAATCTACTATGAAAGTTTGTACTTGCACAATAAAAGATCTAAGTACTCACAATAATAATAATGATGTTGATATTGATATCTGTAGTAGCTACACACACACAAACACACAGAGATATGCACACCACACACGCGCGCACATACGCACACACGCATGTGCGCACACGCACACACACACATACACACACGCACACCCCCAAGGATATGAGAAGGCTCTGAGGGGAAATAAAATGCAATGTGGACACAGTCAGAGGCCATGATGGTTCATGTTCTTACCACTCACAGATAACAAAATGTATTCTGCCAAGCTGGTCAAAACTGATGAACTAAAAAGAGGCTAAACAAAATGCACTGCGCATGAACTGTTGTTCCTTCATGTCTTAAATGGCCACTGTCGAATCTGTCCATCCAAATCAGATGCTTTTTTTTCCCCTTAAAGCACATGTGTTTGTGCAGGTTTTTAAACATTTTTGACATCCCTGCGCACACATATACATGTACACAAGTACAGAGACAGAGAGAAAGAGAGAGAACACACACACACACACACACACACACACACACACACACACACACACACACAGAGTTTATGTACACACAATAAAACAGAACAAGTTATAATATCCCAGACTGGACACAGTGGCACAAATGCATTATGATGATCTTGACCATGACTATCACATCAAGTTCTTAAAAAACAGTTCTCCATTTTTTTACAAGATGCAGTATTTTATTTAAGTGTGAGATTCTGGTAGAGTTACCTTCCCTGGGGACAGGCTGAAGTTCCTGGTTCATCTGTGGAGTCTGGACAATCACAGTAATCGTCATTCACTCGTTCTGCTGGAATTTGCAGCTGAAATTTGTGTAAACAGTCACAAAATTGATCAATTATATGATGTATGAAGCAAAACATTACCAGTATTAAGCAAAACATTATGAATCATCTTACATGATTATGCCAATGGATTGTTTACATCAAACGAAAGACCATTCTTGGGCCTGTTTGAATTGCCTCTTCATATTTAGTATTTAACTAATAACAGCAATTATGATAAAATAACATAATAACAACAACAATAACAATAAAGACCCTAAGCCACCATCAGATCAATACAGTTTCTAAAGGTGTCTTCATAAGCTGTGTAAGTTTTCTTTAACGTCATCATCATCGCCTTCACCATCATCATCATCATTATAGATTAGTATCACCATCATCATGACCATTAAATCAATGTTACTGCTGTTCTTGTTTTTCTTCCCACATTCTTCAATCAATATTCTTATAAACTTATTAAACTACCAATGCATTCTAATGGGTACTTATAAACTGCAATCTCATCTGAAAAAAAAAGGAACGATGAAGAGAGGAGAGGGGAAAGTCCAAATTTTTAACAGAAACTACATGTACATACCTCAGAGTTTAGACACTTGAACATGCCAGAGGAATCTTTTGCGTACTGGGAAGCATCTGATGGCAGAATTCCACGTGGAACTTCCTTTTCTTCACGCTGACTGTCGCCTCCTTGATTTTTAACCATGTCCACCTTTTTGGCTTGCATATGAAGTTTCAGTCCTCTTTGACTTGCACCTCCTAATCGGGAAAGTGAGAAAAACTGAAGCAAGAAATAAATGAGGATGATCAATAAAAGGAGACAAAGTGTTTGAATCTTTCTTCTCCGACAGTTTCTGACATTAAACCAATGCATGATGATGATCTAACATCACTGTTTTTTGTTGTTGTTGTTGTTGTTTTTATCTATATGGCCAATTAATTAATTTTGTTGAATGTTGCTGTCTAGTATGAAACTTGAAGAGTGGATGAAAGGTTTCACACGCATATACCAAACTAAAGAATTCAACCTTACATGGAATTGTTTTGATAAGTATCAATGTTTTCATTTGAAGGTATCGAACAGGTACCCCTTTGGGACTCTTCCTGCTAGGACTACTAGGACTGAGCACACAGCAGGTCGATTCTAGCAGTAGCAGTTTCTAAGTTCGAGCTCACACCCACAGCCGAAGCTTGCCGCAGCAATTTGAAGAAATCCATTATAGAAAGGCATGACAGTTCTACAATGCATAGCCACGACCTAAATGCTGTCGATTAAAAAGAAAAAGATATTTATAAATCAATCAATATTATGCTCAATTTCATTTTCGATTATCTTGGTCGTCAAGTTAAAGAAAGTTTAACTGGAGTGATGTCCCTTGCGCCATGACCATGTCCGACAGAGTAACTCTCCTTGCGCCAATGGGCATGTCACACGTCTCTCAACCGCACCGCACAACAGTAGCCACCTGTTGGATAAAGATACGCACACACACGCACACACACACACACTGATTTCTAACTTGGTTGCACATGATCATGTCAACCCATTTGCCAACTGACTCACGAATTGTGTTAATCAACACCCACTTAAAGAATGCAAATCATCTTTATTAAGGCCAATCGACCTTATCCACAGAGAGGGAAGCGAAGGCAGAATGGGCAGGGAGAGACAGGCGAGACGGGGTGGGGGGGGGGGGGGGGGGGGGGGGAGGGTGGGGGGGGGGGGGGGCGAAGGTGGAGGAAGCGTGTGTGCGTTCGTGTGTGTGCGTGTGTGTGTGTGTGTGTTTGCGCGCGCGTGCGCGCGCGCATGAGCGCGCGAGCAGTGTGAAAGGAGTACAAGGGGTTCAGACGCTGGGTTGGGCTATGTTGTCTTACGTCGCACACACACACACACACACATACACACACACACACACACACACACACACACACACACACACACGGCACTACACACACACACACACACACACACACACACACACACACACACGGCACTACACACACACACACACACACACACACACACACACACACACACACACACACACACGCACACACAACCTGTGTGCTCTTCAAGTAAAGAAGAACACGGGTTATCTCTTTTTTTTTTTTAAACTCTGCGTATCATCTGTATTTTACATCAGCTTTATTTGTAGCTTTCTGAACATGAGTAACGAAAGACTGCCTCGTAATATATCTTACACCCAAATACTTTTCTTCTCACACTAGCTAATACTTACAGGTCCCCCCCCCCCCCCACACACACACACACACAATAAACGCGCACACATGCCTGCGCGCGCGCGTGCACACACACACACACACACACACACACACACACACACACACACACACACACACACATGCGCCCACGCACACACATGGGCCCATGCCCACACATCATACACATACGTGTACATCCACCAAAAAAAAAAAAAATGGTAGGTAGGCACTCAAGGTCTGATCAGCGCGTTGGGCTAATGCGTAGGTCAGACATTCGCTGAGTCGTAGCCACGAGACCCTCTTCTTCAATTGTCTCATCTTTGTTGTTAATTCATATATCCATCAGCTTCAAATCATGCGTAGTGTGGTCTCAAAACTTAGCGGATGTGGTGTAGCATATATGGACTAGTCCGCACACAGTGACGCCTCCTTGATGAAACTGAAACTGAAGGTCCCCTTTGGTTCCTAAACCTGTAGTGTATACAATATCTGGAATGTTTTTCTTCATGTACAATACCTTACCCATATATATATATATATATATATATATATATATATAAGAGAGAGAGAGAGAGAGAGAGAGAGAGAGAGAGAATTATATATATATATATATATATACCCTTCTCTCTCTCTCTCTCTCTCTCTCTCTCTCTCTCTCTCTCTCTCTGTGTGTGTGTGTGTGTGTGTGTGTGTGTGTGTGTGTGTGTGTGTGTGTGTGTGTGTGTGTGTGTTCTTTCATGCAAGTGATTTATATCGTAACCCTACTCAGAGATTTTTTTAAAGGTTGTCGTCTGCAAAGTACACGACAACAGCTATAAACATCTTCAGTCATATAGTCGGTAAATTTGATCCGTTTTTCAATCGAATTATGAAATGGGGTAACTGACAGCTGTGCATTAATTTCAATTCAGTGGAATATGTCAGAGTCCTTAGTCTTATCACCAGTGTTCTGTGAATACCAGTCAGCCCTGTAAGATTTGAATATGATCCTCTCTCTGATTTGAGCAAGTACCATTCTCTCTCTCTCTCTCTCTCTCTCTCTCTTGGAGCATTTGTTTTGTGTTTGCTTTCCTTGCAGATAAACCATTGCATTTATTCAACGCACTGATGAAAAGTTTTCTTTTGTACGTACTTCAAATAGATTAATATTCTTCAACCTTTTCTTTTTAAACACGGCTTATATTCTTTCTTCATATTTGGCAGCTTTAAATCATCCATTTCTATGATGTTGAATATTAAATAGTCGAGATTTGCCTTTGTTTTTGAAAAGTGTTCGTACAACCCCCCTCCCCACCCCGCCTCCCCCCCAGTATTCTTTATAGTGGGTCCGTTTTTTTTCCTGCTGCCTAACAGAAAGGACATGCTTTTGTGCTTAGAGTCAGTCTTTTTTCAGTTCAATCAGTTACCTGCCGATACTCTTTCACTTTTTAGTTCTCAAATTACCCTTGACTACTTTTCCAGTTTCTTTTTTTTTTTTTTTTTTTTTTTGCATCCTCGCGTAAGTTCCTGCTCTTAAATCAAAATTTGTGGCCTCTTTATATCTTTTTTTGTCTCTGTCTTTGTGTCGTTCTTTCCTACTAGGAGACTGTACATGATATATCTATCTATCTATCTATCTATCTATCTATTCTGTCTGTTTTTGTGTCTGTCTGTCTGTCTGTCTGTCTGTCTGTCTGTCTGTTACTGTTGTCTGTCTGTCTGTCTATCTATCTATCTATCTATCTATCTACCTATCTACATTGCCACCATTCATTTAGTCACAACAAATATCGTGCTCTAATGATTGTCCCCTCTTCGAGTTGGCTGAAATAAAATCAGGTTTACAGAAGCATCCCTTAACGTTTTTGCAAACGGGTGTCAAAGTGCCGTCCCAACGTATTTGTGGAAATTTGAAATTCCTTCCAATAAAAATTTTGTTACACTGATTAATATGTTTGTCTCTTAAAATTCTGCGGAAGATTTTCCACATTTTCTTCATTGGAATGTGGACTTAAAAACAAATGGAACCCAAGAGCATACTGTCATCAGCCCCAGTTTTCATACTCCATTAGGGTGGTTCTTGACATTTTTGCTACTTTTTATCTCATGACATTCCCAGACAGAACCTCATCTGACAATTCAAGAGCGTAGGGGAGGAAAAGTAAATGGTATGTTTTGCAAATCTATAGCACAAAGAGTCAGAATGCACCGGAAAATGTTTTTCTTAATCACTCATGTATACTTTCATTTGAGAAAGAGAAGAAGAAGAAGTAGAAGAAGAAGAAGAAGAAGAAGAACAACAACAACAACAACAACAACAACGTGGATCGCTACTAATAAGTTAAATGTAATTGAAATGAATCAAATACTTTTTTTTTTCAAATGTGTATTCTGTAACTTATGCCGGAAAGAATTCCCATGTCATGTCTAAGCATTATCAATATCAGTTTTCAAACTGTCTTAATACCTGACGGAAAGAAGCGGAGGATCGGTATGAGTAGTAACTGGTAACGATAAGATTGACATCCTTTCAGCTTTGCATCTCTTAAGAATACGTTGGGGTATGGCTGATGCTACGCAAAGGGTCGTCGACTGTTATGGCATACATGTATGTAGCGTCGTGGCATTCCTCTGGGTCTGTGACAGAAAGTTAGTGACTGTTGCAGACTGGGATCCTGGTCATGGGCGGTCCCTTGGCGGTGTCCAGGAAATTCGTCCTGTTGTCCCAAGTTGATGCCCGAGGCTATTTCCAGCGACGCTGTCGGTAGGAGATGTTATGCAACGTTGATGCGCATGCAATCTCTTGGTGTCTCCGTTGACGACTCTATTGCCTTCGTTCCCCATCCAGGCTGTTTTCAGGGCCACCGGGGCGACCTGTCATGTTCGAGCGGCGGCAGTCTCCACCCGCTGGAAATCGACGGATGGGAAGACCGCTGATCTGACAGAGAGATGCTTCATGATCTTGTCCCTAAAGCACCAGAGGGTCTTTCAGCCCAGTCTCCCAGAGCCGGGAGGCGCCACCGGAACATGCCGGGGTTCCCCACTTAGAAGACGCCCCACACCGCCAGGAGCCGTCGATCCAAGAGACAAGTTCACCAAGAAGATCGGCTGCCACTTCGGAGACCTTCGAGAGTGGTCTCCCACCGGACTATCGGCACCTAGTGCTATGCTACCTCTCAGCGAAGTGGTTTGGCCTCTGTATAGCGGCTTGAAATCATTTCAGCGGTGTTTGTGAAACCATAAGAGCGGGTAACTGGAGACGGCTCGGCCATAACGAAACACTGACGGCCATGTTCGACCTAGCGGAAAATCGTTAGGAGTGGGTGCCGATTTGATTGTAAACGTTTCAGCTATGTTCGAGAGCAACCAGTCCAGCATGACATTTGCTTTAGCAGCCCATACTCCTTTGCCTGCATGTCATTGATTGGCGCTCTACGGGGAGAATGGCTATTGTCTCCGTAGTGCGCCATTCGGTGAGATGGACACAAAAGGGGGTTGGCCTGGATTTTCGCAAATGTCATGTAACCACCAGCCTTTACTAAGAAAATGGATGGCCGACAGCCGATGTTATGATGTTATAATGCTATGACCCTCACCCTCCCCTCCCTTCCCCGCCCTCCGCCTCTTCCTCGATCCCCTCTGTGTCCTCAGTTGGTGTTGCAAGTTTTCTTTCAATAGATAAGAGGTGAAAAAGTTGCTAACTTGGGATGTTTAACCACTGAAAAACTGATGACCAGTAGAAGAGAAGGAAGGGAGAGGCGGAATGGGAGAGGGGAGTAGAGGTAGAGGGAGAAGGAAGGGGAGGAAAGCGTCGGGCTTTTGTAGGGTTGATGGACGATCCAGTTTCTTGACACCACTGAGCAATATTGTTCCACTGCTGCTGAACTGCTTTCGTTCTTTCTTCTGCATTCTTTGGTGTTTTGTAGATGAGTCTTGAATCTGCTAGAGTCAACACTCGAGCAATTACGTTTCTATGGAGGTCTGCGAGGCCTTTAACGTGAACATCGTATAAAGCAGGGGAGGGAGGAAAACTCTGAGGTAATTCCACGGAGAGTGTATGAGGTTCAGACATCTAGTCTCCAATCGTAGGTTGACGGTTCGTTCCTGAAGTGCTGCTGCAATGCATCATGCATCATGGAAGTGTCCGGCTGTTTCCATAGCTCCATGAGAAGCGAGAACTGGACTTTGTTGTATGCATCTTCCAGGTCTATTACAGCTGCCAGTGTTTCTACCTTTCTTTGGAATCCTTCATGTACTTAATTTCTGGATAACGTACTTTGTCTGGACCTGGAACACTATCTTTGGTGCATTTAGCTATTGCTTCATTTTGTTCAGTCGCTGTGACTTCATCATCAATGCCAGTTCAAACTAGATGTTGGTTTAACTTGGGTCAAACATTTCTCCTTTTCCTCCAAATTTCTCCCATCATTCTGTTCTATGAAACGTTTCAGTAGAGCCGATGCTTTTTCCTCTTTTGTCTTGAGCTTTGTGGTCCCATCGGCCTTTAGGATAATTGGGGTGGCGTCTGCAGTGTGTTTTCTTTCCGTGCGGTGATAAAGCTGCCAGAAATGAGTCAGCGTTGTGTCATACTTAAGTGACACACAGTTGCTGCCATTTAATTTCTTTTGCCACTTCAACTACGTTTTTCTTCTTCTTCTTCTGCGTACGCAGGCTGATACTCCTGCCGACACTCCCTATGTGGACAGACAAGTATTAATCCCATCTACCCAACAAAGGGAGTGGAGTTTTGTGTGTATGACCGTTTTTTTTTTATCCCGCCATTAAGGCAGCCATACTCCATCTTCGGGGAAGGTGCATGCTATGTGTAACGTGTCATCCATACCAACGGCCAAACTGGCCTTCTTTTCCGAAAGTTGGTGATTGGATTTTACGTGTGTGCAATATGTTATGCGTGCGTTCACACACGGAACCTCGGTTTATAGTCTCATTCGAAGGACTGTATGGGAAATGGAGTCAGAACAAAGGTTAACTCCGAGGGAAAAATCCCCCTGTACCGAAA
>CM065742.1:16834369-16846869 GCA_033310375.1 Conus canariensis | reverse complement strand
TCCTCATCATAGAAAGACCTGTCGGTCCGCCCCCCAAAGCGGGCTGTGGATAAGGCCGAAGCCGACCGCACCCTGTACGACTCCTGTCTGCTGTACTGAGACTCCATCTGACTTCGTCCCGTCTCCCTTCCACTCCTGTAGGTCTCTCGTCCCTGACATGTCGGTTCATGGCTGCTCCAGACCGAGTTCGTTCGGCTTCTGGCAGATTCCTTTGGAGAGCGAGCAGAGTCAATGCGTTGACTTCTGTACGAGTCGATTCGGCTCACAGGTGAGTACACTCTCCTGATAGATGACTCATTGCTTCTGTGAGGGGAATCCACTCTGCCAAGTGACTTAGTTCTCCTAAGCTGCTGTCGTTTTAACGCAACAGGAGCAGCTGACGAGTCGTTTCTGCTCTTTACAGAGTCCTTTCTGCTGTCGGGAGAACCTTGTCTGCTGGCTGAAGCGTCCCTCCCACCGAAAGAAGACTCTGACTTCATGTGATAGGAACTGCGTGGTCTGACAAAAGACCTTGAGCGGACAAACGCCGGCGCCACTTTCCTGGGTGGGGACGGAGACCGGCCTATGTGGGCAGATAGGTCCTTGACAGTGACGGTGTGGCACGTCAGAGATCGTCGTAGGGGGGCTTGTCGACGACTCCGCCCTGACAGCTTCCTGGCGGGATCACAGGTAGGACGCATCTGTAGGGGAAAACCGTCCACAGAAGGGTCAGTCTGTGGGTACAGCTCTGAATCCTCGTGATCCCTTTCCGACAATGGCATCCCTCTACTTTCCTTACTTTCTTGGCTGATGGGAACAGTAAAGGACCTGTCGGCTATCGGAGTCGTGTTCTTGGCAGAACGCTGATTCAGACTAGCAGTAAAGTCACAGTGAGAACTCCCGTCAAGGGGCGGAGAGAAGACGTCATCAATGACGTCATGAAAACGGTTCTTGTTTGTCAGGGTGGAGGCTGAACGAGGGGAGGAGAGACTGATGTAGCCTTTGCTGATGATCTCTGCCGTGGAGTTGGCGTACTCGTCCACGGTGAGAGTGTCGACATTGATGTGCGTATCTTTGTCCCAAGAACGATTGTCCTGGCCCCAACACGCCTCGTCCCTGGCAATGTCACCCCGTTGTTTACCGTCTCCCAACTCAGTCAGATCTTTCATGCGCTCTGACGACAGTCTGAGCTCGTTTCTGGCATACCTCGCGCAGGGAGGCACGTACGTGGGATGGATCTCCGATTCCACCACAGACTCCACCCGTCCCCGAGGTCATTGGCGTAGATCGTGGCGGGGAACTTTTCTTTCAGCTTCACGCTGGGTTCTTTGGCTTTCAGTGCCTCCTTGGTTTGCAGAACTTGCTGCTCGATCTCTTGGAGGATCAGGTTCTGGTGCGAGGTTTCGGGTAGGGAGTCGCCGTCGCCATCACGTTCCGAGTCGTACTCGCTCGTGCGTTCCGTGCGCGCGCTGTTGATGACGTCTGCACGTTCCAGACCGGGGTCAGAGGGGTCATGGTATGCTGGAAGTGTACTGGCAGCATCACCGCCTGGCTGAAGATCTGTCAGGAGAAAACAAGAATCAGAGTAAGCTGAATGCGAGTGAGTACTCTCTGGCTCAGTCTTCCAAAATCTAACACACAAACAAACAAAAATCTGGAAGCACCAAAAAGAGCATTTTTCAGGGGGGTGGGGGGGTGGGGGGTTAAAAGAAAAGATCATCATTTATAGAAGTACATTCCACAATTATTTAAGGCCCTCCACCACAACCGACCTCACCCATCTTCCTACCCTCCACCCACCCTTCCGCTCCCACCACCTCCTACTACCATACTACCACTACTACTATTGCTATCACCACTAACACTACTACTACTACTAGTACTACTACTACTGCTACTGCTGCTGCTGCTGCTACTACTACTACTACTGTTGCTGCTGCTGCTACTATAACTGCTACTACTACTACTTTGACGACGACGACTACGACGACGACGCCGACGACGACTACTGCTGCTGCTGCTGCTGCTGCTACGTCTCCTCCTCCTTCTCCTTCCCTCACTACTACTACTACTACTACTACTACTACTACTACTACCACCACCACCACTATAACTACGACTTCGACTACAACTACGACCACGACTTCTACGACTACGATTACTGATGGTGATGATGATCATGATAACAATGATGATAACGATGATGATAATGATGATAATGGTGATGATGATGATGGTGATGGTGAGTGTATCGACGATGATGGTGATAATTGTAATGACTATGATAATGATAAACATAATAACAATAAACCATGGGTTTTTCCGCGCTGTTTCAACTGTCATAAAATAATCATAGAGGTTTACTCTATAGTGTGCGCCCGTACTGCTCAGTCTGTTAAAACACAGAACGTGAAAGTAGGAAATATGTATTGTATGCTGGAACAAAAGATAGCATTCACTGTATAACTCAGTTTTGGTAATAATGATAGCATTCACTGTATAACTCAGTTTTGGTAATAATGATATAGTACAGGACAAGCTTACACGCTGGAGGGGGTTGACATACTTTAAGAATCACTTGATAACCTTTTTCTTAGTAGCCGAAAAAGTGTTATCACCCAGTTTGCTCTATGCGTGAGATTCTCTCTCTCTCTCTCTCTCTCTTTCTGCCCGTCTGTGTGCCTGTCTGTCTGTCTGTCTGTCTGTCTTCTGTCTGTGATTACAGAGACGCACCGTCGACACAGTACATATTACATGGTATTTCGGGTGAGGGGGGGGGGGGGGGGCAAGAAATGTACATGACATTTCACGCAAGGCTTAATTTGTAATAAACGCATTAAACACTAGTGACAAACTGAATTAAGTTTGCATGACACTGCGGCTTACCTCAATTATGGAAGGCTATTCCTAAAGTGCAAAGCAATATTTCAATCATAGCAATCGAGTTAGAATCTGAGCGCATTGTAGAAGAGGGCTTGGGACTTTGGACCGCATCTTCGGATGCAGGGCCTGGACACGTTCATCACTATATTGTGCACAGACATAATAATGACGGACACTTCCTATTACAATAATGGGGGGTGAATGACAGTAATTTATTTCTCTTTGAATCGACTCTTGAGTGTTTTCTTCTCGTAAATTAAAATGACCTAAACAAATTGCTGATTGTAGAAGTTCTGGATGGAGATCATAAATGTTTAACATGACTTCGGAAAGAAAGCTTTAGAGAACCCTGATGATGATGATGATGATGATGATGATGATGATGATGACGATGATGGTGATGACGATGATGATGATGATGATGATGATATTGAGGATGAGGATGAGGATGAGGATGAGGATGATGATGATGATGACGACGACGACGATTACGATGATGACGATAAGGACGATAATGATTGAGCGTTGAAACATTGATTTTCTTTTTCTTAGTTTTGATAGTTTTAATTAGATCCCCCCCACTCTACCCCATGAGAGTTCCGGCCAAAACATAGTACTTTCCAAACCATATTTCACTTAGATATAGTATGAAATGTCGATTCCTGGACACAAGAGCATAACGGATCTTTGGCATGATCCTGAGGATAGAACTGTATGTGCCACCGTTTCAAGTCGATTAAATAGCCCAGCTGGACCAGATGAATGTGGTTGTACCAGCCCAAGATGTCGTTCCCACAAGCATGGTTCATGTTTCGGCAACAACGCTGTTGTGAAAGCACACACAGAGATACACTTTCATGAATACGTGCCCTCTTCCATCCCTCCCTCTCCCCCACAGCCTTCTACTTTCCCTTCTCGCATTCACCTTTGCACACCTTACCCTCTGCACACACACACACCACACACACACACACACACACACACACACACACACACACACACACACACCGGAAATATGAGTCCATTCAAATAACTGAAATTGTTGCGGTGTAAGCAATCATATGATTTCCTCTGGTTTAAATGAAAGAAGACAAAAAAAAAAAAAAAGGTACAGCAGCTGAAGATTTGAGATTTTGCTATCACGTGTTTGAACAGACTAGCAGTTCGCACGACAAGCTATGCTGGTTGTTTTCGATCTTAATTGTTCGTGTTTGTTTTGGATGAGTCACTCGAATATGAATTAAGATCGCTCTATATGCCATTCCATGGAATCCAAGGAACGACACAAGTACATGACAAAATGTACTGCCCGAACTGCTTTTCCAGCATGTTCTTTATTCTGAGGATCGTGCACTGGTTTCAGCGTGTTATTGTCAGCACTGGGACCGACTGTTTAACAGCTAATATCCTGTGCACTTACCTTGGCGTGCTGACTCTGGAGATGGTGAGCCAACAGACCGCGGCGTTTGAGGGGAAGCAACCGAGTCAAACTCAGGGGCCGGTAAGTAACAAATGCCCGCTTCCAAAGCCAAGGGAGCACACTCTGTCTGCAGTTCATCCTCGATGTCATCCGCATACATGTTTTCGTCGCCCTCTGAGCCCACGTGACCAGAATCCGACCAGTCACTACCGGGGAGGTTGATGGAGGACAGAGGACCGGCGCTTTGACCGTCTTGCTCTGCAGAATCGCTAAGCTTTTGCTGCGGCTGCTCCTCCTCCTGCTGATCTTGGTCGTTAGTCAGGTCCTGAGTTCCACTGTCTTCTTGCTGATCGGGTTTCAACGTGTCTTCAGCTCCAGGCTCTTCTCCAACAGGCTTTCCATCGGATGTCTCTTCCGTGCCCACTGCATCTGAAGCAGCCACAGCATCCTTTTCCTCTTCTTTCGCCTGCACGTTGTTGGCCAGGCAAGTTGCGGCCCCACCAGCTTGGAGTAACCGGAGAACATTTTCCGACGTCGTTCCGAAGCCTGGGAATCATTTTCGGGTGGTGCGGCCTTCAGGGTGGCGGCTAAGGCCGTGGCGGAGCCCGCGGTGGAAGGGTCCGTGTTCTCCTGTTCTTTACGTGGGCTGGCTGGAGCTTCCTCCTTGTGTTCTGGTGGGGCGGGCGGTGCAGACTTCGGTTCTGCCTCCGCTTCTGTGTCTTCTTTGTTGACGAGCTTATTGAGAATCTGGTCCTCCAGTTTGACGCTCTTCTCCCGGCCAAGCAAGAAGAGGAAGAGATCTGTCAACAATCATGAAATAAATAAATAAGTAAATAAATAAGTAAATGAATGAATAAATAAACACACACACACACACACACACACACACACACACACACACACACACACTACACACACACACCACACCACCACTACCACCACCGTCAGCAACGACATCAACATCAACAACAGTCCCCCTCCCCCCACCCCCCAGAAAACACACACACACACACACACACACACACACACACACACACACACACACACACACTCTCTCTCTCTCTCTCTCTCTCTCTCTCTCTCTCTCTCCACCAACCTTTCTTGCTGATCCTTCCGTCCCCATCTACGTCAACAGCGTTGAGTATCTCGGCGACCTGATTGTCCCACAGGACCTCACCCAGGTGGATCATCAGGCGGTAGACGTCGTTGTGGGTGATGATGCCGTCTCGGTCCTGGTCAATGACGGCGAAGGCGGCGTCCACGCAGTTCTCCAGCTCCTCTAGTTCTGTCTCCATCTTCTTCTTCAGGATCATCTCGTCGATCCGCTTGGGATCTATCAGACCGTACGCTAAGGAAGAGAAGAAAAGAGGAAACAATCTGTATAATGCAGAGGGTTTCATTTACTACTTGCGAGAGAGTTGACATCACTCGGCTTATTGGGCAGCCTACATTATCATCTTAATGTGTTAGGCTAACAGGTTAAAGTCCCGTAGCCTAATGGCTCTAGGGACTACTGTTAGATTGCAATGTTTCAGTTTAACATCACACCGAATTAGACAAGATAAATGACCGCTCGCTCTTCATTTTCGTTGTCCCGAGTGTTGTTTACCTTGCCTGAAGAAGATCTAACAGGTCGAAACACGTTGTGTTTTGTTCTGTGATTCGTTTGTCCGTCTTATCTGGCGGAGTTAGTTCAAGTATCTTCTAAAATTTGTTCAAATTTCTGTTTGCAGTCACCTCGATTTGCAACTCACCATCACGTTGTCTAATTCAAACAATTAGAGCATAAACGGAATAACTGCGCCGCAAGGTTGGCACCCGGTTCAAAGAAACACGTGACCTTTTGTTCGTCCTTTGTTTTCATTGTCTTTAATGTCGTTGTCTTGCCAGAAGAAGACCAGACAGATCGCAATGGTTTGTGTTTGTTTTGTAATTTGTTTGTTCTTGTTCATGGCGGAGCAGTATTTCCGGTTTTTGTTTTGTTTTGTTTTGTTTGTTTGTTTGTTTTGCTTTTTTTCAAATATCAATCTTTTTATTCCACTTGCAGTCGCCCCACTTTGAAACAAGAGTCTCTAGCTAAATGTTCACACGCACGCACGCACGTATACACACAGCGCGCGCGCCGCACGTACCACGCACGCAGCGCACGCACAAGCACACCACACACACACACACACCACACACACACACACACACCACACACACACACCACACACCACACACACACACACACACACACACACACACCACACACACACCCCACACACACACACACCACACACACATGTATACAACACTCTCTCTCGCGCGCGCGCGAAATGTGACGACATAAAATCATTTTATTGACAGATGGGAATACGGAAAAAAATGTGTGTGCGAGACAGTGACGGTGTTAGAGAGAGAGAGAGAGAGAGAGAGAGAGAGAGGAGAGAGAGAGAGAGAGAGAGAGAGAGAGAGAGCAATCTAATCTCCATCCCGGACCCCCACTCATCCACACAACCTTTTTCTCGCCCCCAACGGAAAAGCCCCGAGGGACTCACATTCCAGGAGAGCCTCCATGATGAGGTCCTTGACATCCTCATCCCCGGTGTCCAGCTCCAGGTTCTTCATGAGAGGCGTCAGGTTGTCCACCGTGATGTTGAGGTCCCCAGTCGGCGTCACCACCAGCCCCAGGGAGGTCTTCACCACTGCAACACACACCGCGTTGTCTTGATATATATATATATATATATGTAATTATATATGTGTGCGTGCGTGCGTGCGTGCGTGCGTGCGTGCGTGTGTGTGTTGTAGATATACTTATGTGTGTATGCATGTCTCTCTCTCTCTCTCTCTCTCTCTCTCTCTCTCTCTCTCTCTCTCTCTATACATGTATTTATGTGTGTGTGTATATATATTTATATAATCTCTATATATATATATATACATACATATATAGGAAAAAAAAAGTACATATATATACACTGAGAGAGAGAGAGAGAGAGAGAGAGAGAGAGAGAGAGAGAGAGAGAGAGAGAGAGAGAGAGAGAGAGATTACAAAAAAAAGGACGGAAAGAAAAGAAAAGCACAAAAGTTTTGTTGAGTCTAGTGAAGAAAAGGCTGTAAAGAACAACGTTAAGAAAAAGTTTCAATTAACTGCATGCCATTAAAAAAAAGCTAAAACAAAGTCGAAAACGAGAACAGAAAAAGGTTTCGAGTGAACATCTGAGGAAGATTCCCTCCCCTTCCCCGTGCCTCCACTTTCCCCGTTCACTTTTTTTTTTTTTGTATGAAAAAAAGAACAACAAAACTTACTTGTATAAATTGATTCCTTAAAAGCTGCCTCGTCAAAGCTCTGTGGTGCTTCTTGTCGTGTCTGTCACATAAACAGCAGAGAAATAAAAGTCAGATAGCAATAAATAGAAGCCCAAATAGAAGAAATAGAGAAATAAAAGTCTAACATCCATTAAAAAGAAGTCAACATCAAAGAAACAGAGAAATAAAAGTGTAACATTTTAAAAAAGAAGTCAACTTAAAAGAAATGCAGCCAACATAAAAGAAATAGATAAAAGTCTAACATCCATAAAAAGAAGTCAACTTAAAAGAAATAGAGAAATAAAGTCAAGCATCTAGAAATGGAAGAAACCAACATAAAAGAAATGCATACATTTAACTCAAACATCTATAAACAGAGGTCAACATAAAAGAAACAGATGTATACAAGTCAAACATTTATAAATAGAAGTCAACATAAGAGAAATAGATAAAGAAAAGTTAAACATCCTTAAGCAGAAGTCAATATAAAAGAAAGAGATAAATAAGAATTAAACATCAATAAACAAATAAACGTAAATGAATAATATAAAAATCAGACGATAACCAAAAGTTGAAAAATATAAATGATTAAATGAATGAAATAGAAATTTAACGGAGAAGTAAACAAAAGCAAAACGTACAGGATTAATTATATAGATGACATATAGATGACACAAATAGATTAGATTTTCATTTCGGTTCAATACAGTTCTTATTAATTCAGGAAGTAATGAAGAATGTGTCAATCAAAGATTTTTTTAGAACCACACACACACACATTCTATCTATGTACATAGATTAGCATTTAATCTTTTTTTTTTTCTTGGAGGAAACTGTTCTAGTTTACAAACCTATCTCTATTTAAGACTGCGAATATATATATATATATATATATATATATATATATATATACACACACACACACACACACACACACATATATATATATATATATATTGAGTGTCAATGTCCATGGATTAGTATCAAATCCTTTTTTTTTTTTCTTGGAGGAAACTATTCTAATCATAAACCTATTTCTATATAAGATTGCGAAACTCCACAATCACATCTTCTGATACTCAGCCGCGGATGGATAGAGGGAGGGGAGAAGAGCAGAAGAATTGAGGAAAGAACATAGTAAGCTTTTTTTTTTCTTTCTTCTTTTGTTTTTCCATTCACAACATCCACTTATAATCTACGGATTAGCGCAGGGATTTAGTCATGCTCAATTAAGCAAATCCTGTTTTGTGATCAAGAAGTGTTTGTGCAGGCTTGACCGACGAACTGTGACGAGGGCCATTGGCTGGAAATCTTCCATGAGGTAGGGGTGGAGGACGGGGCAGAGTAGATTACGGTTGTAGCACATACCCATACCCCAGTCTGTGTTTGTGTAGGTTCCGTAATGACAAGAAGCCGGCCGGGCCGAGATTGTGAATGGTGCACAACCCGAACGACCAATCAGAACACGTTTAACTGTTTAACTGTACATGAAACAAAAATGGACATAGAGGGAAAAGAAAGGATGCCTTTTTCCTGAGCTAAAAACGTTTCGTCTGGAGTTAAAGTCGATTCTTAAATGCGTGAAAAAAGGTGATCTCAATCACTAGGTTGCTTAAACTTTTCCCTCTCTGTCTCTTTCATCTACATGTTTTAATCCACGTGTACGTTGGGTTGGTTGCATGATTTGCCCAATGCCGTACATTCTTTTTCCTGATTGGTTACTGCTCACAGCTCAGTTCACCTGCCAGGTCTGATTGTAATTTGCTGCGACGTAAATGTTTACCCACGTTACCAGACGGTTGCGTTAGACTAGGATTGTTGTGTGTTGGCGTGACGTTACATTATGCCATCGGCTTGATTAGTATTAGCTGATTTGCGAGCTGCGTCTTTTTTTTTTTTTTTTTTTTTCCTTTTGAGTGGGAGGGAGAGAGAGGGTGGTGGTTGGGTTGGTCATTCGGTGATTAAGACCATAATCACCGGACCGTTATGAGGATGCACTTGTGTGTGTGTGTGTGTGTGTGTGTGTGTGTGTGTGTGTGTGTGTGTGTGTGTGTGTGTGTCTGTGTCTGTGTCTGTGTGTCTGTGTGTGTGTGAGATACGGATACGGATACGGATGATTTAATCATTATAGGCCATGGGCCCCTTATTATGGGGTGGAATACACATTGTCAAAAATGATATTGTAAAGTATATTGAACAAAACGAAACAGCACATGCTCAGGAACACACTGTGCTGAGAGAGAGAGAGAGAGAGAGAGAGAGAGAGAGAGAGAGAGAGAGAGAGAGAGAGAGAGAGAGAGATGCGGATACGGAAACTTAAATCATGATTAGGCCTTTGCCCCTCATGAAGGGGTGCAGATATGCAAATATTTGTCCAATCTGGCATTTACAAACGATGACATCGTTCGTACACACACTTTGCAGTAATTTTAATAAATGAGAATAGAACGTGGCTTAAAAGCCTTGTAAATATAGACTGACAAATTTCTGACTGTTTTCACATTTGTGCACGTCATGAGCAATACTAATTTAAACTGACTTGGTACTTATAATATTTTGACGGATTGTGTTGTGCTCTTCAGTCATGTAGAATAGGACAGCATAAAACAAAATGCAGCTCTTTTTCTTTTTCTTTTTGACAAAGTGGACACATTAAGTCGTCTTCGCTGTTTTCTATAACGATAACGATGTATTGCAATTTCGGAAATGCCAAGCCTAAATCTTATCAGATCAAACCTTGAAAGTGTGTCTAAATGGACCAACAAATACGTTTTAACATCAGGGACAGTGCAGAAGGTTCTGTACACGCTAAACCTGTCACTGTCATTGATATGATAATTCCAATCTTGCCATCTGCACCAAATTAACCTTTCCTTAAAAGTTTTTAGAAATTCGTTAATCCCTTCCACGTCTTGATTCAGTCATACATATCCAAATCTAAACATGTACAGTTTACAACGAATATTTGAGGCCCAGTTTTTTATCGCGCAGATCCAAATAAAAAAACAGTGTACAGGCCTTAAAGGGTAGTGTATATTCGTCCATTCTCGTCAGTTTTCGCCGAAACCTAATACACTTTGCAGTTGAGTTATAGGTAAATAGGATATCGGTTCGTTTCCCCATACTCCATGTCAGAGAGAGAGACAGAGACAGACAGAGAGAGACAGAGACAGCCAGAGAGAGAGAGAGAGACAGAGACAGAGACACAGAGAGAGAGAGAGAAAGAGAGAGAGAGAGAGAGAGACAGACAGACAGACAGAGAAAGAGAGAAAGTGCCTGCGAGCATATGCGTGTGCGTGTGCATGCGTGTGTGTGTTGCTTGCTTGTCTACTTGAGTGCGCGTGTGTGTGGTGTGGATAGAGTTTTGTGTACAAATTCTCTTGAGCAGAACCTTTTTTTCTTCTCTCTCCTAAATTAATACAAAGTGTATAGAACAGCAGTGAATCATAAGTTTACCCATAAGTTTATTGTATATCATTTCATGGTGTGGTGTTTGTGTGTACAGACACAGACTCAGACACAGACATGCTCTTGCATGCGTACCCACTCCCTCCACACACGCAAGCACGTACCACCCTCCCCCCCCCCACCTACACTCACACACACACACACACACACACACACACACACACACACACACACACACACACACACACACACACACCTCCGCCTCCTCAAACACATACACGAACATTTCAATGACTGTTAGTGATGATACTGTATAAACACGGAGCTGACGTATGGTTGGACAGCTAGTTCTGATAGTCTTGCCAGAAAGCAAACAGAATGTGCGTGACCCCTGACTCACACCCCTTTATCGCTCGGTCGCCTCTCAAATATGCATGTGCGCCAAACTTGCGTGTTAGTAGCCCACCTCCATGACTATGATCCACCCACCCTCCCTCTCAGCAATCTCTCGATCCTCTCCTCGCTCCCTTTTATCTCATCTCCTGGCTAACCCCTTTCTGAAATCAACACAACGGCTCCGATCCGCCCTTGATCAATCACTGCACGTAGTCAGATTTTCTGCCCACACACACACACACCCACACACACACACACACACACACGTCTTCTTCTTCGTCTTCTTCTTCTTCTTCTTCTCTCTCTCTCTCTCTCGCTCTCTGTAATCTCAACAACCAAAGCAAACAAAACGAGAAAGAGAGAGAGAGAGAGAGAGAGGGGGGGGGGGATACAGACAAAAGGCAGGCAGACTGGCGGGACAGCATGTCAGCCAGCCAGCCAGCCAGCCAAACAGACAGGCACACACAGAGAGAGAAACCAAACTATTTGCTCCAATCGAAGACTCATTAAGGGCGTAACGGTATATGGCCTTTCGTGTGCAGCATGCCCTTTTGACGGCCATTATGAGAGGAAGCAAAGAATCAGAGATGGAACTTAGTGGCCATGACAGACCTTAATTTGAGTTGATGCATCGATGAAACAACCCGCAACGAAAGATGGAAACCTTGTTCACGGTTGGAGTGGTTCTTTGTGGCCAAGAAATAGGCGGCAATAGAAACTTCAGGTTGCTGGGATTTCTGTTCTTTCTGTGTGCTCGAAGGAGAAGTAATGGAGAACATGGTTTTTTTTTTCTCTTTTCAGTTTGTCATTGACGTAATATCGACAAACGATAATAAGCTATTATTTGCAGGAACCAGCGCTTGGGGGAACAGGAATGGAAGAAATACACAAATTTCTCCATTTCCCTTCTCTGTCTTTCGTGTTGAGAAGCTGATTCTGATATTCTCCCCCTGGAAGTAGCAGTTCTACTAAAAGTCATAGGTTGTATGTCTGTGTTGGATACCATGGGCGGGCTATGCCAACCAGGCCGGGTCAGCTGACGAGGCTCTCTCAGGGAACGAAAGTCGAGTCTTGACAGACGTATCAAGTGGCTTCATTTAAATACAGTTCAATGGCTCCC
>CM065742.1:16826869-16829369 GCA_033310375.1 Conus canariensis | reverse complement strand
TATAAAAGAAAACTAAAAACTTAGGATACGCCGCGGAATTCTAGCAAATAAACAGCGTTTTAAAAAGAATATAGAGAGCGAACCGTTATTTCTGTGATAAAGAATGTAAGTTTACACATAGATCCTGAAAAAGTATCGCAAAATGTGAAACTCCTTTTGTGAATATGAAAACAAGATTAGTTGATGCTGACGACAAATCAAAAACAGATGTATAATAGATTGAACTGTTTTAATGATATGAAGCCTGATTATATTCACAAATACGAAACTGGTAAAACAAAATCTATCTTGAACAGGTTTCTTAAGGAGCTAGCCTTCTAACATGAAATGGAGCCAAATATGTATTTGATGAAGATGTGTTATTGCAAGACATCAGAGAAAATGGTTCACATGTCATAAGACAGACAATTTTATGTTAAAAAGTAAGTACTCGTTTTGCTTTCAGTTAACATGTCATCCCAAAGCCTTGACGCTTTGTAGGAATGACAATAATATGTGTACAAAGCTGTATGATTCGTTGTCTTTAAATGACCTGATTCTTTAACATGATACAGAGTATGGTAAGTTTCACAATAACCGTGTCTCATACTTGTAAACTGTCCACGCTGCTGTCAATATCTGTGAATCAACAACAAAATATCGCAACATATGAAAAAAAAAAAAAACCGGTGCTCGATGAACCACATACACTGAGACAAACAATACAAACAAACAAACTCATAGACACCACCCCCCCCCCCCCCCCCCCTCCCCCCCACTGTCTTCAAACGGAGCGGCTAGAACCTCGGACGTCGGTAAACACTTGCAACTGATAAAATCCACAGTCACTGGCGCGAAACAAAACAAAAGAGAATGAACAAATAAACATCCCAGACGCGCGTAGTGTCAATAACGTGTTTGGTTCTTCCCCTTATGAAATACCGACCCCATATATTGTGATGTTCACTTCAGCGCATGCATTAAAAAGAGAGAGGAGAGAGAGAGAGAGAGAGAGAGAGAGAGAGAGAGAGAGAGAGAGAGAGAGAGGAGGCAATTTGAAATACAAATCAAAATAAATGTAAAGAAAAAATAGGTTTAAAAAAAAACGTGCTGTTGATGTTGTCAGTGAAGAAGAGCCATGTGATGCACTTAAAAAAAAGAAAGAAAACAAACAAACAGACAAACAAAAATGGTAATTTTGGACCTGAGTAAGATGAGGAAAAAGACACACACACACACACACACACACACGCGCGCGCGCGCGCGCGCGCGCGCTCGCACGACAAACAAACTAACGAAAAACAGATGCTCCGAAATAATTTTTTTAATGTCACAAAACATAGAACTAACAAAAACAAAGCAAACAAACAAACAAACGAACGAAAACCTTGCTTAACATAGGGAGGATTGCACACGTTGTAGCAAGCAGAAAAAGGTTAAGACAGGGTGAGGTGGAATGGGTTGTCATTTTTCACAACAGAAACATGCGTGCAAGAGAGAGATTAATCCTGTCCTTTTTTTTTTTTTTTTTTTTGTCCGCCAGACGAAGCGGGGATCGGAAGACGCTGGGGAGGAGGAAGGGAACGGAAGGGGAGGGGGGGGGGGGGGGCGCGCGAGGAGGGTTGGTGGATGGATGGGGGACACGGGGAGGAATACCAGAACAATGCCCCCCTCATGTGGTTCCACGGTATTGTTCTTTTCAGTATTGACTCTGCCGACCAGCTCTAGTTTCCAGCGCTAGA
This sequence comes from Conus canariensis, assembly GCA_033310375.1. Taxonomy (NCBI): domain Eukaryota; kingdom Metazoa; phylum Mollusca; class Gastropoda; order Neogastropoda; family Conidae; genus Conus; species Conus canariensis. The sequence continues at coordinate 16,827,648 of CM065742.1, read as the reverse complement.
TTAAGAACAGTAGTCTCTGACAGACACTGGGATGTTCCCATGCAATGATGACCCCCCACCACAGCCCATCCCGGCGCGGATATTGCGCGTGGTTAACGCTAATAGATCTCCATGCACACACACACACACTTCCCTCCCCTGTTATCCTCCACTTTTCCACCCTTCCCTCACGCTCCCTTCCGTAGCCGCTGTATGAGCTGCAGTCAGTGATGCTAACCGAACAGTCATTGAGGTAGCCCACAATGGAGTAAGGAAAGTGGTGGTAACCAAAAAGTCATGGGTACAGCCCACAAAAGGGCAAAGGAAACTGCGGCAACTAAAGAATCGTTGATATAGCCCCCAAATAGGCAAGGATGGCGGTGGTTACCAAAAAAAAAAAAAAAAAAAAAAAAAAAAAAAAAACTCAAACGGGCCAGACGAGCCATAGCTTACCAGAATTATTAATATGACCTTTGAGAATGGCCAAGTACGAATAAAGAAGAATGTAGGGAAAAATAAACAAAAACAAAAAGAAACAGCCGAAGAAGCACCGCCACACGCTCTGAGGTATACAATAGTCTACATTCAGAAACAGCGTAATGATATACACGAAGAAGAAGAAGAAGAAGAAGAAGAAGAAGAAAGAAGGAGGAGGAGGAGGAGGAGGAGGAGGAGGAGGAGGAGGTGGAGGAGGAGGAGAAGGAAAAGAAAGAAAGGAAAAAGAAGAAGAAGAAGAAGAAGGAGACGAAGAAGAAAAAGGAGGATGAGAAGAAGAAGAAGAAGAAGAAGGCGCACGAGAA
>CM065742.1:16794369-16824369 GCA_033310375.1 Conus canariensis | reverse complement strand
CGCGAACTCTGAGGCCCTGAAACGGAGCTAGGTTCCCCTGACCAAAGTGGACAGACCAGCCGGTCAAGCCAATAAGAGGCTGTTGCGCCATCGTCAACCCAATTCCCGTCGGCTACTGCTTAGGCCTTTTGGCCAAGACAGCCCTTCACCTCGTCTTACCAGGGTAACCTACATCCAGAGTGTTGAGCAATCGGTGGAGTCTTAATTACGTGTGAGCGAGTCTGTGCGTCATGCGGGAGCATTATGACGTCTTCAGTATATTAGTGATGTCAGAGACGGTATTTACTCTCGCTCTCTCTCTCTCTCTCTCTCTCTGTGAGCGTTGTGATGGAACATTATGCCGTCTTCAGTATATTAGTGACGTCAGAGACGGTACTCCCTGTCTCCCTCTCTCTCTCTCACACACACACACACACAGAGATATAGTGGGATGAGGGAGAGACGAGGGGGAAGGGAGTGGAGGTACGAGGGTGGGCAGATTGAAAATGAGGGGAGATGTAGAAGGGGATAAAAAAAAAAAAAAATTGACACCACGAGAGAGAGAGAGAGAGAGAGAGAGAGAGAGAGAGAGATGCGAGGCGAGCTGGGAGTGGAGGGGGAGGAAAGGGGGTGGGTGGGTGGGTGGGTGATGGTATTTTGATAAAACAAACAGCAAACACTCGCCGCTTTCTCTACATCCGAAGCGTTATGGCTGCAGTGTCATGCAGACCCCAGCGCTATAAACAACAGGTGTGAGCCTGAGAGAACGGGGTGAGGAGGGGGGGGGGGGGGGGGCGTGAGACTGATGTCGGACTGAGGGCTAGCTACTTACGAGTATCTCTGGTAATCGTGCGTGGAGGCGATAGAAGTGAAAAACACCCCAAAAATAAGCAACAAACAAAATTTTCACGAGAGCAGATTATAAGAGAGCGTTGTTGCCACATCTCAACCAGAAAATGAGCGGTAAGAAAATTAAAGTTAGGAAGAAACAGCATTAAACCTCACAAACGAACGAACGAGCGAAGAAAATAGAATGTGTCTGATATATATGAGAAGTTGGTTTGTTTATTTGCCGGGGGAAGAAATAAAGATAACAGGTTTTGGCGTGCTGTGTTTGATAAAAAAGAAAGAAAGAAAAAGAAGTGGTGACGGTTTACCCGCGCGTGTGCTTTCCACCTGAATAATAAGCAGTAAAGTAATGAGGGGCATATGCGTAACTTTTATCAAACATTTAAAAGGCGGGACAACACTGTTTCAGACTTTTGATACTAATATTATATCATATAAATGGTGCTCTGAAGTTAAAAAGATGTCCGTATATAGCTATTAATATTTTGATGAATTTTTATATTCATTGTCCTCGCGTCACTCTGTATAGTTCCCACTTCAAAAGTGGCCGTGACATGTAATCAATAAACAATTTTTCCATGTTGCCTACATGTTTTACTTTGAAGTACTTTGATAATCACTGATCCAGTGACTGCACAATGAAATCCAACTATAACGTTTAAATCTTGAACCCTCCACGTAGGTCAGCTGAGCATAAAGTAGGAGGACACTTGGGGACAAGGTCACACAATCTGGATCCGCGCTGATCGGCACAACCGATCCACTCCAACATTGATCGGTTTGTAGAAGCTACAAAAAAAAAAAAAAAAAAAAAAAAAAAGATTGAACGGGTTTGTTCCGAACCACATTCCATGTTTACACCACCTTTTATTTAGATCTATCTCGCAGTGCTTGCGGATTGCTTCTGAACGAATTCCGGATTTTTTTTTCTTTCTTTAAAATCTGCACAACAAATCCGCACCAAGCTGTAATGGGTTCTTTCTAGGGCCATGTTCTCTATTTCTACCAGTTGCCCCCCCCCCCCCCCCCCCCTTCCCGCCCCTAAAAAAACAAACAAACAAACAGTTTCATTCTTTTCAGAAGTTTACGAATAGCAAGGTGAAAAGGGAACAACATTAAGAATGACAAAATCAACAGCAAACCTCGTCTAACATTTACACATTACAAAACAAGCACAACAATGTGAGTACACTTTTATGCCGCACAGTAACCTTTTTTTAGCATTGTCTATTTATTTATTCATTTATTTATTTATTTACGTATTGGAGAGAGAGAGAGAGAGAGAGAGAGAGAGAGAGAGAGAGAGAGAGAGAGAGAGAGGTCCTGGTTCTCAATCGACAGCCCATAATGATGTCATTTGAATGCAAAATCAACATGTCCTAGTAGTTCTTGCAATTTTCATTCTATTTGATATTTGGTTTTTAGAGACAGGAAACAGAAGAAGCACTTTTTTTTCAGCTCTGGATTTATACAGAGAAAGGTTTGCAGAGATTGTAATGTCTCCCTACCAACTTTCGTCAGCATTACGTCAGCATCCTTTACGTCATCTTGCTAACTGACAAACATAGTCACAGATGCGGGTAAAAAAAACAACACAAAACAAAAAAAAAACCCAACGTAACCTCCTCGGTAAAAGCAGCAAATAAAGCAAGCGAACACCAAGCCAACAGATCGATAAGAGAGACAGCTAGAAACATTAAGTCTGCGAGAGAGAGAGAGAGAGAGAGAGAGAGAGAGAGAGAGAGAGAGAGAGAGGTAACAGTTGAGTCTCTGCATGGAGCAGAACAGACTGTTCAAGCCGAGCGATCAGCCGCGTCGGGGCTGGCTGTCACGAACGGAAATTGCAGACGAGGGGACTGGCGCCGTGGTTTATGATTCCTTTCTCCCAGCACTGCAGCCAAACTGGCGTCATCTTTGTTCCATAAGGCCAGGCCTCAGTGAAAGGGGGCTGGCTACACGTGCCACAGAGAGAGAGAGAGAGAGGGGAGAGAGAGAGAGAAGAGAGAGAGGGAGAAGAGAGAGAGAGAGAGAGAGAGAGAGAGAGAGAGAGAGAGAGAGAGAGAGAGAGAGAGAGAAAGAGACAGACAGACAAACAGACAGAGAGAAGAGTCGAGAGAAAGAGAAGAGAGAAGAGAAGAGGAGAGAGAGAGAGAACAGAAAAGAAAAAAGAGAGACAGAGCGAGAGAAGAGTCGAGAGACAGAGAGAGAGTGAAAGAGAGAGAGAAAAGAGCGAGAAAATAAGGAGGGGGAGAGAGAGAGAAGAGGAGAGAGAGAAGAGGAGAGAGAGAGAGAGAGACACAAACGAGATAGACAGACAGACAGAGAGAAAGAGAGGGGGGGGGGGGGAGGTATGGGGAGGGAAGGAATGGGAGGGGGTAGATGGGCACTATGGATTTCATTGCTGCTTCTGTAACTGGTTCGTTTGCCTAGCGATACTGCAGTCGTTGCTCGACTGTGGTTATGCTCGCCAGTTCCATTTCCAACCGGCATGAAAAGTGATCAATATGTTTGGTCATCATACAAAAGAGAAATTTAAGCCAATGCACAGTGTTCGATGGCAAACAATATGCGATTTGCTCTCTCTCTCTCTCTCTCTCTCTCTCTCTCTCTCTGTGCATTACTTCTAATGCAGTTCGCAATTTCTACGATCTTGAAAAAAAAATACCCTGAAGTTTTGTAGTTTATTTACGTTATTACTAACCAGATGTTAATAAAAATAAAAAGGATAAATAAAAGAAAAGAAAAAAAGGCAGCTGCCGCTTACTTCATTTTTCTTTTATTCATAAAAACCATTCGTTCTTTCTAAAATTTAGCTTTTTTCATCCGATCATTATACGGACAAATTTTCTCTTTTTTTCCCCTCCCAAACAGAGAAATCCTATATATATATATATATATTTTTTTTTTTCCAACAATTAAAGTTTCTGAATGTCCACGCACACACACACACACACACACACACACACACACACACAATATATATATATATATATATAATATATATATATATATTTATTCAATTATAAACAAAGCTTGCTCTTATGTCTTAGATTGAAGAAATAGGGGGAGATAAGCATTCATATCTGCAGTGGTAGATAATTCTGCCTAACTAACAGTATGTGCTTGAGTGGGTGAATGGGGAAAAAATAAGAGAAATGCTTCTCAAAATGAGCCTTCAGCAAGCTTGTAGTCTCCAAGGGGGAGACCATCTCCAATGGGGAGGAAACTCACTAACATATAACTCCTGGTCAGATACCGATATTTCGAAACCTGATTGTTTCTCCTCAGTGACATACATCTATTTAACTAAGAACTCATCAATTTAACTGTAAGGTCATGGCATTGAATATAAGAGACAAACATTTGGTAGGAAATGTAATTAAATCGACCCATTTGAAAAGAAACATCTAATTTAATCGATCAACGAATTTGAAGTAAAAATAATTCAACTGATCACTAAACTAACATTAGAAACATTTTTTAAAAAGTAATTACTGTGACTCCAGCGAACAACATGGACAAACGAATCACAAGACAAAACACGACGCGTTTCGACCTCTTAGGTCTTCTTCAGGCAAGATGAACAACGCTCAGGACAACTAAAATGAAGAATGAGCAATATCAAAAGTAGCATACGGCGATCACAATTGCACACCTAAAATAGATGACGTGAAGTGAAATACAAAACAACGAAGGGTAGCAGTCAGTATGAATCAAGGTTAGTTGTGGAGTGAGGCGACTGCAGTTGATCTAAACAAATTTTAAAAGTAATCATTATGACTCCACCGAACACCTTGTGATCGCTGTATGCTACTTTTGATAAAGTACACAACATGACATATTTGAAACCAAAATTTGCTGTCCTGTACTTTGTTTGTCTGTGTCCTTGGCGGTAACTAGCCCCTTCTCTTACTAAATTTTGCAAAATATGCTATTTGAATGTCTGTTATTTTCAATACTACTCGGGTCTAAATTGTTTGTCTCAGCTACAAAAGATCTTCGTATCGGAACATTCATTCAAAAATATGTTCGTTTGCATATTTTGACTTTTTTTTTTCTTCCAGCAAACGAATGTATATCTTACATTAAAACTTTGAAAGGGATATCTTCAGTACTATCGCGTGACAGACATTTCTGGGTTTTTTTTTTTTTTTTTTTTTTTTTTGTTATATCTTTTGTGTAAGCTTGAGTCATACACTTTCAGTCGAAATTGAGTAGCCAGAACATTACTAGCAATGAGAACTGCATCTAATATTGTCTTTGACACTTTATCAAACGCAATTCTAGTTATTTAAGGAAAAACACCTTTCCCCAAAGACTTCCATGAACCCTTAAAAAGATCAGAACATCTCTTATCGAATATGTGCATTTATAAAACGCGTCCCTTTACGAATATTGGAATGTGATTCAAAACACAGATTGTTCGGAAAATTTGAATAGAAGTACATTTAGAGCTATCTAGGAATACATACAAATAGTATCGATCGGTTTCGTCAAAGATCATTTTGTTCTGAGTCTTAAGATTTACATTTAGAAATAGCTTACATGGCAAAAGGTGAATAACTCAATGAAACGAAAGTTATTAGTCCTCAAAGGTCAAAAGCAACTATGATTTTGGTTGAACTTAAGCAAGCGCGCGTGCGAGAGAGAGAGAGAGAGAGAGAGAGAGAGAGAGAGAGAGAGAGAAGAGAGAGAGAATAAACCAGTGTGTTCGTAGCACCTACATATATGAGAAAAGAACTCTCAGCAGCCTAAAGGAGAAAAGTGACATGGACAGAAAAGAAAGAAGCCAAGTGAAGACGATGCATACATACCAGTTCAGCCTCCAATTCTTTCTTTCGTTTTCGTTCCTCTCGTCTTCGGCGACGTTCCTCCCTCTCTCGTTCTTCCTCCAGTCGCTCTTCCTGCAAGCGGAGCTGCTTTCTGGTCAACTTCTTGAACCTCCTGCGCCCCGCCCCTCCGTCAGTCTTCTTGTCTTCCTCAGCCTCCTGTTCCTTCTTCTTCTCTTCTCCTTCTTCGTCCTCGTCCTCGTCATGTTCTCCGTCAGCAGGGGTGTCCTCGCCCAGGACTACAACGTGGTCATCGTTCTCCCCTTCCTCCGGAGCCGCAGAGTCTACGACTGTCTCGGGCTCTTCTGACAAAGAGACAACGTTCTCAGCCGCCTCTGCTTCCTGTGACGCCTCTGTCTGGTCCTTTTTAGCATCTTCGAGGGACTTTGACGTGTCCTGCTCTTGGATCTCGTCCAGGCGAGGGGTGTCGGAGTTCTTAAGGCTTCTGCTAGTGTCTCTTCGTTTGAAGCTGGACGATGCGCGTCTCCTCTGATCTGATTTGATTCCAGCTTTCTTTGTCACTGCTCGTGACACTTCTGCGAAGGACGTTCTGCGAGGCATGATGAACTAAATGTGCTCCTGTATTGTGAACACAGTCTAATACACTCTAAAATATCAGATGAAGAGACCGAAAATCAGCGTGGATTGTATAGCACATTCCAGAGGACATAACAACCTGGTATTTCCACTCGAGTGAAAAGTACACTAATTTCTTTTCGTTATGAAAGAAAGTACAGGCGAATTGAAAAAATCCAGACAGTTGTTCATCATGGCGCAGTCACTTGGATGCAGCACACACACACACAAAAAAAAAACACATACACGAAGAGAAGAATATGCTGTACCCAAGTTTTTACAAAACTGAAAATATCACTTAAAATCTCACGAAAGACTTTCTTTGTTCACACACCGACCAAACAATATCGTAACATTATGCCAGCAAAGAGAAGATGCTTTCTGATCCTTAAAGTTTTTTCTAGTTGTTTTTAAAGTGCTTTTCTGCAGGGTCTAATATAGGGAGAAAAAAAAAAAAAAACTTTTTTGTTTAAGGATTCGAGCCGGGGCGACACTCCATTCTCAGGCCGGTGAAGATGTGAGACCAACGGCACAGCGGCGCCAGGACGGCCTTATATGTCGTCGGGGGCCCACACCACGGTGCAGTCCAGTCAAGCGTGACCGCACGCAGGGTCAATGTTACTGGTGGCGTGGCGTGGAGGGGCGAAGAAGTGGTGATCGGTAATTAATGAGTTAAGCCTTGCCGCAGCTTAGAGGTGTAGACTGCGTGCAGCGGGGGGTGGCGCAATCGTTGTGACGCTTAGCTCCTTCTCTCCCCTGATCCCCTCCCCACCGCCCACCCACAAACTCACCCATCCCTTCTGTTGGTTCAGGGTTTTCCACCACCGCCTTTCTCCCTTCTCATTTATCATAATCATCGTCATCGTCATCATCGTCGTCGTCGTCATCATCATCGTCGTCATCAGCAGCAGCAGCATCATCATCGTCATCATCATCATCGTCGTCGTCGTCATCGTTATGATCCTGACAATAATAATCATGGTGACTTATCTAGCGCTTTTTCTCTTGGTGAGTTCGAAGCGCTTCAGTTACCTGTCTATGTGTGTCCCTACCTGGCTAGCCTCTCCTGCCTGACCATCTTTGGCTGATCTGCGTGATGGAAACGGGTACTTCCTTTAAACTCTAATATCTCATAAAATGTTTTACTGTGAGCTTAACAATTTCAAGTGGGTACTGCAAAATAAGTTCGTATCAACTTATTAACTTGTCATGTAATATGAAGCTGTTTCAGATCTTTGATGCTTTGACAAATCTACACATTCTTCATTTATTTGTTTATTTCTTTGTTGTTGTTGTTTTTTTGTGTGTGTATGCATAGCTCCGTTTTTGAATGCAAGCACAAGAATACCCACACTAACCGTTCGAATCACTGAGAGAATTTAAGCGTGTCTGTGGAGAAAGAAATTCTGTGCATGCTGATAAACCGGCTTCAGTAAAGAGTCTGTTCGTATTTTGCCCGAAGGCTGCTCGAGCGCAGGTTGAGGATGACGTTCAGTGGCACCCGAACAGCGCCCAGGCGTAACATTGAATGAGACTGTGCAAGAAACCGCTGAACATCAAACATCTCTTTCAATTTTTTTAACTGAATGTTGGGATGTGTTCGACTATAGGCTCAATCATTTCATTGCCGAAAGAAGAAGGACTTGTTTCAAGATGCTTCCACTGATGGGATATTAATGGTTTAAATATGGTTGTGATATACTTTGTTTTAGATCACTCTTTGAGTGCAGCTACCTACTTCATCTGGATTTTTCAGTCTTGGCATTTTGACTTGTGGACACTTTCATTTTTGACTTGCTTGTAACCCTGATGTGGCCTCTGAGGTCGGCCGGGCTATAGACAAGTTGACAGTTGGATTCGGATATCATGGGTTCGAACACCGGCTGCCTATTACAAAATCGAAACGTGTTTTTGCTGCTTATTCTGAAATATGTTCTCCTGCTGGCGGGATCATAGCATTGTTCGATAGATCGCCTCCCATTCTTACTTCCCCTCGCCATCCCCCCCCCCCCCCCCCCCTATACATACTTCTCGTCCTCTCTCTCTCTCTCTCTCTCTCTCTCTCTTAAATGTTTTCACTGGCCACCTTGGTCTGATGTGAAAGGTATAGTGTTGGCTGACACTATTTCTAGCAGTTTTTTTAATGCACCGAAAAAAATGAAGCTGATTTTAACCCGAACTCTTTGTTCTTGCACTAACACTTTGTAGGCAACTAAAACCATTATGACTAATTTTGCAAACTACACAGAACGCTTAGATATATTGAATATCATTTTTACTGTACAGACTTAGTGAGCAAAGAAAATCCAAAATAGGATTAATTTGTACAGGCAAATGTTATCAATATCTAACATTTTGTCTTAAAACCAAGGATTGGAAGAAAAACAAAATACCTCGACCACTTCATGTACTCATACCAAACTGCTATAGAGAAAATCCAACATCAGATTCATTTGTGCAGGAACATGCTATCAATTTCCAGCATTTTACGTTCACTTAAAATCAAGCATTGGAAGAAAAAATGTTTCGACCATTTCCTACACTTGTACCAAACTTCCATAGCACCAGATCATGAAAGACGTTGCCCAGAATGCCAGAGGGCTAACCAACAGTGAAATTGTAATGCACGTGTACAACATCCTCTAACAAAAGAATATACTACAATGATGCTTCAGCCATCAATGCTGGGTCTGGTCGGGAATAAACAACGGAACAAAATTACTAAACCAGTCAGAAAGACGATCTGTATTCAACCTCATAGCTTCCAGTCTAAGAACGGAGCTCTGACGGTGACAGAAGCGCTCTGCTGACAATCTATTCCCCTGTAGACAAGGTTCAAAACTAAACAATCCATGATACCGACTAACTCTTTGAACCATCTTCACCAACAACAACAAAAACAAAACAAAACAGAACAAACAAACAATTTTTTTAAAAAACGAACCAAAAAACAAAAACAAAAACAAAACAAAAAAAGAAGAAAAAAAACCGAAAGTGGAACTGGGAGTTCTTATTGGCATCACGTCATGTCCAGCTTTTAGCTGAAAAAAAAAATCGTGCGGATTTACCGCCCTTTCATTTGCCAGTTCAACACGGTGCAACCACTGCCCTGCCAAAAACACGCAGGGAAGAAAAGAAATAGGGTTTTAAATGGGAGGCCCCTATTCAGAGCCTCCCCAGATTACTTCCCTTTGAAAAATATCTTGTCAATGATCAGGGTCGGACTCGTTTAAACAACAACTGAATCATCGTGTTTGTTTAAAAACAACAAGAAGAAGGACAACACCAGCTACAACATCATAATGATGATGATAATAATGATAATAATAATAGTAATAACAATGATGATAATTACTGATTTGCCGAGCCAAAGAGATAAGTTACAAGACAAAACACGACGCGTTTCGCCCTCTTTGGTCTACTTCAGGCAAGACAAACAACATTCAAGACAATGAAAACGAAGAATGAACAATCACTCGAATTGGGCGCAAAACAGACATCCGTCCGCGGTCACCTCACTTTGAAAAAAAAAAAAAATTATAATATTGATGATGATACTAATGATTATAATGATAATGATAATAACAATAATTTGAATAATAATGATAATGATGGTAATCATCATCATCATCATCATCATCATCATCTATCCATCATCATCCTGTGGCTGTTTACATCAGTCCTTGACCCTACTCTCTCTCTCATTCCTGTCAGAGACAGCATTGTGCATCTTCAGCCTCGTGTTGCCCCGCAGCCATCAACTGCCGGATCCTTCGTGTGGAGCTTAGGGTCCACAACCTTGGCTTCTTTCGGCGTCTCTTTGAACAGCTTCCATTGTCTTCCACAGGTGGCAAAGGATGAAGAAATATGCACAGCTCTTACAATGATCTGATATCATTATTTCTGCAGAGATACGGCAGTTGCTTGACGGTGACGATTTTCGCCGCTGGGCTCTGCAGTCATGAAATATGGGCTGGTACACCCATGGGAATGCTCCCCTGGTGGTTGGTTGGATCGTGTCACATCCAGTGGCCATTACACTATGGCATCTGCCAGGGAGCAGTTATGCCCCTTGACGTGTTGATGAAATGTCCTGTGCATGGCTGCACACTATGTGAACACAGCGCAGGCTTCCAAGGGTGGTGCAGGATTGCTCCCGGCTGGTTTGTGTGACAGTTGAGGCCAGTACTTCCCTGAGTTCCATCCACACCTTTGGGTGCATCTTTTTCTTCTTCTGCATAGATAATACAATTGTCCATTTTTTCCACTTGAGTAATGTTTAAATTACCAGAAAGGATTGCTCTCGTGAGTTCTGGAAATATGGAAGTTATTTTCAAGATGTACCCGACGTTGCTGGTGGGATTTCACTCGGAGCAAAAGTGATGAGAGGAGGGAAGACGGGTGGGGTGGTGGGGGGGGGGGGGGGGGGGAGGGACGATAGATACCTTGTCGCAGGAAGAGGGGGAAGCAGGTCATGAACATTAACAAAAAGCAAACCTTTTTCAGAAACAACAACAACAAGAACAACAACAACTTTGAACAATTATTGATAAAGCTCCACCCAAAAAAACTTTGACAAACGAATCACAAGACAAAACACGACGCGTTTCGACCTCTCAGGTCTTCTTCAGGCAAGATACATAACACTCAGAACAACGAAAATGAACAGGCAATCACTTATCTTCATCCAGTTTGGCACAAGACGTTGCAACTAGATCTAACAACAACAACAACAACAATAACAACAGCTACAAGGTCTGCCACAAATACTATCCGCTCTCCCTTTCAAGCCCGCTTCCTCACTTTTGGAAGGGGACCCGTAAACTTTGAGCATGCCCCCTCCCCCCTCCCCCTCTGCTTTTCGTTCTCCCTTCCCCTTCTCTCTCTCCTGTCCCCCCCCCCTCCTCCACCCAGCCTTCTTCCACAACCTCCACCACCCATCAGCACCCCCCCCCCCCCCCCCCTAATCATCACAGTGTCAGAGAGCCACTGGTTACTGAAGGCTGCACGTGACAGAATGTCACGATTCAAATGCAGAACAAACAATGACAACAGAGATGGAGTGCGGACACTTCTATGTCCCTCTAGTCACTGATAACCTGTACATGCCTCCTGTACTCGTATGCGATCTGTCTGTCTGTCCGTGTGTGTGTCTGTCTGTCCGTGTGTCTGTCCCTGTCCGTCTGTATGTCTGTCCGTCTGTCTGTCTCTCTTCCTCTCTCCCTGTGTGTGTGTGTGTGTGTGTGTGTGTGTGCGTGTGCGTTGCGCGCGCGCGCGCGTGTTGAGTGTGTGTCTGTGTCTGTCTGTGTATGTATATGTGAGTGATGGAAGGAAGAAAAGATAGAAAATATGTGCAAAAGGAAAGTTAAAGGTTGGAGGTGGAGGGGGGGGGGGGAGGAGGAGGTGGGGGGGGGGGGGGAGGTCAGGCCGAGAAGGGAGGTAGGGTGGGGGCGGAAATGTCTGTACGACTTTCTTGGCATCCTCTCCAAGGACACGGAAACCCGGTTCCAAACACCAACAGTCTGCGGGGTCGTAATCAGTGGCTGGGTAGTCCTCTATAGTCACCCCAGACTACAGCGCCTGTCAACAGTTGTGACACAAACACCACACACAGCAGTTGCACAGCCAGTGTCCAGCAGGCCTACCACTAGTTTTTGCCCTGGGTATGCTGTGCGTTTGGCGTACAGTGCAGGGGCAGGATATTTTGCTCTTTTTTTCGGTCTAGTTTATGCATTTGTCTGCAAGATCATTAGAAATCAACGCGGCATGGGTAGCCGTGGTGTAGTGGTTGGGATCGCCCTCTGCTTGGTGGCTGGGAGGTCGTTCGTTTGTTCGTCCAAGACATCGATGTGTGGGCTTACAGAGAGTTGAGTATACCCTGGGCTCCAGAGGAAGGAACGACTTGGAATCACGTCCTTGGGTTTCGCCTCTCGGAGTGTTACAAACTGTCCACACAAACATTGAAAGTATAGTCTGATTCACAGTATATATCATCAAACGAACAGAGTGCAGTTACATAGTCTCAGACCAAACAATGACTCGATCATATCATAATCATCTTCAGCCCCCATCTATAGTCATAAAAATCGAATGTTGTTGCTCTTACTGCCTTCTCCTCGTGTTGACCTGGGTTTCCACTTCCATTTTGAGTCAGTACCTCAGGTGAATAAGTGTTCGAATTTCGGCATCATCAGTATCACGGGAACTTTCGTGGGATGGAGATAATGATGCCCCCACCCCCCACCCCTACCCACGTCCCCATAGGAAACATTCACGCACGCTGGCATCGCAACTAGACCATTACCGTCACAAGCAAGGTTCATAGTAAGTAGTGATCTGCGCAATATGGCGACGTCAACAACTGGCTAATCTTCTTCTGGGACAGTATGTTCTCTAATGGAAAGAAAATGACCAAGACTAGGTTCCAGCCTATGAGAGGAACGTCAGCTAAGACTCCTGCAGACACATGTTCAATGAACAAGGAGAAGACAAAGCTACAAAGCAAGAATGAGAAGAAGGATGCTTCGACCTCTACTGAAGTGTTAGAACTGGACGAAGTTTATAACGGCATGCTCCCTACTCGACCCGGCACTAACACCGGCGCTGATTCGATTTGTAAAAATCCGTCGTGCGTAAGTACAACCATTGACACTTTATGCGAGTCAAAGCATTGGAAACAACAATAGCTCACCTGTCCAATATTATTGTGAATCTGAGAAAAGATCATGTGTCGGAAGGGAAAGGGGCGGTAAAAATAGTACAGCCCGTTCAGAAGAATATGCTCTACTCTGATGCTGTTAAAACATCTGCTAGTGTTACCCTTCCACTGAATAAAGACTTACCTGAAATGCCGATAATAGAGGACAGAAGCAGGGCAAAGAAGCCAAAAACTACCCATTTGCCTGCGGTGAGGGAAAAGAACGCGGGTTCTGATGCGAATACTTCCGATGACGTAATGCCATCGGCGTCATCCTCTCAAAAAAAGAAAAAAGTCATCACTGAAGTTCGAAATGCTGGATCAAAGTCTGAAAAGTACCTCCAGACAGAAAAAGATCTTCCTGGTATTGCTATCCTGCACGATTCTGTACTGAATGGGGTGCAGGCACGTAGGCTTGGTCTTTCCTATGGACTTCGTGTCATCAAACGTAAATGCCTGTCCATGGATGAAATTGAAAGAGCTGCTAGATCTGCTATAAACGCTTACCAAGAACTCGATGCTGTCGTGTTGCACTGTGGCATCAACACCCTGAGAAACAAGACCCCTCAGGCTGCCAGTGAAGCTTTTGTTGCTGCCGTGCGCAAGTTACAGTCTGAGCATCAGAAAGTGAAAGTTGTTATTAGCAAAATTTCGCCAGTCAAAGATCCTTCCCTGAATGCAAAAAGAGACCTTTATAACGCCTTGGTGTTTGCCGAGCTGGTGGAGAACAAGAATATCTCTTTCATCAGCCACGAGAACCTGCAGCCGAGAGGTCTCCAGGATCAGCTTCACCCCAACCAACGAGGAGCGTCAGTGCTGGCCGGAAACTTGGGCAGACATCTTCACGGTCTTTTCTGGAATCAGCCCAAGCGACGTTCCAAATCGTACATTCAGCCGCATATGGGGTTCTTTGACTGGAGGGGTTTTTGGTACCCCCACTGGTGACTGCCTTGACAATGTATATTTTGAGCTGTAGTTAATATGTGAATGTGTGTGTGTGTGTGTGTGTGTGTGTGTGTGTGTGTGTGTGTGTGTGTGTAGGTGCGTGTGTGTGTGTGTTGTGTGTGTGTGTGTGTGTGCGCGCGCGCGCGTACGTGTGTGTGTGTGCGTTATGCACTGATGAGAACGTGTGTATGTGAGTGTGTGTGCGCGCGCGCGTGTCTTTGTGTGTGGCTGTATGTATGCCTGTGTATAAATGTATACATTATGTTGGCTTGTGTGTTAGATATACCTGGATATTCTGTTTTGTGAAGGCACACCACATTCATCATTGCAAGTGTTAACTGAGGTCAGGCCTGCACTTTGGAGACATACAAGTTCCCTGAATAACGAGTGTTCATAGCCTTCATAGTTCTCATAGTCAGTATACTTAGTAGTGCGCTATTCAGACATTGGTTTATTGTTTATATAACATTGTTCTTTTCGTGTTTTCTTTGAATGTATAGTTTATTTGTTAAGAAGATGTTCCCCAATGTGGGCTATTTCGTATTTATTACTACTGTAATAGGTCACTCAATATCAATCAATCTTGTTTGGTGGAGAATGTGCCGTGAAAACCTATAATTTGCATAACAGCAGTTATGTTACAACTTGCAATCTGCCATGTGTTATGTCGGGATAGGCCTTTGAAAAGGGCGATACCACACAATAATAAGGCGTGAGGCTGGAGGCAGCTTCATTCATTTATTGACGTAGGCAACCAACCGTTGTTACTCCATGCGCATGCGCCAATGATTAAAGTAAGGAGCGTTATGTCCCTTCGATCGAAAGTCAGTCTACAATTATTCAGCATCTCCCCTCCAAGATTTTTTTTTTTTTTTTTTTAAACAAAACTTCAAACTTAATTTCTTTGGAATCATGCATGTAAATAATTCAAAACCCAACAATGACTTAGCATGCATGTCCTTTTCTTCAAAATAAATCTTTTTCTTCTCCTCCCGAAGAATTAGGCAGAATCAATGAAGCACTGACGAATTAAATCCAAAACAGAATCGAAGCACATCCCTTCCTATGAGGTGTATATGTGTTGTGTGAATGTGTATATGTGTGTGTGTTACATTCAACGTGATGACCAAACCGCACTGTCATCACAATTTAAAGAAATTACACATCAACTAGCTGCTGAACAATTGTGGAATATACAACATTAACTGAATGCACATGTCACACAGCAGGATCCAGCACAACAATCACTCCCGGAATCTTGCTGGTGGAATAACAGCTCGACCTCTGCGCGTGTACTTCACTGCTGTTGAGGGTTGCCGTCCAGGTGAAGAAGATGGTGAACGGCCTGGAGACAATGGTAATACAGGTGGCTGTGGAGGAGATGATCCCTCATCTGGAACCACTGCTCTGCTGGACTGCACTGGCTGGATGATGACTGGTGTCTTGCGCGTAATGAATACGGGCACTGGAGAACTGCAGGGCACTGCAGTCTTGTTTGCAGTTTCAGAGCACAGTCTGATTGTTTTTCTGTTACGCCTTATCTGACCTCCATCCACCTGGAGAAGGTAGGAACGTGGCGCAACTTGACCAATCACTTCCGCTGGCTGTTTCCAACCTGTGTCCTTATCCTTTTTCACAAGGACCTGGTCACCAGCGTGAAGGCTAGGCAGGGAGTGAACTCCATGGCGTTGATCATAATACTGCTTCTGTTTGCGTTTTGCCATCTGGTCTCGTTCTTGCACTGTCTTTGGGCTCACAGTGCAGGGCAAGAGCTTCTTTGGAAGAGTTGGCAGGCTAGTGCGCAGTTTTCTTCCATATGCTAGTTCTGCTGGACTGTATCCAAGGGAACAGACTGGTGTAGATCTGTAGATGAGAAGGGCCAAAAAGGGATCTTCTTGAGTGATGATCGCCTTGGCTGTTTTAACAGCACTTTCAGCCTGTCCATTTGACTGAGGGAAATGGGGGCTGGAAGTCACATGATGAAAATTCCAGTCCGTAGCGAACTGCCGAAACTCAGATGAAGTGAACTGTGTGCCATTATCTGACACTACCGTCTCTGGTACACCGTGGTGAGCAAAACAGTTCTTCATTTTGCAGATAACAGCTTTTGATGTCAGTTGAGGCAAGTAAGCGATATCTATGTAGCGAGAATAGTAGTCAGTTGAGATGAGGTAATGATCTCCTTTGACTTCGCAGATGTCTACACCAATTCGCTGAAATGGTCGATCTGGGGTATCGGATGGAAGAAGCGGCTCTTTTTGTTGAGTAGGCTGCTTTTCAAGGCACTCTCTGCATGACGATACTTTTCCTTGTATGTCCCTACTGATCTTGGGCCACCATACAGAATCTCGGGCTCTCTCTCGGCACTTAGCAATGCCCTGATGACCTGCATGGATTTTGTCCAAGACTTCTTCTCGCATCGAGTGAGGAACAGCCAATCTGTCACCTTTGACTAGAATGCCATTCCAACAGCTAAGTTCTCCTCTGATAGGGAATAAATCTCTGGCTGCGAGCTGAGTGTCCTGTCTGTATACGGGCCAACCATTCTGGGTGTAGTCCAGTGCTGTTTTTAGACTCACATCTTTCTGTGTTTCTGTACGGAGTCTGTCCAGGTATGCATCAGATGCTGGCCATGCTGCTCTGATGCCGTTCACATGGAGGTAAATATCCTCTTCTAACTGATCATCATGACTTTCATAGCTAGGACTGCGAGAAAGCGTGTCGGCTACACTCATGTTCTTGCCTGGAGTGTACTTGGCCTGGACATTGAACCTCATGAGGCGCATCAGCATCCTCTGGCACCTCACAGGAGTCTCTGAGAGATCTTTGTTGTTTATCAGAGGAACCAGGGGTTTGTGGTCAGTCTCAAGTGTGAAACTTTCCAGTCCAACCAAGTAACGATGAAAACGTTCACAAGCCCATACTCCAGCCAGACATTCTTTTTCGATCTGAGCATATCGTTTTTCCGCTGCAGTGAGTGTGCGGGAACAGAAAGCGACTGGTCTCCAAATGCTGTTGTAGTCTTGGAGGAGAACAGCACCAAGTCCATAGCAACTTGCATCTGAACTGACAATGGTCTTTTTCCCAGGGTCGTAGAAAGCCAAGGTCGGGCTTGTTGTGATCAAATCCTTGACTCGAGCAAAAGCACTTGCCTGAGCTGGACCCCATATCCACGCTCTGTCTTTTTCGAGAAGTCCTGTCATTGGATGAAGAACACTGGAGAGGTGGGGAATGTACTTCCCGAGGAAGTTGATCATACCCAGGATCCGGCGTAATTCTGTCGTATTGGTCGGCTCTGGCATCTTCAAGATTGCTTCAATCTTACCGGGATCTGGTTTGATTCCATCTTTGCTGATCCTGTAGCCCAAGAACTCAATCTCATCTTTGTGTAATTCACACTTTGTCTTGTTGAGTTTGAGTCCCACAGTGCTCAGTTTGTTCAGGGTATCCTGCAGATGTTGTTCATGTTCCTCAGTGTTGGGACTGTGAATCAAAATGTCATCAAAGTAACAGAGAACATTACTTTGATCTTGCAGAATGGTCTCCATTGTTCTCTGGAATATTTCTGGGGCTGATGATATTCCAAATGGTAGACGTCGATAGAAGTATCTTCCAAAGGGAGTAATAAATGTAGTCAGTTTTGCCGTGGCTCCATCCAGTGGAATCTGCCAGAATCCACTTGTAGCATCAAGCTTGCTGAAAACTTTTGACCCTTTTAATTTGAACAGAAGATCTTCAAGCGTTGGGAGCACATAACGTTCTCTTTTTAACGACTGGTTCAGTTTCTTAAAATCTGTACAGATCCTTACAGCTCCTGATTTCTTCAAAACAGGCACCATACCAGCACACCAATCAGTTGGTTCTTTGATTTCTTGGATAATCCCATCTTGCTGCATGCGTTGCAGTTCTTCTTTCACCTTATCGAGTAAGGGAATAGCAATCCTCCTTGGTGTATTAAGGCTGTACGGCTTACTGTTGTCCTTCAGCACAATCTTCACTGGTTCGCAGCTGACAGGCTTTTTGATTTCTCCAAAAACTGACTCGATATCATTCACTCGTTGTACAAGTCCCAATCTGATAACTGCATCTCGACTGAGAAGATTGTCAGTACTGGAGTCAATAACAAAAATGCGCAGTCTTGTGTTATTACCCTTGTGAGTGACATCACAGGAAAATTCTCCAACACAGTTTAATGGACCTCCTGGGCTTTTTAAGAGAGCATTGGACTGTTTCAATACTGGCTTAGGACACAGAAGGTCATATACTGTCTTCCTAAGAATAGAGACATCAGCTCCAGTATCCAATTTGAAGGTAACTTGACGACCCATGACAGTCAACATCACTTTCCATGGCGGTTCACTTACATTTTCATTTTGCTGCTTGTCAACAGAACCCAGGTAGTAGGATGATCCCTGCTGAAAATCTGGCTTTATTTCAGCACTAGCTGCACCATCCATCACTTCGTTAACGCGACCTCCTCTGCAAACTGCTGCAAAGTGATTGCGTTTATTACACTGTCTGCAAACTTTTCCTTTCGCGGGACAGTCATTAGGATTATGTTTCCTGCCACATTTGCCACACGCTAGTTGCAATGATCCAGTTCCTCTGCCTCTACCACCACTTGACTGATGATAGGAACGAGAAGGCCTCCTTGGTGTTTTCTTTGAATGTATAGTTTATTTGTTAAGAAGAAGATGTTCCCCAATGTGGGCTATTTCGTATTTATTACTACTGTAATAGGTCACTCAATATCAATCAATCTTGTTTGGTGGAGAATGTGCCGTGAAAACCTATAATTTGCATAACAGCAGTTATGTTACAACTTGCAATCTGCCATGAAAGCTAAGCAAAATGATTGTTTCAAAATATTTCAACGGAATGCCAGATCACTTCCCAGTAATTTATTATCTTTTGAAAATCATGTTCTGGAGGGAAACCACTCTGTGCTAGCACTTCAGTCTCTGAATATGGAAAAGCACAGACTACCTAATTTGGAGAATTATTTCTACCCTCCACTTTACACAGTCAGTGAATCAAACAAAAAAGTCCAGACTGCGCTATACATCAGACGGGACCTGGAATTTACTAGGATCGTTCCATTTCCGGTGCCGCAGGAAGATGAAGGTGTATTTGCTACAGGTGCTGTAATCAAAGTGAACAAAGACTCAGTTTACAATATACTTTCTGTATATTATCCTAATGGACCCCAAGAGGATAATACAGACTGGATGAAGAATACAAATTTTACAAGTAAGAAATGGATCATTGTTGGCGACTTTAATGCTCATGCACCATTTTGGGATTCTGAGTGTTCTAAAGTTTCATCTAACAGATTCGTTGAAAATATTATTGATTCCTCTTTAGTTTTATTAAATGATGGTCGAATCACAAGAATTCCAGATGTTTCAACTCACAAACCTAGCGCGATAGATTTATCCTTAGTTTCACCTAGCATTGCAGTAAACTGTAAATGGTCTATAGGAGAAGATTGTTTGGGAAGTGATCACCTCCCCATTACTATAATCTTTATTGATGACAAATAATGATGTAACAGACATCGAAGACAAAATTCCAAAGTTTAATTATAAACTTGCCAACTGGGATGCCTACCAGATTTTTCTTGTATCGTATAACACATTTATTGAGAATGATGATGTTAATTTATTTTATTCTAATTTCAGCAAAGTCATACTGTTAGCAGCCGAGCATTCTATCCCTAAATGTAAATTTAAAAAGAATGGTAAATATATGGGTAATGTATGGTGGACGGAAGAATGTAGACTAGCTGTTAAATCAAAGCGAATAAGTTACAAGACTTGGTTAAAGTTTGGAAAAAAGTAAAACAAATGAAAAATTGTTACAAAACACAAGCTTACCCTGTAAAATTAACAAAAGAATTTCCAAGCACAATGGATAAGGCGGAAGCTTTCTCCCTTTTCTTTTCGGAAAATAGTCGAGCTGTAAATCTTCCAGCAGAAATCAAGTACCATAGACAAAAAGAGGAACAAAAAGAACAATATAAGAGTCCCATACCAGACAATAATAACTACTTAAATTCTCCATTACAATCATCAGAACTTCTTGAAGCGATAGAATCCATTACATCTTATGATGAGTGGGCCAAGATGGTATTTCTTACGAGCTTCTTCGTCTCTTGCCTTCTTCGTGGAAAATATTACTACATTCGTTGTTCCAAAAATGTTGGACGTACGGCACTATTCCTACAATCTGGAAAAGTTCAGTGGTAGTACCAGTACCAAAAGAAGGTAAAACGAGAACATCTGTAAATAGCTATAGACCCATTGCTTTAACATCCCATGTTGGTAAACTTCTTGAAAAAGTTGTACAAACACGTTTATTATATTATTGTGAAAAAAATGACATTATTCCAGTCCAGCAAGCTGGATTCAGAAAAGGGCGTTGCACAACTGATCATTTAGTGAAACTAACTTCTCAAATAAAAAAGCAATTTTCACGCAGAAAAAGTACATTAGCTACATTCTTTGATGTAAAGAAAGCATATGACCGAGTTTGGCATGCTCGATTATTGTATAAACTGAAAAATATTGGTATTTCTGGGAATATGTATGATTATATAAAAAAAAAAACTTTCTAGAAGGAAGAAATATATGTACACGAATTGGAAAAATATATTCATCATTCAGGAAAATAGATATGGGCATTCCTCAGGGATCTGTTATTGCACCTTTATTATTTACGATCCTTATACATGATCTCCCAAAGGCATTATCAAAATCCACCAATGTAGTGCAGTATGCAGATGATATTGCCATTTGGATTAATACTTCATTAAGGAAGCACTCGAATAAAAGGGCAGTAAAATTTGTACAGACAATGTATCAAGGAGAATTGGACAGATTGTCTGCTTACATGAAAGAGAACGGTCTTGAATTATCTGGTGAGAAAACTTGTTTAATGCTTTTTAATAATGGCGAAAACCCAAAAGCTCTGCCCAACCTTATTCTTGACGACAATGTTCTACAATATAAGCAAACAGTCAAATTCTTAGGAGTGTTTTAGCACCGAAGCTGAACTGGAAAAAAACATATTGAAAATTTGATAGATAAAGCTAGGAAAAGATTAAATTTGCTCAAAATTATATGTTGTCAACCATGGGGTCAAGACTGTACTGCACTTTTACATTTATATACATCGTTAGTCCGATCAAAATTAATATATGGACAGGAAGTATACTTCTCTGCACCTAACTACCTTTTAAAGAAACTGCAAAGCTTAGATGGTAAAGCTTTAAAATTCGCTTTGGGTGTTCCAGTGCACACAAACACAATGAAATGCTATAAGGAGACAAACATTTTACCTCTTAATGAACAACGAACGTTGGATATGTCCAAATACGTTGTAAGAGGCCTATCTGTAAAAAAAGCTCTGCTACTGATGAAATTCTTATGGATTCCAACAAGGAATACCCCAAAAGGTCTAAAAATATATCATACATAGAGCCAATTAGAAATTTCACTTGTGAACTTATGTCAGAATGTAGTATTGATATTGATGCAATTTCGGAGGTTCCCATTTTTCCTCAAATGCCCCCATGGGAGCATCTCAACGCAAAAATTGATGATGAATATACTACTTTGAAGAAAGAAGACAATGTAAATATTCTAGTAAATGAAGTTCGAGAACATCTCGTAAAGACTTATCCAAATCATTTAAAAATATTTACAGATGGTTCAATTATGGAAACGTCTGACAGTGGTGCTGGATTCACTATACCATCCTTAAATGTGCAAAAGTCTTTCTATCTAGGCAGAGAAGTTTCAATTTATACATCAGAGCTATATGCAATTATGAAAGCTCTGAATTATATCTTATATGACACTCCAGTATCATTTTATAGTGTGCTATTTTGTGTTGATTCAAAATCAGTTTTACAATCATTAAAAGGCACTGGAACTCTAAAATTAGAACTGATATTCTTTTTGAAATTAAGCATCTATTACATTGTTTACTTTCCCGAGGTATAGCAGTTGATTTTTGCTGGGTTGCTTCACATTGTGGCTTAAAAGGGAATGAATTAGCAGACAAATTGGCTAAACAGGGAGCCTGTACAATTTTTGAAAACACCCTTCAACAAAGTCTTAAATTTTTCTCCGCATGAATTGATCCAGTGATTGGAAAAGAATATGCGGAAGAAACATCTTAATGAGAATTTATTCGTTCTGCCATCATGTCCAAGGTATCTAGCCAGATTAATTCATAAATTACGGTTAAATACATGGAATACAAAATATTCACGAGGTATAGCGTGTATATGTCAGGAGAATGTCTCAATTCGTCACCTTTTATTTGAATGCCCTATACTAACCACAGCTTATAAGGAGAAGAATATTTTTATAAATATTCTGACCATGTTGATAGTGTGGTAAATAACCCTTGCTTTTTTGATATTGCTTTGGTTATTGCTCAGTCCCCAGTTGCTAAACTATTGTGAAAAAACCATTTGAGATATGTGTGTTAATAGTGTGTGTGTGTGTGTGTTTTGTTTTGTTTTTTTGTTTTTGTTTTTTGGGGGGGGGGAGGTGCTGGTAGTACAATGGAATGTACATTGCAGTTTAAAGGTCTAAGATCATCTTGCGATGAAATGACGTTAAATAAAACTACTGAACTGTAGTGATCTGCGCGTGTTGGATAGGAACGAATACATAACGTTATCGAAGTGAGTCGGCGACACTGCAGGAACTGCTCTGGCAGGTTGTCTCACGACGGCTCTATAATGATTGCTTCCTGAGGAAGCTGCAGCGGCACAAACCTGGTAGAACATGAATGTGTAGGAGGTGACACGAGCAACACGGCGTGGGAGTAAGACCACTGGCGTGAGGGTGGAAATGAATAGGGATGAGGGGGAGGGGGAGGGGTGGGTGTCAGAAGATACGACAGAAAAAAAAGGATGGCGTCTTTCTCTGGTGTCATAAGGGTTTTTACGGGAGATAACTTTTATGAATCTATTTTTTTAAACTTTTTTGTTTTTTGCTTTCATTGTTGTTAAACAGAAAAGAAAACACAGCAACAACAAGAACAAGAAATTAAGTATAAAGCAAGCCAAAAATACATACATACATAATATACATACATACATACCGACAGACATACAGACATACATGTACGCACGCATACATACACACATACATTCATACATACATACATGTATACATAGGGTCTACATACATTCATACATGAATAAACAAAAAAGGAGAATATTACCTCAGATGCGTATAAAGCAAGGTTACTTGGTGACATACATAGCACAGTACGATGCATTGTACCTCAGGCAAACTGCTCGTATGTAGTGTAAGCGTGTATAAACGTGTAAAGAGTGCAAAATAAATCGAAGCAAAAAGAGAGATCGGTAAAGACAAATGAGTACTATGAGGAAAGACAAATAGATGGAGAGACAGACAGACAGACGGACGGACAGACAAACAGAAAGACAGTTGGGTCATAGCAAGTGAAGTATGTAATTGACTTTGTAGGAATTTCTCGTTGCTAAACAGCCTAGAGAGAGGGACGCAGTTTCCTGCCGCTGGGATAACTAAACGCGCAGAATACCCTCTCCATTCTGAGACCCTGTTTCATTGTCTTTTTGTTTAATTCAGAATATAGATACACGGTTTTTCGTTTTTGTTTGTTTGTTTGTTTCAAAGATGTTCCTTCCTTTTTAAAGTTCTCGCTTCTTTCCTGTCTTTTGTCAGAACAAACTTTTTAAAAAAATCTACGCAGCTCTTTCATTTTCATCGTTCTTGTGTCTTACTGTTTGTCATGTTCGTTGGGTGTATGCGTAGTTCGGTTCTGTCGCATTTTGGAAGTGGGTAAGATTTCCACAGAATTCCCTGTCCTGCAGTTTGAACCATAGCATAAGGGGAATGGCAAGGGGAATACAGAGCAGCCAGTCTCCCAGGCCCTTTCCTCCCTCTTAGCAAAACATAAAGAACTATGACATACATATGCACAGGCACAGAGAGAGAGAGAGAGAGAGAGAGAGAGAGAGAGAGAGAGAGAGAGAGAGAGAGAGAGAGACGGAGATTTTATTCATACAGGCCATGGCCCCTTATGAAGGAGGTGTTGTTAACAAATCGTTTCGGACAAAAACAAACAAACAAGTAAAGGATCTACAAGTACACAAGAGAGAGAGAGAGAGAGAGAGAGAGAGAGGAGAGAGAGAGAGAGAGAGAGAGAGAGAGAGAGAAGGAGGTGTTGTTAACAAATCGTTTCGACAGAAACAAACAAACAAGTAAAGGATCTACAAGTCATGAGAGAGAGAGAGAGAGAGAGAGAGAGAGAGAGAGAGAGAGAGAGAGAGAGAGAGAGAGAGAGAGAAATGCTCTTGTAACATTCAAAACTTTTGATAATCTCAGTATTTAGTCCTTAATTCTGCTTTTTGTCACAATGGCAATGGCAAGTCATATGCAGGTTTAGTAACAGTGATGATCTGAAAGCTAAAAGAGATGAATTGAAAAGATCCGATGCAGACAACTGCAGAAGGCCTTGAATGCAGTGTGACAAGCCTGTTCAGTTTAAATGAGACATTGAAGATGTGTCCAGTATTGCCGTGTAATAAGCCTGTTCGGCTTGAATTAGACATTGAAGACGTGTCCAGTATCCTTTTGGTCTCCGTCTATCTTTTTCACGTCATTCTGGGTACTAGTGCAGAGCAGAGAGGAGAATGGCTGGATCGTCTGACGTCAACTATGGTACATAGGTCTATCCGTGCAAGCAAGGACTAAATGTGTTGGTGTGCACCATTCTGATAGCTGACGATATGTAACGTTTTTAGTTCGTGAAATACATGAATGGACTGGTCTCACACTCAGTAACTGCCGAAGAGCGTCTGAGAACGGGGAGGAGTGTAGGAAGCTGGTTGCAACATCTTCTGTGGCACCACAACGGTCTTCAAGATTCCAAGATAGGTGAAGGTGAAGGTGAAATTACATGTATGACATTTACAGTCTGTTCTCTTACCATCTGGCAACATAAACCTACAGACGATGGGTCCTCTCGCGGTCACCCACCAGAACGGACGCTGCGTCGGGACTAGATCTCTTTTCGTAGTGTCAATACACATTTTATTCTGGTTCATCTGATCATCTTCCAATACTATGACGTCTGTGGGACTCTTACGCTATCAGCAATGCACACTCCCTTGCGGATGGAGCCTACTCATTCTTTCCACCACAGCCGCGCGCAAGGAATGTGTTGTCCCTCACAGAGCCAGTTCCAGCAAGCAAGCGCTGTCAGCAAAATTCCCGCGCACGGGAGGATGCTGTTTACCGTCGTTACCGGCATGCGAGCTCTCTCGATTTCTCTCTCATAATGACCGGGGATAGTGTGGACAGAGGCAAGCGCCCCGGATGTCATTGAACGCGCGTAAAACAAACGATACAATGGTATGCATTCCTTCAGCAATTGGGGGAGGGTGCTTTTTTTTTTTTATAACAGGATTCATATTTCCTTTTTTAAATATCTTTTCTTCCAGTTGCTAAACACATATTTGTGATTAATCAATAGAAGTGTCAAAAATAAAGGCAAACTGCTCTGTTTGGGATGCTGTAAGGATGCGTTGCTGCTGTTGGCGTAGGGAGGAGGGGGGAAGCACAGACATTTTCTTCTGGCCTGAGACTGTATGACAGGTCTGTAAGCTTACTTTATCCATCATTTCATATTTCCCAGAATCAAGCAGCCCTGAGTCACCACAGGCACATCAGCAAACAACAGTAACTTGACTTTGTTTTTCATCGGAGAATTCCAATACAGTTTACCAGCCCTCAAGCAAACCACTTGTTAAAAGTAGTAACTACTGGTTTTTGACCGAAAACAGTAACAATGTGCTATTATGTATTGTTTTCATGTGAAATCAGTCATTGTATACGAGTAGACAATTGTAATTTTGACATTAAAACAATCGTGGGTTTTTTTGTTTTTTTTCAAGTTTCTGGGAGATTTCAAGGCATTCCGCAGAGATTAAAAAAATGAAAATAGTAATCATTAACATTTAAATCAAAGTAATATTCGTTAAGTGTTAACGCTGATCGTGGTAGTTTCACTTTTGACAGTCTGCGCGATGACAACATTCAAAAGACAAAGTTTAATGTGCATACAAAGCAGTCTCAGCAGTCTCAGTTCTCGTTTTCGTTATGTCCTTCGTCGGAATAATCGTATCCCACAACAGGCCGAGAGACAATGATCATAAACCACCAACATTAACAATATCGATGAAAGTAGTAAATATTGTTTTCTTGTCGAAAAGAAAATGTTTGCTTTCGAAGCGAAAACATCCCCATACAACCCACTTAACTGCCTAACAGCCCTTATAGCCAGTCGCCTAAACAAAACAAAACAAACCACGGACTGTTGCACGCTTGATTAGTAAAGCGATCATAAACGAGCCAACTCTATTAATCGGCGAACGTCTATGAGGAATGTTCGATTTTTTTTTTTTTTTTTTTTTTTTTTTTTTTTTAGCTGATACCTGCACGCGTCCTGAGGACGGGCCTGGAGCCAGTCAGCCGTGTCAAACTGGATAAGAAGTTTGAAATAAAGAAAACAAAAAAGCGACCCAGAGGGTCAACAGAAAAGCAAACAAAACAAACAAACCAACAAAAAGAATGCCAGTACGTTTAGACGTTTTCCCCTCAACAGACAAGACATTACTGAAATAAGCAACACCAAGAGATCAGGACAAGCACAATGCATAATACACCAGAGTTGGCTACGCTTCGCTGGCTGACAGAACTTCACTTGTTGGTTTTGGGTTTTTTTCCTGCTTTAGAGAAGCTCTCAGGGCGGAAACGCGTTGTGTATTGCTTGTATTTTGTTCGTACCGCTTGTTCGGCGAACCCGTCAACCGTTCATTAAACCCTTGCTTCCTCTTCCGCCTAAAGGCATTCACCTTCTGGCCTCCAGAAAATTTGATTTAAAGCAATATGTGGTCAGAGCTTAAGGTAGAATGGGTGTGTGGGTGTGGTCAGAGCTTCAGGAAGAATGGGTGTGTGGGTGTGGTCAGAGCTTCAGGAAGAATGGGTGTGTGGGTGTAGTCAGAGCTTCAGGAAGAATGGGTGTGTGGGTGTGGTCAGAGCTTCAGGAAGAATGGGTGTGTGGGTGTGGTCAGAGCTTCAGGAAGAATGGGTGTGTGGGTGTGGTCAGAGCTTCAGGAAGAATGGGTGTGTGGGTGTGGTCAGAGCTTCAGGAAGAATGGGTGTGTGGGTGTGGTCAGAGCTTCAGGAAGAATGGGTGTGTGGGTGTGGTCAGAGCTTCAGGAAGAATGGGTGTGTGGGTGTGGTCAGAGCTTCAGGAAGAATGGGTGTGTGGGTGTGGTCAGAGCTTCAGGAAGAATGGGTGTGGGTGTGGTCAGAGCTTAAGGAAGAATGGGTGTGTGGGTGTGGTCAGAGCTTCAGGAAGAATGGGTGTGTGGGTGTGGTTCAGCAAGAGGTGGACCAAACTATGTCCCCTGTCGCGCAACAAAAGTGGTCCGTTAAACAAAAAGTATCAATGAAAAAAAATGAAATAAAGAGGCGGGGGGGGGGGGGGGGGGGGGGGGGGGGGGATGAGGGACACTCTATTTCCTTGTTCATAAAGTTATTTTGATCTTTCGTTTAACTGTTCGCTCGTGTGTTTTTTGTTCGTTTGTTCGTTCGTTTGTTTTTGTTTGTTTGTTTTTAACGATTTGAGCATATTAGGCAAATACATGTATACTCGCACACTTCTGTTCGTAGATCTCCACGGGCAATACAATTCAGAAGAAGTTTTCATCCCTTCTACAGCATATCAGATAGTTGCCGTCCTGACCTTGAAGTGGATTTGGATGTTGAAATCTGTATCACATCAATTTTTTTTTTCAAGCAACATTGGGACGGTATTTCTTTTTTCTCACCGGGATCCTGCTAGCAGCATGTAATTCCTTGTCCAGTGTCCTTAGACATTCTGCCCAATTTGCCTCTTTCAAAGCAGTGCATTGCAGTGGTGAACAGACTGCTTGAGCCTCTTTCAAAGCAGTGCACTGCAGTGGTGACTAGCCTGCTTGAGATCGTGGGTTCGATTCCCATCAGAGGCGTTCACTCGAGAAATTTTCCAGCCCCCGACCGGCTCCTGTCAGACTAGAGCGACCTGTGAGTTCAAATAGGAAGAATGACACCAAGGAGTCGAGTTTCATCTAACTGATGAATATACCGTTCAGAGGGCTACAAAAAGAATTCCTGACCATCACTGCAGACATCTAAATCCCGCAGGCCTTGTTAACAGAAGAATAAAAGAATGCGCCCGAAGATGAGGTTGGGACCTACAGAAGTACTGTCCTCAACTGCCGAACAAACCAGTTTGGAGCAATCCTGCACCACCCTTGGAAGCCTGCGCTTGGTCACTTAGAGTGCAGGCACGCACAGAGTATTCCATTAAGACGTCATGCGACATGATCACCTCCTGGCAGATGCCATTATATCATGACTACTGGAGAACCTCCACGGGAGCGTTCCCATGGGTATACCAGACCCTATGACTGCAGAGCACCCCACTCCCCCTATCCCTGCGAAAAATGCCACTGTGAAACAATTGTCATGTATATTCTGCAGCCCCACTCGCTGCTGTTCCGCTGACAGGTGAAGACCGTCACCGCACACATGTAAATCCTGCAGGCCAGGATATATAAAGAGTGGAAGCGCGGAGAGCAGTTCTACTATGCAACATGTTATCATCCTCAGGCTCACTGACCATCATGAAAAAGTCTGAAATTCTGTGACCCTTCAAGCTCTGGTCCCGCCCATGCCTGTGACGATGTCATATCCAAGGCAGTATCAGCACGTTCGTGGCGACTGTCGTTGTATGGACATGACGGCCACCCGTGAGGGATGCTCACCGACAGTCCACGACACATCAGTCACTGACGTCCGTACCAGGCTTAGAAGGCGACGTCTTCTCGGGGCCAGGGAAGACGCCACTGAGCACCACCAATACTACCCGGTTGCAGTGCGGTGTCTCCTCTGGCTGGCTGCCTCATCACGATGTGTTATTGATTTAAAAGAAGGAATAAAGGTGGCAGTGTGGTTAAGATGTTCGCTTGCCAATCCAACGTGTGAGGAGTGCGTGGGTTCGAGCCCTGCCTTTCTCGCCCTTTCTTTCCCAGTTTGAATGACAAATCGAACTGAACGTCAAGTCCATCGGATGGGGACTATAAGCGAGTCAGATCCGTGTGCCTTCCTGGCCCCCTGTACACGTTAAAGGACCCACGGTAGTTGAAAATCGAAAAGAGCAGGGGGTTCCCCGCTGCCCTGGCAAAATTGATGTAGACTGACGATAGCCGCCTGGTATTTCTTACCAAGCCACAAAAATTGTCACTTACTGTTATCGTGTGCCATCGTGTACCGGTGGAAATGGAGGACACGTATAAACATCGCATGCATCCTATGTGAGAAACTGGAGGAATAAATGAGATAAATGAAAATGAGTGACTGATATTTGAATGGTACGGGAAACGACTGAATGAGCGCCAGAGGGATGCTCTTCGACCGGCTCTACCTGGGTAGGCAGCCCGTTGAGTGAGTGAGGTAGTGTGTTTATTGTAAAGCGTTTAGAGCTTGGTCTGTGACCGAGGATAGGCGCTATATAAATACCCAATATATTAATAATAATTGATCTCTCCATGTGGACTGGGATACTAGGATATGCGGCACAGGACAAAAAAAACATGTGGCTTTGTATGGGGCAGCTGGAATAATCAGCCCGGATTTAATGACAGAGGAGGATGGCGAAACAGAAAAAAAAATGACGATACCCTGCAAAAAGCGTGAAATACAATTTTCAGCTGGCCCGCCCTCTCTCTCTCTCTCTCTCTCTCTCTCTCTCTCTCTCTCTCTCTCTCTCTCTCTCTCTCTCATTCATTTTTTTCTTCTTCTTTGTATGTGTGATGGGCCAGACGACGGAAAAGGGATGAGAGGGGACAGAGTTTAAGAGAAGAGCGAGAAACATCACCAAACAAACGAATAAGCACTGGAATAATCTCAAGGCCAACACTGCGAAGACTCTAGAGATTGGGGCAAACTCATACTGGGCCTTTCCAGTAACAGACACAAACGATCAAACACGTATTAACTGAGATAA
>CM065742.1:16784369-16789369 GCA_033310375.1 Conus canariensis | reverse complement strand
TGAGAACTGTCCATATTTGGGGCTAATCTGTCGCATGGGTTTCGGTTTGCTGTCTGAGTAACGATCTGCTGCTAAACAATTCTGCGGACGTCCGCAGAAGATGGGTGTGTAAAGTCGCAGTAGTTGGCCGAACTACCAGTTTACACGCGCGCGCGCGCGTGCACACACACACACACACACACACACACACACACACACAACGCACGCACGCACGCACGCACGCACGCACGCACGCACCACACACACACACACACACACACACACACACACACACACACACACACACACATTCCGAGCACGCAGACGTATACCAGAGCGGAAGAATATGAACAACAACGAGAGAGTGAGAGAGAGAGAGAGAGAGAGAGAGAGAGAGAGAGAGAGAGAGAGAGAGAGAGAGCGCACATGCATAGACATCCCCACTCAACACATCTTCTGCACACACACACACACACACACACACACACACACACACACACACACACACACACACACACACACATGAACGCGCGCGCGCGCAGAGGGAGGAGTGTGTACCTTTATATGTGTGTCATGATCGTTGCACTGACTGCATGGCTCAGCAAAGAGCTGTCAAAGCTTACACAAGCCGGCTGCTCCAAATGTATGTCGGGGCCGCCTGGCTATTGTGATACTGTTTTCAAAGCGAATCAGTGAGGTGTGTGTGTGTGTGTGTGTGTGTGTGTGTGTGTGTGTGTGTGTGTGTGTGTGTGTGTGTGTGTGTGTGTGCGTGCGTGCGTGCATGCGTGTGTGTGTGTGTGCATGTGTGTGCGCGCGCGCGCGTGCGCGCGCGCGCGCGCGCGCGCGTGTGTGTGTGTGTGTGTGTGTGTGTGTGTGTGTGTGTGTGTGTTATGACCTGACCAACTTCAGCGCCGGTGAGATACAGGTTTGCGTAATGTCAGGACTTGTGAATGCCCCGAAGTGACTGATTCACGGGAAAAACTCTCTCGACCTCCGATTGTGAATACACTGCGGTTTGCTCAAAAGAACCTTTATTGATCATTGTAAGTAAGCTTTTCTCGATCCTTTGAAGGTTTCGTTTGTCTATCATGTTGAGTCAGTAAGCGGCAATACAACGATGAAACGATGCAATCATGAATTGGCTCACTCCGCCATGTTTCCCCATACCCGGAAACACGTTTTTAAAGATATTTTGCTTGCAGATATTTCACAAGGCAGTTTGGTCAAATGATGGTGATATATTCCCGGCCTTAATTTAATGGTTTTGTTTTGTGGACGAGAACCGACTTGACTGACAAGAAACAAGTTTCTTTAGAGTCGTGAATCTTTTCTTTTTCACACGAATGTTGTTAGATGTTAACCAAACGCTTGTTAGCATATACACAAACGCGCGCGCGCGCACACACACGCACGCACACACACACACACATACACACACACGCAGGCACATACGCACGCGCGCGCACACACACGCACACACGCACACACAAAACATCTCTACATACAACACATCTATCATTCTATCTGTGTGCCTGCCTGTCTGTCTATCTGTTTGTCTAAACACAGTGAACTAGGCTAAATTGACGAGTAACGTCAACAACAATTAAGCTAAGCTCAAATCGTCTATATAATAAACCTTTTTCCTTTGAGAAGTTCTGTGATGACTCTAATGTGACCCACAGGTATGACACGACAGTAGTTGCTTCACACATCAACCTTTTCTCCCTACAACCTCAAATTTTCAGCAAGAGAGGACGTGGAAGGGGACAGTGATGGTGTCCGGGTGCTGACTTTGAGTGCAGGATGAAAAACAAAATCAAAACATTATTCTACAATCCCTTCTCAACATGCTACTCCCGATAGTTTGCAGAACATCGACGATCATAGAGATGGGCAGTAGTTTTGAAGCGTGCGATCTGTTTATTTTGGATGCTAAAAATGTCTCAGTTTAGTTAAACTTTTATCTTTTTTTAAAAATCAGTTTCTCGTCGGTTATGTCTGTCAATATTCAGGGCTTATCTTGAATGCTATAGATCCGCATCGGAAATCATTTTCTCCCTTTTTGAAAAACAAAACAAAACAAAAAAATGATTCGTTTTATTTGTGCTGCAGGAAAGCTGATGACGATTGTGTGCGCAACATGACCGATAGAGTGATAAAAAAAAAATCAAACATTTTACCTGATCTACTCTTGTTGCGTGAAGCTTAGGGCATGTCGATAACTGTGCCTTAACGCCGAATGAACGGCTGTGGACATGTGTAGTGCTACTACAGTTTCACCGTGTGTGTGTGTGTGTGTGTGTGTGTGTGTGTGTGTGTGTGTGTGTGTGTGTGTTTTGTAGTGTGTGTGTGTGTGTGTGTGTGTGTGTGTGTGTGTGTGTGTGTTTGTGTGTGTGTGTGTGTGTGTGTGTGTGTGTGTGTGTGTGTGTGTGTGTGTGTGTGTGTGTGTGTGGTGTGTGTGTGTGTGTGTGTGTGTGTGTGTGTGTGTGTGTGTGTGTGTGTGTGTGTGTGTGTGTGTGAATTCGGGCGTGCGTACATGTGTGTGTGTGGTTGTTGTAACTGTTGTTGTTGTTGTTACCGTTGTTGTTGTTTTATCTTGTTTTTGTTTTTGTTTTCTTTTTCTCCAGTTTATATGAATTAGCATTTTCGAAGTTTTTCCCCCCGACATCAGTAAGGCTGATTGACAAGATACTCTAGACAACCGATATGGATAAACTAATTTCACCAAATATAAACTACACTGCCAAGCATTAACGAATAAGTAAAACAAGTAACCAGGAATTTTCCTCAGCATTCACCGTACGTGATTCATATAGTCAGTCTGAAGATTGAGTAATCCAACGCCTTCCAATATTTGTTGAATGATGTGGATCGCGTACAGCACTCGAATCACACATTGCAACAAATGTAGATAATGGTGTGTGTGTGTGTGTGTGTGTGTGTGTGTGTGTGTGTGTGTGTGTGTGTGTGTGTGTATGTAGTAGTAGTAATAGTACTTTCATTTTTACGTCTTTTCACAAAATTGTGTGATATTAGACGATGTGTGTCTGTGTGTGTGTGATGGAAAAAAAAAAACGCCGATTACAACAACAACAAAATCACCCACTTTACCGACTACAACAAAACAACTATCACCCACTTTCCCCTACTCCTTCATCACAATGTTGCATGATAATTATTTCATTTTCTTTGATGAAGACCAAGTTGTCATTTTAGGGGAATATATCATATTCTATTGTTGTTGTTTTTTTTTTAATCAGTGAACTTTTTTTTAATAATGCCTCGGAGAACCAATGCTTATTTATATTGATTTGATGAAACTTCACGTATTGTCCAAGTGAGCGAAGTGGTTTGAAACGATCAATTTGCCTTTAAAGTCAAGAGCTTTAGTGATATCGATGTATCTCAACAGGCTGCCTCGAAATTTTGCAGGTAGGACTGAAAATGCGAAATCAAATTCATAATTCTATACATTATTCTTGAGATATTGAATTGAGGTGTGTGTGTGTGTGTGTGTGTGGCGTGTGTGTGTGTGTGTGTGTGTGCGTGCGCGCGCGCGCACGTTTGGTGTGTGTGTGTGTGTGTGTGTGTGTGTGTGTGTGTGTGTGTGTGTGTGTGAGAGAGAGAGAGAGAGAGAGAGAGAACACAGAAGAACATGTAGTTTGATGTATATTATAGAGGTGTTAATGAAGTCTGTTTTCTTAAAAATGGAATATGAATTTTTAACGACATTTTCGAAAGGTTTGAAGGTATTAGCACGACAGAAGCCACAAGGAGTTACAAAATAAATCATATACGAGTGAATATGCGCGCCATACGAATGTTTACGTACAAATGCATTAAGAAAAATAGCTTTCATTCATATTCGAAAGTTGAGAGACCCTTTAAACCAACAGACTCCTGATAAAAGTGACAAGATAAGGCAATTCTTCACCTTCTCTTTGTTTGTTTGTTTTTGACTTTGTCAACATTCTACCTACCGATTTTTATAGAAGGCACAACAGATATTAGATTTGGTATCTTCGTAGATTTTATAAAACCATGACATTTTCTGTTTCTTTACGGACATGTGATCGAATTCAATCGTTAATTAATCGAGCAACATTATTCTGTAGATGTATGATCGGCAAAGAGCTAGCTTGAGCCTTAAAATAAAATGAAATATAATTTATCTGTGGTTAAAAAGGGACTTAGAGCTGACCCCTGTGAAACACCAGTTTATAGTGAAGGCCTGATATGCTTGTTACATCAAAAAATAAAAAAAAAAAATAAACCGGACTGTTTACAGAGAGTAAGAAATTTTATTTTAAATGAAAGGCTTGCTTGGGAATTCTATTGATAGCCGGTATTCTCAGAAATAAAGTGTGATCTATGACGTCAAACGCTTTTCCGGTCGGGAACATACCGTCCATTTGAATGAAGAAAATGTTCTGTTATCGACAAGATTCGTCAATGCTTTATCACAGGATGCTTGTTTTATTTCGGTCATTGGGATGGAGCATATGATACTTAGATATGTAATACTCAGAGACCTATTGACAAGACATTTCCGTGGCTTATGAAGAAATGACATAGTCAAAATGTGTCTATGAATTGAACTGTTTCCCCCCTCAATCTACAAGTTGGAAGACTGTTGCCCCTTCCACCAGTGTCCCTCCCACCTTTTATTTTCTTTTTTTTTTATGGTTGCTTATTAAACAGTTTACAGTAACGTAACTATTGTATATACCAGGAGTATGCTCATATGTCCAATAGACAGCAATGGGAGAAGCACTCCTTTCTTTTTTTTTTACGACTAAATCGTCCAATCCACTCATAGGCTACATGTCTTTCTTTTACACCGGATGAAAACAAGAACAACAACAACAGTAACAACAATAATAAAAAAAAAAAAAGCTACAACCTTGCTGGTTATCGGAGGAATGGCTAATTTGACGTTTTGAGAGAGAGAGAGAGAGAGACAGAGAGAGACAGAGACAGAGACAGAGAGAGAGAGTCATCTATCTTAAATCACTTATTGT
>CM065742.1:16774369-16779369 GCA_033310375.1 Conus canariensis | reverse complement strand
ATGAAAACCTTGCTCAGAGATGTTCCGCTTGATGTGATCTTTGAATATCTGAGGGAGATTAGCCTTTTTCATCTGATCTGAAATTTTACAGTGGAAAGATTTTTAACAAAATTTCGGGTGTGTTTTTAGAAGATGTATTTTAAAGGGTTGTGTGAATGAATGACTTGTGAGTTGACTTCAACGCGGTGACAGCCGTGATATGGCCCTTTGTGGTCGGCTGGGCTGTAAGCAACATTACCTTACCTTACCTTACGTAGCAGACCTGCCTTCACTGAGGGAACATATGTTATGCCCTGGTAAAAAGACACTAAAAACAATAGAAATGCTCACAAACCATTGAGAGGAAGATGCTCCGTGGGGCATAACATGTGATAAACTGAAGTAATCATCATCGAACTTGTTTGCATTGAGTGTTAGGACGTGCAAGTAACGTCAAAGGCACACACACACACACACACACACACACACACACACACACACACACACACACACACACACACACACACACACACACACATTTCTTGCAGATTGCAAGAAAACCTTGTTTGGAGATGTCAACCACCACCACCACCACCCCTCTCCCCCCTCCCTCCCTCAAATATCCTTTTTAAAAAAAAAAGGAAACATTGCTGCAAGAAAACCTTGTGTGGAAATGTATCCCCATCTCCCCCCCCCCTCCCCCCCCCCCCCCACCCCCCACCCCCGACGTTATCTTAAAAAAGATGCGGACATTCCTTATTTCATCGCATGGAAATGTGATTGGTAACAGAGTTTGTTTTAGATTATTCTTTCCATAGGTGACTTGCCTTCGATTGTTATTGTTTGCGGTATAATCTTTTGATAGTTATAATAGTAGTGCTGCTTGCAGCCTAATCTGGTTCCGTGGTCAGTTGGGCTATAAACGCTTCACTTGACGCGCTAAAAAAAAAAAAAATCAAAAAATAAAATAACTGAGTCACCAGACAAAGGAACAAACAAATGAGAAAACAGACAACGTGTTTCGACCTATTGGATCATCATCAGGCAGAACAAACCGCATTCAAAATAATGGAAACAAAGGGCGAACAAACAATCAATGATATCTTTGCTTTGCGGGCAGTATAAATAGCTTGGGTGAAAAAAACAACAACAAAAAAACTAACGTTCGTAGAGTTAAAAAAAAAAGCTCAGTGTTGTCTGCTCACGTGTTTCAGGAGGAGCCAAACGGCTGTTCTACACCAGGGATCTGAACACGTCCAGGACCTCCCACGGCGAGGCCATGACCTTCAACACGGTGCTTGTGGAGGAAGGTGGTCACTACAATCATCAGACTGGCGTCTTCAAGGCGCCTCAGGCCGGCCTCTACTTCTTCATCGCCACCATAGAGAGTCGCTTCCAAGACACCACGGCGTTTTGCCGCATCATCGCCGACTGTGACATCCAGTGTGTCGTGCAGGGTGGGTATTCTGGGGGGTCGGGGTGCGTGCTGGTACCGCTCACAACCGGACAGACGGTCTGGCTCATGGCTTATAATCCTTCGGCTAGGCACGACTGCTGGTCTTCCAACGGCAGCTTCAGTGGGACGTTGGTGGTGCCTTTCCAGGAGGAGCCCGAGGGAGGTTCTTGAACAACATATAGAGCTCTTTCTTTCTGTCTGTGTCTGTGTCTGTGTATGTCTGTGTCTGTGTCTGTCTGTCTGTCTGTCTCTCTGTCTGTCTGTCTGTCTGTCTGTCTGCCTGTCTCTCTCTCTCTCTCTCTCTCTCTCTCTCTCTCTCTCTCTCTCTCTCTCTCTGTCAGCTTGTTTTCCTTCATCATCATTTGCACCATGGTAAAGTCATTGTCAGCATAGTCTCAAAGAAACATAGTCTACGCATTGGCTATCTAAATATCAATAATATTCAAAACAGTAACATGAGGCATCCTCAGTGGTATAAGATATCGACAACCCATTTCATTCAGGTTCAGGTTCAGGTTCAGGTTCATAGGGACAATTGCTTTTGCAATTATAACAAATCTTAAATAAATGTTAGCGAACCGCCCAGAGAACGTGGACAAACGAGTCACAAGACGAAACACAACGCGTTTCAACCTCTTAGGTCTTCATCAGGTGAGACATAAACGAATAAAACAACGAAAAATTCACTTAGCTTTGATCGCTTCAGACGCGTTCGACGCCTTCTTCCTTGCGCTGAACCCTGTGAAGTGATCTGAAGCGATCAAAGCTAAGTGAATTGTCGTTGTTTTATTCGTTTATGTCTCACCTGATGAAGACCTAAGAGGTTGAAACGCGTTGTGTTTCGTCTTGTGACTCGTTTGTCCACGTTCTCTGGGCGGTTCGCTAACATTTATTTAAGATTTGTTTAGATTTCCGCCTGCAGTCCTCTCGCTTTGCAACTAGATCTTTGCAATTATAGCCAGAATTGGCTTTACATGTCCCTTCTATGTGTTATCTGGTCTTTGTACGGTCATGTGTTAACTCGCTCAAGTCTTTATTTATCATGGGCAAAATAAATAGTCTTCAATAATACTCTATCATCGATAGAGCTATTGAAAAGGTTAGTATTTTGTAATTTATTCCAAAGATTTGTTACTCTGTTACTAAAAGAAAATTTCCTTAGGTTAGTGCGACAATATTCATGATAAATTTTATCCACACTATTTCTGGTAGTATCAACTCTTGATGCAGTAAAAAAAAATTAAATAGGAATATTGTCAACACAATTAAATATTTCATAGACTTGGATCAAATCGCCCCTCACTTGTCTTGTTTTTAGGGTAGGCAGTCCAAGAGCTTTTAACCTACCTTCATAGGGAAGATTTTGTATATTCTTTACAAGCTTTGTTGCTGTTCTTTGTACTCTTTCCAGAGCAGCAGACTGCCTCTTTAATCGAGGATACCAAATTGTATTGCCATATTCCAAATGTAGTCTAATGAAAGCCTTGTATAGTATTGTAAAAATATCTTTATCTATGTGAATAAAAGTACGTTTAATTATACCAATCATTTTATTAGCTTTATTTATAGAGCTTTGAATATGCTTATCGAATACCAGGCCAGAATCAAAAGTGACACCAAGATCTTTTTCATAATCACATGTTGAAATATCTGCACGCTCACCAGTATTACTGTTTAGCATTGTATATTGGTATCTTGGGTTCTTACGTCCAACATGTAACACGTTGCACTTGTCCGCATTAAAATGCAAGTTCCATGTGGTAGACCATTCGGATAAGTTATCAATATCATTTTGTAATGTATTATGATTATAAGTTGTATTGTAAATTTTTGTATCGTCTGCAAATATTTTGCAAATACTTTCCACCGAGTTTGGCAAATCATTTATAAATATTGTAAATAATATGGGACCCCAAATACTCCCTTGTGGTATACCACTTAGAACTTCCGTAAAATCTGAATATGAACTTCCTACTCTGACTCTTTGCTGTCTTTTAGTTAAAAAATCCCTTATGCATGTATGCACTCTACCTGTAATTCCATATGCTGATAATTTCACTAAAAGCCTCTCATGGGGAACAGAATCGAAAGCCTTTTTAAAGTCTAAATAAAGTATATCTACATTGTTGCCATTATCTAGAAGTTTTGTTAAATCCTCCATGACAAGTAAAAGTTGTGTTACACAAGATCGATGTTTACGGAAACCATGCTGGCATTCTGTGTATAAATTGTTCAAGGTCATATGATCTACGATCACATCCCGTATAATCGATTCCATAATCTTACATACGATTAATGTAAGACTAACAGGCCTATAATTTCCGGGATCTGTCCTAGTACCTTTTTTAAATAAAGCTGTTACATTTGCAGTATTTCAATCCATAGGTACCACACCTGATTCAATTGACTTATTGAACAAAATACTGAATGGTAATGCTAGTTCATTATATGACTCTTTAAGAACTCTTGCAGGGATCATATCAGGTCCACAAGATTCATTAGGGTTTATATTTTTAAGCCTCTCTCTGACTGCACTGGGTGTAATACACATATCACTTACGGTGACTCCACTGGACCTTGAACCAACTTCCGAGATAGGAACATTACTGGTATCTTCTTTTGTGAACACACTAGAAAAGAAGTCATCTAAAGTATTTGCCTTATCTTCATCTGACACTGCTAAACCACCATCTTTTGTATTCAGTGGACTAATGCCAATATTTGTCTTCGTCTGGGATTGTACATACTTCCAAAACTTTTTAGGATGAGCTTTGCAATTTGACGCAACTTTTGTTTCGAATTCGATTCTTTCTTTTCTTTTTCTTTTTTTCACATTTATTCCTCTTCCTTATATACTTCATATACTCACTACCTTGTTTAGTGCACATAAATCTTTTATATGCATTTTGGTTTTTTGTAACTTTCCTCCATGCTTTTTTATCCAACCATATTGGTTTTTTCCCATATATGTGTTGAACACTCTTTTGGGGGAATATGTTTATCAATACACTTATGAATAATGTTCTTGATCATTTTCCAACTCTCGTCCACATCCAAGAGGGTACTTTCACACCAATTTATCATACCCAAATCTTTTCTTAAATTTTCATAGTCACCCTTATTGAAGTCATATCTATATTCGCCCTTTTTGGATTTTTTTCCCCCTCTATGTAAAGAAAAAATGATAAAACCTCGTGATCACTTTTTGCAACTGGGGCACTATGTTCAATATCTGAAATCACTCTTTCATCTTTAACCAAAACTAAGTGTAATATATTCTCTTTCTGATTTAGTCTTTTCCTTGTCGGATTTTGTACCACTTGAGTAAGATATACATCCCTTAGACACTCTATAAAGTGTTCATCTCTCTCATTTGACCATGTACCTTTCCAATCAATATCAGGATAATTAAAATCACCCGTAATACATACAACATCATAAGACTGTATTGTTTCCATTTTTGGAAGTTTAAATAGTTTTTCATCATTTTCTTGTGACGAAGCAGGATTTTTGTATATGTTTCCAAATAAAACAGTCGTTTTCTTTACTTTTGAATTGAACCCAT
>CM065742.1:16756869-16764369 GCA_033310375.1 Conus canariensis | reverse complement strand
GTGCGTGCGTGTGTGCGTGTTGATTGATTGATTTAATTTAACGTCTGTTCACAACAATGGTGATATTAGACTAAAAATAAACCAATAAAAAAAAAAAATTAAAACGGGCTGCGTAAGAATTTGTGCCTGTGTTTGGCGCGCGCGCGCGCGCGCGCGCGTGTGTGTGTGTGTGTGTGAGTGTGTGTGTGTGTGTGTGTGTGTGTGTGTGTGTGTGTGGGTGTGTTGTGTGCTGTGTGTTATGTGACTGTGCGTGTGTGTGATGATGTGGTGTGTGTGTGTGTGTGTGTGTGTGTGTGTGTGTGTGTGTGTGTGTGTGTGTGTGTGTGAGTGTGTGCGTGTGTGTGTTAGTGTGAATATGCACTCATGGGTGAAAGGCTACATGTAAACATTAATACAATAACTATAAATGATTTCATGTTTACAATAAATTTGCAAGTATAGTGCTGGATAAAACTGATGCAATTTGTATCATTTCTTCGCTGTAGATTATATCATTTAAAGATCCCATTTTTGCTACATCTATCCCAGATATGTTGTATAACAGGGATAGCAATGGGCAATCAAAAAGAATATGTTCAATTGATATTGGATGACCACAAGCACATTCTACATTTTTTGAAAATTTAGTTTTCCATGAATTTAATCGAATTTTGTAAATGAGACTAGACAAGGATCTCGAACACGGTAATATTTTTGACTTTGAAGGAAGCTTTTCTGTCATTATACGACTTTCTAACATCGAATTTATTTCATGTTTTTCTAATTTTAGTGTACTATCAGGATATTTTCTAATAGCTCCTTCTTTCGCTGATCTATCAGCCATTTCATTCCCCCAGATACCACAGTGAGATGGAATCCAACAAAATTCTACATTAATACCTTTACATATAATTGAATGTATTAAGTATTTTACGTCAAATATCAAATCTTTTCGAACTTTTGCATTCCAGTTTTGCAGACTGTAAAGAACAGATTTTGAGTCAACACAAAGTAAAATGCTATAAATCACAGTATCAATATCAGCTATGAAGGATAAGGCCATAAGAATTGCATATAGTTCTGCAGTAAATACAGAAAAACCTTTTCCTAAACAAAATGACTTTCTTATCTTGAAAGCAGGAATAGCAAATCCAGCCCCTGTGTATGATTCCAAAACTGAACCATCTGTAAAAATCTTTAAATGATTCGGATACTTATTTTCTAGATGTTCTTTTGCTTCAACGGATATAAGATTGATGTTATCCTCTTTTTTTAGAGTTGTATAATCTGTATCGAATCTAGCAGAATTATGCTCACATTGAGGAATAATGGGTATTATGGGACTACTAGAAATTGATGTAATATCAATATCACAACTCTTAAAAAGATCATCTGTATAGTTTCTAATAGGTTGAAGATATGAAATGTTTTGCGCTCTTTTAGGGAAATCCTGTCTTGAGTCAAGAAAAATGTCATTTGTCACTGAATTAGAAACTGAAAGACATCTAGTCACATACTTTGCGGTGGCCAACTTCCGTTGGTCCTCAAGAGTTAGCAGATTAGCTGCTCGGTATGTTTTGAGCGTATTTGTGTGTACTGGCACACCAAGTGCCAACTTAACAGCCTTACTATCTATGCTTTGTAATTTTTTTAGTAGCGTCTGTGGAGCTGAGAAATAAACCTCTTGACCATAAGTTAATTTCGATCGAACTAAACTGGTAGCAAGGTGTAAAAGTGTTTGAGTATCTTGTCCCTATGACTGAGCATTAATTATTTTGAGAAAATTTAATCTTTGTCTAGCTTTACTTATTATGTGTTCAATATGATATCGCCACTTTAACTTAGGGGTTAAATAGACTCCTAAAAATTTTACAGCTTTTGAATATTTAAGAGTGTTGCCTTTTATAACAAGCTGAGGAGGATGCTTTGGAGTATCACCATTAATAAAAAGCATTAATTGTGTCTTTTCTCCCGAAAGTTCTAAACCATTTTCTTTCATGTATAAATCTTCTAACTTATCTAGCTCAGCTTGGTATAGTTTTTTGTTTGTTTTCTGACGTTTGTATTCATCCATATAGCAATGTCATCAGCATATTGAACGAGATGGATATTGTTAGATGGAACGTTTGGGAGATCATGAATAAGAATAGTAAAAAGAATTGGAGCAATGATAGATCCTTGAGGAATTCCAATATCAATGTCCTTGAATGACGAATAACATGTGCCAATTCTTGTACAAATAGATCTCCCAGACAAGAAACATTTTACAAATTGATACATTGCTCCACTAATTCCAATATGTTTTAGCTTATAAAGCAGACGAGCATGCCATACACTGTCATAAGCTTTTCTAATATCAAAAAAAGTAGCAAGTGTACTTTTTCTTCTGGAAAACTGTTTTTTAACTTGATTCGTAATTTTGACCAGATGATTAGTTGTACATCTTCCTTTCCTGAAACCTGCTTGGTTGTTTGGAATAATATTGTTCTTTTCGCAGAAATGTAAAATACGACGTTCAACAATTTTTTTCCAATATCTTACCAACTTGCGATGTTAAAGCTATTGGACGATAACTGCCAATTTCGGATCTACGTTTACCTTGTTTTGGAACTGGTATTACAAGCGTCCTCTTCCAGATAGTAGGGAGAGTTCCATTTAACCAACATTTTTGGTAAAATGAGAGAAGTAATTGCTTCCAAGATAAAGGCAAATGGCAGAGCAATTGATATGAAATACCGTCGATGCCAACAGCAGTGGTATTGCAAGTAAAACACTCCAATGAATCATTAAATTCCTCAAAGGTTATAAAAGAATTTAAGTAATGATTTTCATCTGGAGGAGGGTCACAATAAATATGTTTTTTCTCTTCCTCTTCTCGGTAGCTTCTTATATTTGATGTAAGACTTGATGATGAATTATTCTTTGAAAACACTTCAACAAATAACTCTGCTTTTTCTGCTGATGTGGGGATAGCGTTGTTATCTAATTTAATGGGATATGATGGTAAATGGCATCTGTTCTTTAATTCTCTAACCTTCTTCCATACTTTGTGCATGTCCTTTGATGTAGATATTTTTGAATGGCAAAACGTAGTGAAATAGATACGTTTTGCTTTGGCCACAACTCTGTTACTGTGACATTTTGCACGTTTCATTGCAATAAAATTTTCTTCAGTTGTGTCCTTTAGCCATGTTTTATAAGTTTTCTTTTTACTGCTCACTGCTTCTGCGCATTCTTCATTCCACCATCCATTTCCTCTGTACTTCTTATCATTATAGCATTTACGCTTGGGCATTGATTTTTCAGCAGCGTATAAAACAGCTTTTCTGAAGTTCTCATAGAATATATCAGTGTCTTCATGTTCCATGGAATTATGATCTATTGACAATAGAGTTGACTCATAGAGGTTCCAGTCAGCACTATTGTATAAAAACTTAGGAATCATATCTTCAACTTCTTCTTCATCTTGAATCTTTTCATTTAGTGTAAGAACAATAGGGAAATGATCACTTCCTAATGTGTCTTCCTCTGTTATCCAACTAGCATTCAATGATATATCAGGAGATACTAACGTTAAGTCAATAGAGGTTGGCCTATGATTTGAAACATCAGCAACTCTTGTTATACTTCCATCATTCAATAGAACTAATTTGGAATCCACA
This sequence comes from Conus canariensis, assembly GCA_033310375.1. Lineage (NCBI taxonomy): Eukaryota > Metazoa > Mollusca > Gastropoda > Neogastropoda > Conidae > Conus > Conus canariensis. The sequence goes on along the minus strand of CM065742.1, from coordinate 16,760,728 downwards.
ATATTTTCAACAAAGCGATTACATGTTGTGACAGAGCAATCTGGTTCCCAAAACGGAGAATGTGCATTGAAATCTCCCAATATGATCCAATTTTTTTCTGAAGAAGGAAGGTGTCTTATCCAGTCTGAATTATCTGTGTTTGGGCCTTTTGGATAATATGCAGAAAGTATATTTATACTAGAATCTTTGCTCATTTTTAATGATAACCCGGTAATAAAAAATTCTTCTTTATCTTTAGCTATTGAATTGAGGTCTAACTTCAAAGATCTATAATTAAGATCTGATCTAACATATATTGCAGTCTGAACTCTTTTAGTTGATGTACTACAGTTATATAAAGGAAGGTAGTAGAATCCCTTGAATTGAGGTAATTTGCTTGGTTCTACATATACAGACTGCAAAGCCAAAATACAAAAGTTGTTGGAATAAATGTAGTTCTCAAAATGAAGTAGATTTTTAACGATGGATCTACAGTTCCATTGTAGAACAGTAATACAATTGTCAACATGTTTCATAATAATTGGTAGAATAAAACGTTATAAACAGACGTTGGGCAAAGTCAATAAGGTTGAAAGATGGGGACCCAAGGTTGTCGAGAGCACCAGGGGAAAGGCACTCTGGAGATGGGCGCAGGCCTGTAGCCGTTGCTGGATGGTCCCCGATGACCACTGAAACCATGTCCACCGGCAGGGTATTGGGGGCGCCTCCTGTGGGGCCGTTCCCAAAAGATGCGGTGGACGTGACGCCCCAAGTTGCCAGCGAGGATGCTGGTGCCCCTGTCTGACGGGTGGATGGAGTCCTTCATCAGCCTGTTGTTCGTGGAGTCCAAGTTCTCATGGGACAGAAGGGACACGTTGTGCATGGGGAGCTCTGCAAGGAGTAGGGCGTTGAACATCTCCCGCTTGCTTTGCAGATGTCGATCCTTCACTGGGGCCACTCTACTAACAACTATCTTGGTGTTTGGATGATTTGCTTTTGCTTGTTTTACAAGTGCGGACATCTCTGATACGACTGTCTTAGGATCTTTTCCTTTTAGATCGTTGATCCCACAGTGAAACACCAAGCAGTCAGCAGTCTTCACCGTCTTGGAGTCGCCTAGGTTTTTTGCACAGGCCTCCAATCGGTAGGATGGTTTTGAAACCAGATGTACACCGTACGCGTACCCCAAACGACGTGGGTTTATCTTCCCCATCGTGGAATCATGGAACAGAATAACCTTAGGCAGACCAGACTGGTTGACGTCATCCCTCTTTTCATTATCTTTTGACGACATGACAGGCTTGGATTTGTGTTCGTGTGTAAAAGAATCAGCGTCATTCTTAACATGTTTGACGTCACAATTCTGGCCTGACCTTGCTGGCGATGTTTTTGCCTTTTTTGAAGGGGATTTCAGGCAGGCGGCGTATGATGGTTAAGTTTGTGAAGGTGATCGAGTGTCACACTCACCGTTGCCTTGGAGGGAGCTGGTCTGGGTTGCAGAACAGATGGTATGTGGTTTGCTCCTCTCTCCTTGCCGTGCCTCGATGGTGGTCTCCTCTCGCGACGCTGATGTAGTGCGTGCCTTCCGTACACTCTCTTCTAGACTGCAGATTCTTTCACTCATTTTCAGAATGACGTCCTTTAGCCCCTTGATCTCAGAGAGGGCTTTTTCACAAAAGCAGGTTCGTTGAGCGTGTTCTAAAACCTCAGGTAGATGGTGGTCACCGGGTGAATTTTTTAGACTTTTGGCCGTTTCTTCATCAGTCTGATGGATGTTCTCAGAAACTGGATTTTGCTCACTGCCGGCACTTCCTGTGGCTAATATTTCGACATCCGTCGATTTAGACAGCTTTTTGGGCTTCCTCCGTGTCGATGGGGTTTTTGATTTTGCCATAGTTGATAATTTTTTTTTTTCCCTTTGCTGCAAGTCCTCAGACTAATCCGCCATGTTGGCGCAGGAATGTGCGTGCGTGCGTGTGTGTGTGTGTGTGTGTGTGTGTGTGTGTGTGTGTGTGTGTTCGTGTGTGTGTGGTGTGTGTGGTGCGTGTGTGTGTGTGTGTGTGTTTGTGTTCACGTATGTATTTGCGCCCGCCTGCGCGTACAGTGTGTGTGTGTGTGTGTGTGTGTGTGTGTGTGTGTGTGTGTGTGTGCGTGCGTGCGTGCGTGCGTGCGTGCGTGCGTGCGTGCGTGTGTGCGTGCGTGCGTGTGTGTGTGTGTGTGTGTGTGTGTGTGTTGTGTGCTCAGTTCAGCTCAGTTTCGTGGTTGTGTTTACCTTCTCTATCCTAGATTTAGCACAGAATAAGCAGTAATAATATTAAACAGAATACAATGTTTCACGTGTTTCAACCTTAAATTCGTAATTGTCTTAGCCCATCAATGGGCACGTTGGCAGAGTGTGTGTAGTATTAGTAGAAGTAATAGTAGAGGTAGTGGTAGAAGTAGTAGCAGCAACGGCAGCAGTGGTAATAGTAATAGATGTAGACGTAGCAGTGATGCAAAACAGCAAGTATAGAAATAAGATAGAGAGGAATACGCCTAATCGCGGAAAGAGTATGTTACTACACAGAAAATAAAGGAACTGGAGTTTGAAGAAAATAGGGTAAAGAAACTAAAGAAAAATTAGTTAATGACTCTAAAATGTTGATTCAAAAATGTTCTGGTCAGTGAAAAGATCTATAATTAAAAAAGAGATTTGTGTATAACAGGATCTAGTACAACAGTAGCATGGTCATGTTTAGGGTGTTTTCCAGAGTTTTTGTTGACAAAATTACGGAGGAAGAGGCCGGTTTGGTAAAAGAGAATGAGAATGAGCCATTATTTCATCATCCTATATTTATTGAAGAAGTTGTTGCTGGTCTTAAATATTTAAGATTAGGGAAGAGTGCAGGACCAGACAGAATCGTAACAGAAATGTTGAAGCATGAATATTAAACCGTAGTTGATTTCCTTGTCCCTTTCTTTACTTTTTTAATGGCATCTTTACATTAGAACAAGCAAACTGTATCATTACACCAATTCATAAACAAGGCGATGTGAACAATCCCAACAACTATCGTGGGGTAGCATTTACCAGCAGTTTAAATAAAGTCTACACTTACAAATGAAATAAAAGATTAACAGAATGGGCTGAAAATGAGGGAAAAATAAGGGAGGAACAAGCAGGTTTTAGAGCCAGTTACAGCAGCACAGACCATACATTTGCGCTCTATTCAATGGTACAAAAATGTCTACTTTGTAATACGAATCTCTATGTTGCATTTGTAGACTAGAAGAAGGCCGTTGACTCTGTAAATCGGAATGCTCTGTGGAATGTACCCAGTAAAAGGGATGTAAGCAGCAAGTTGTACACGGCTATTAGAAGTGTTTACAACTCGGTGCTTGCATGTGTGCGTGTGGAAAATGAGTATTCAGATTATTTCAATTGCCCAAATTGAATAAAACAAGGATGCCTGCTGAGCCCACTTTTTTATTTTAATAAACGACCTGGCCGTGGAATTGTCCAGTAAAGCAAGACATGGCATCCAGATAATACCTGGAGCAGTTGAGATATTTGTATTATTGTTTACTGACGATTTATTCTTTCGTCCGGAACAGTTGTAGGTTTACAAAATCAGTTATGTCTTGAAAGAAGCAAATCGTTTACGTTTAACAGGTAACCTGGATAAGACAAATAATGTGGTCTGTAGAATGAGTGGTTATCAATCAGTGCATGAAAAATGGTTTTCTGTAAATGCAGATGTTCGAGTAGTCAATTCATATAAGTACTTGGGAATGAAATTTTCAACAAAATCAACTTTCCATTATGCAAGGAAGAATCTTTTGGAAAATTGGAAAAAGGTGTTATTGAAATTCCGAAATCCTTAAGAAAGCTGAATTGTAC
>CM065742.1:16729369-16746869 GCA_033310375.1 Conus canariensis | reverse complement strand
TATACCCACTCTGAACTTGTAAATGGTAAAGAAGCTCTGTGATGCATTCCGTGTGATGTACCACTAACAATGAAACAATGAAATAGGGTGTTGGGATTCACATCATGTCAGACATAAACATTGTACATGCAGACTCCATGAAAATCCTGTTGAAATATATCCAACCTGATGTGATTTTTGAATGCTTGATGAAAGACTGCAGCGTTTTCCATCTGATCTAAGTCTTTACGGAAGAAAAACTTTAACGAAATTTCAGTGTGTTTGGAGGCTGAACATCAAAATCCGTCACAGTCAGAACATGTAACTTTAAAAAGAGATAGAAGTGTATGTGAATGGGAAGGGGGTACGAGAAGTAATCCTACTCCTGTGAGTGTTCTGTGAAGTTTATTGTTTCTCCAAAGTGGAAGCTTTACACACACACACACACACACACACACACACACACACACACACACACACACACACATCACACACACACACACACATGCAAATCCTTTCTTTTCTAATATGTGGAGACCGAAGTTGCCGTTCTTGGCATGCGTTGGCATCAGTGGTGTTAACAGCAGCAGCGGCGGCAGCAGCAGTAGTAGCAGTAGCAGTAGTAGTAGTAGTGTGGTGGTGGTGGTGTGGTGGTGGTGGTGGTGGTAGTGGTGGTAATATGGGGCAGGAGCAAGGTGCGATACAGGTAATAGTCATAGTAATGATACAGTGTAGTATTGTTGTTGCTGCTACTGCTGTTGAACAACCGAAGCAGACAAACAAGAGGGCTTCAATTCTCTCCGCTGTGAAGGAGAAGTATCTAGAAGGTCACCCAGGAAAACACAGACCCCTGCCAAGATCGAGCTAACTTTGGATCCAACCTTGAACCTTCGCCCGTACGTCGCCTAAAATTTGGCGCGACATACGTCGTGGGTCTTTGACGGCCCATGCTTTTTCTGAAGGGATAAATCCTTGCCGTACGTCGTGGGCCTACGGGGACCCACGCTTTTTCTGAACGAATAGATCCTTGCCGTACTTCGTGGGTCTACAGGGACCCACGCTTTTTCTGAACGAATAGATCCTTGCCGTATTTCGTGGGTCTAAAGGGACCCACGCTTTTTCTGAAGGGATAAATCCTTGCCGTACGTCGTGGGCCTACGGGGACCCACGCTTTTTCTGAACGAATAGATCCTTGCCGTACTTCGTGGGTCTACAGGGACCCACGCTTTTTCTGAACGAATAGATCCTTGCCGTTCGTCGTGGGTCATCGGGGACCCATGCACTTTCTGAAGGAATAAAGCTTGCCGTACGTCGTGAGTCTTGGGGGACCCATGCTTTTTTTTTTCTGAAAGAATAAATCCTAGCCGTACGTCGTGGGTCTACGGGGACCCATGCTTTTTCTGAAGGAATAAAGTTTTGCCGTACACCGTGGGTCTTCTGGGACCCCATTCCATCTTTCCGGTCAGTTTCATCAACATAATTTTGTCGGTTTGCCCAAAGCCACAGCTGGGGTATGTAGAGCGAAGAGTCGAGCTTCCCTCTCAACTGACATTATTTTTTCTTTTTGAGCGCTAAAGCGGCTCCGAACTCCGGCAAAATAAACTGCCTGCTTGGCCGTAGTCAGTGAGGACCATGAGGGGAATCGTGCAGCGCTCCAGCTCCCTCTTTGAGGCGGCTTCCCGCAACACAGAACCACCACCACCAGAGCGTGAAGAAAGGCGCCCGCTAGCCCTAACGTCCAAAGTCGGCTGACCAACATCTCAAATTCGACACCACTTCACACGGAACCAGAACTAGGCGCTAGATACTGCTTCAGCGGGAAGAAAGAAGAGTACCCGAATTCCAGTCTGCCACGACCAGAAAGAAGCTAGGACAGGTCCCGTCTAGAAACCAAGCCCAAGGCTTCTGCCAGTCATCAACCATCCTGCCACCACCAATACAGACTTCGGTCTGGGACACCGTGATCTTAAGGGCGTCAGGCCAGTAGGACGTTAATCTCACCTCCACTGTTGCAATGGCAGATTTCCATTGACTGCACCTGCGCTGGCTTCTCTTCTTCCTCTCCTCCATTTGTGGGCGGGCTTACACGTCAGATTTTGACTGTTGATCCATTGGAATCGGGAGCTAGGGCTTCAAGCTTGCGATGCGGATTGTGGATCTGCCCGTTGTAAAGGAAACTTAATTGTAACTTTTTTTCCCCTGGAATTTAACGAATACATTCAGATCAACAACAACAACAACAACAACAACAACAACACACACACACACACACACACACACACACACACACACACACACACACACACTCACTCACTCACTCACACACACACACACACACACACACACACACACACACACACACACACACACACACACACTGAAAACATGTAAACATACATCCACAATGTTTACAAGAAAACCGCATGCTTTCGTTACGTGAGCCATTTAAAGTCAAACTGTTCGTCTCTTAAGCGCAAGGCGTAACTAAACAAACAAAATATTTGCAGAATAAAAAGTTTAAAATACAGAATAAAGAAGTAAATGTTAAGAAAAAATACAAAATATCAAATAACTGCAATAACAAAATGCTCCTTCTAGAATGGAAATCCTCAGAAGCAGTCAAAAACTCACTGTTTTTCTGCTTCAAAATTCGAACCATTTTCACCAAGAGAGAGTCAAGAAAGGAATAAAAGTAGGAAAGGAATGAAAGAAAGAAAGGAATGAAAGTAGGAAAAATTAAGGCATCTCAACATTTCTGACTCCATGTCCAGGAATATCTAGAATTATATCAAACTGTAATAGAAATAATAATTTGTGTATCTCACTAATTCTTTTGTTGCATTACTCTTCCTCATCGTGTCTTTCATGTTTTGTTGCAAGCATGTGTACTGGAACCTTTTTTTTTTTTTTTTTTTGAGTCAGTAAGTTTAAAAGTAAATAACTTGCATTTTTTTTCGAATCTTCTAAGCTGTCGTTAATTCTTTAAAGAAAGTATCTCGACTGTCCTTTCTTTTGTTTATTCTGCCTTTATTCTTTTATCTATTTACGTCTTTTTTCTTTTGTTTGTTATACTTTCATTCTTTTTGTTTATCTGCTTCTACTTATTTTGTTTATTCTGCTCTCATTCTTTTATGTATCCACGTAATTTTCTTTTGTTTATTCTGCTTTCATTCTTTTGTTTATCCGCTTCTTTCTCGTTTGTTTGTTTATCATACTTTAATGCATTAGAACTGTATGGTTCTCCTTGCTGTACTCCATCTTTCCCACAGGTTTCCTTGACGCCGGTTCAGTGGATGTGCCGGGGGGGGCTCTCTCAGATCTAATAGTTCCCCTTTCCTACCCCCCCCCCCCCCCCCCATCCCCCGTTTCCCACGCCCGTCTTCGGGAAGTTCTGTGCTCGTGACTTCCTCTTTTTTTTTTTTTCTTTTCCTTTTTTTTTTTTTTTTTTTGGTTAATCTCTTTGAGGCTGCTTTTTTTCTGTCTTTTTATTTTTTTTAAACAGTCGTCTGCTGTTTTGTGCCTTTAGATGGACCCTTCTCCCCTCTTTATCCTGAAAACTTATGATTTTTTTTTTTTTTACAGTAGTTTATGATATGCCATTTTGTTTGTTATAGTCTTGCGATTAGGAAAGAAACATTGTGCTCTAGCTGTTCATTCTGCAGTGTTTATTTGCTTAGGTGTGTGTGTGTGTGTGTGTGTGTGTGTGTGTGTGTGTGTGTGTGTGTGTGCGTGCGTGCGTGCGTGCGTGCGTGCGTGCGTGCTGTGTGTGTGTGTGTGTGTGTGTGTGTGTGTGTGTGTGTACTGTTGATGTTGTTGTTGTTGTTGTTGTTGTTTTTCGATGGTCTGACATGTTTCATGATGTAACATGTTTTTCTTGATTAAAACTTGAAAAGGTAGGTTTTACGTAATTGTGTTGACAGACAGACAGACAGACAGACAGACAGACAGACAATTGAACAGACCTGGAGGAAAGCATAATCTATTCGGGAAACGATGAACATGTAGGGTAACTCTTGCTCCCATAAGAAAACCTAACACAGAGTAACTTTTATTCAAGACTGGCACAGCCTTTTAAACTTGAATAAAGTCAGACAAATACAATGACGATCAATCTAATAGAGGGGGGGGGGGGGGGGGGGGGGGGGGGGGGACAAGCGCAGGCCAACAACCCCTCCGTCATCACAGTAATGACTTGGCAAAGATTTGAACTTGGGGGGCGTGGGGGGGGGGGGGGGGGGGTTGAAGATGAAGAAAATGGGAACATAAAATGAAGAAAAGATATTTTAAATATGAAAACTCTTCACTGGCTGCATAAGAGAACCATCGTAACCCCTCTCGAAGGCAGATCTATTTGTAATGCCTGCTCCTAGGCCTTTCGTCCGCTGGATTTCAAATCTTTGCCAAGTCATTACTGTGATGACGGAGGGGTTGTTGGCCTGCGCTTGTTTTTCCCCACTATGAGATTGTTCGTCTCGGTGTTTGTCTGACTTTATTCAAGTTTAAAAGGCTGTGCCAGTCTTGAATAAAAGTTACTCTGTGTTAGGTTTTCTTATGGGAGCGAGAGTTACCCTACTTGTTTATTGTTTACTGTTCCCTGCCTCATTTTATTTTCGACTGTTTGGGAAAGTTAAAGGACTGTGGAAATACTCTGTGAATGAGCTACATCCCTCTCCACCGCCCTTTCTCCCAGCCCTGTCTTTTTTCCATTGAGTGGGCAGACGACTGCTGCTGCGCGAAGCTGGGTTGCATGCTACCAGATGGCGCCACAGTACCGGTGGGCGGGGCCATGCCCTTTGACCCCGCGCACCCTTGCGAACAGTGCATCTGCAGGGGAGCCAACCGCACGCGCTGTGTGTTTGAGAGTTGCTGGCCTTTGAAGTGTGTGGACGGCGTGAGAGTCGAAGGGCAATGTTGTCCAGCTTGTCCCAATGGAAACTTCACCGATGTTTATCATTGAGGTGTACAATGTTGTCTTCGTTTCCATGGTGACTGTACTTGTGTTTTCTCTTGTGTGTGTGTGTGTGTGTGTTGTGTGTGTGTGTGTGTGTGTGTGTGTGTGATGTCGTACTCGATTTGCAACTCTTTTATCGTTGGATTATGAAGGTCCTTGTCTCAATGGGAACTGGAAATGTTTACTTGTAGAGAGATATATTGCCCTCGTCTCCGTAGTATATTTATCTGTTTCATTGTTGAGTTACATAATAGTGTCCTTGTCTCCATGGTAACTGGAACTGTTTCATTGACGAGTTACATCATCCTCCTTGTCCCAGTCGTTAGTTTAACTGGTTAACTGTTAACTGGTATTACTTTGGCACTTGTTCCCATAGTAACGAAACTTTTCTATTGTTGATTGATGCTGTGTTGTCTTGTTTGTTCCTATGGCAACTTTGTCTTGATTAGTATTCTATTGCACTGACTGTCTGAATGGTAACTGTAACTGATTCATATTGTAATGTGTCCATGTGTGTGTGCGAATGCGCGTATGTGAAACAGACAGACAGACAGACTATGTGTGTGTGTGTGTGTGTGTGTGTGTGTGTGTGTGTGTGTGTGTGAGTGAAGAGAGAGAGAGAGAGAGAGATGTGTGTGTGTGTGTGTGTGTGTGTGTGTGTGTGTGTGAGCGTGTGTGTGTGTGTGTGTGTGTGTGTGTGTGTGTGTGTGTCTCTGTGTGTGTGTATGTGTGTGTGTGTGTGTGTGTGTGTGTGTGTGTGTGTGTGTGTTGTGTGTGTGTGTGCGATTGAACAGAGCGGATACCTCCTAACCCCTTACTGAAACAGTAGTTTTCCTTTGTGATCTCTCAGAGACTCGCAGCCTTTATATGTGGATCTGGCCTATATGTTCTCTCTCTCTCTCTCTCTCTCTCTCTCTCTCTCTCTCTCTCTCTCTCTCTCTCTCTCAACCACCACACCAACCCTTGGAAAAAAGATATCAACATGCTCGTATTTGTTATTCCTTTGCCTCGTTTTATTCGTTATCATGAAGCTTCCGCGGGTTCGTTTCTCTTTGAACCGCCCTACAGCCTATAAGAAATAATATTCTGTCCTCTGTCTCTCTCTCTCTCTCTCTCTCTCTCTCTCTCTCTCTCTCTCTCTCTCTCTCTCTCCACACACTAACCCATGCAGAAAAGATGTCAACATGCTTGTATTTGTTAATTCTTCCCCTCGTTTTGTTAATTGTCATGTAGCTTTCGCTCTGATCCGGGGTGTTGCCTTTAAGAAATAATGCTCGCTCTGTGTGTGTGTGTGTGTGTGTGTGTGTGTGTGTGTGTGTGTGTGTGTGTGTGTGACGTGTGTGTGTGTGTGTGTGTCTGTGTCTGTGTGTGTGTGTGTGTGTGTGTGTGTGGTGTGTGTGTGTGTGTGTAGTGTGTGTGTGTGTGTGGTGTGTGTGTGTGTGTGTGTGTGTGTGTGTGTGTGTGTGAGTGTGTGTGTGTGTATGTGTGTGTGTGTGTGTGTGTGTGTGTGTGTGTGGTGTGCGTGTGTGTGTGTGTGTGGTGTGTGGTGTGTGTGTGTGTGTGTGTGTGTGTGTTGTGTGTGTATGTGTGTGTGTGTTGTGTGTGTGTGTTGTATTGTGTGTGTGTGTGTGTGTGTGTGTGTGTGTGTGTGTGTGTGTTGTGTGTGTGTGTGTGTGTGTGTGTGTGTGTGTGTTGTGTGTAGTGTGTGTTTTGTGTGTGAGTGTGTGTGTGTGTGACGTGTGTGTGTCTGTGTGTCTGTGTGTCTGTGTAATGGAAGAAGACGCCAAGATACCGGCAGGTGTGAGATTCAAACAAACCAAAACAAAATATTATGAACATGAGATCTGCGATTTTTTTGTTTTTAAATTCCATTTGACCTGATTTGAACTGCATTGAATCGACGTTCAAGCCCTCTTCTACCTGTACCCCTCATCCTATCCTCCATCTTCTTCTTCTTTTTTTTCTTTTTTTTTTTCTTTTTTTTTTTTTTGCCTCCCGACAGGTCGGACCTGCTTTCTTCCCTCTAAAGAAATGCGGACCCTGTCGCCGGCAGAGTTGCAGACCCTGTTGCCAGTACGGGAGTTGTCTCCCGTCACTCTCCGAAGAGGCACACCCAGTGAGGTCATCTGTGCCTGTGAAGCGGTGAGTTCCCTTGGCGCTGCTGACGCAATGGTGTGTGAGTTTGAAGTGGGGAGGAGGGGAGGGGCAGAGGGAGTAGGGGAAAGGGGAGGAAGGTGGTGGTGGTGGTGGGGATGCCTGTGTGTATATATATATATATAATGTACGTCTGTGACGTGCAAGTGCGGGCATGTATGTGAGTGCCCGCGCGCCTGCGCGCGCGCGCGCGTGTGTGTGTGTGAAGTTGATAATGCATAATTTTTTTAAGCTATTGTTGATGCCACAATTAAAAACAAGAAAAAGCTGTTTATGCCAGACTTTGAAAAATCACCATGCTAGACTTTATACAAAAAAAAGACGTTAGTGATGCCAGACATAGTGATAACAAAGATTCTAGCCTTGTAGTGTTCGCATGTATATAACACACACGTTGGCAAAGGTTTGCTGGGTCATTGTTGTAAAGACGGTGGGAGTTTTTAACCTATACACCCCCCCTCACCCCCCCCCCCCCCCCAATCCTCTGGTTTGTTCCACAATCAGCAGGGACCCACGACTTATAAAGGGAAATTCAACTTAAGGCTATTCCTCCAAGCCGTGGTTAGCGTGGATCTGACTGATGTTGTGTAGGTTGTCAACTAGTAAGGCTGACCACTCTGACGGTTGCCAGATTTTTTTTTTTTTTTTTTTTGTCTCCCTTGCGTCCTGTAGGGATCCTCGAGCTATGACTCAAGTAGTTCACTTGACATAACTTTCCACTTATCATTCATGGCCCCTTTTCTACTTCTTTTTTTCTCATTCTGTATAGGAGCATTTTCATTCCAGATTTCTGCCATTTACTGACCGTCTTGGTGGTGGTGTGTGTGTGTGGGGGGGGGGGGGGGGGGGGGGGGGGGGGGGGAGGAAAGGTGTTGTTGGATTGTAAACTGTTCACAGTAGTGTGAGAGCACCGTAGAATGTTTGGTAGTGTGTCTCTGTTAAATGCCGGTACAACGTGCTGTATTGCCTCCGTTGACGAAATCAATGCGGCGCTAGAGGAGGTGAGGGGGGGGGGGGGGGGGGGGGGGGGGGAGAAAAAGGAAAAAAGAAAACAAGAAAAGGTACACAGCCCCCCCCCCCCCCCCCCCCCCCCCCCCCCCCCCCCCCCCCCGGGGAAATGAATCCCGACCGACTTCCCCCTTTTGTTCCTGAACGACAAAAATTCTCAAAGTATTCCAAAAGGAGAGCGGGGGAGGAGCCAAGAAAGAAAGAAAGAAGAAAAAAAAAAAAAAAAGAAAGGGCACCCAGCGCTTGGGCGGTGTGGGAGGGGGGGAGGTGGGGGATGGGGGTGGGAGGGGGAGAAAGAAAAAAAATTCAAGACAAGGCACCCAGCCCTCACCCTTCGGAAAGCAAATCCCGACCGACCTCCCCCTTTAGGTCCTAAACGACATTCCTCCTTCAACATTCTCGAAGTTGTCCAAGAGACAAAGCGCAATGAATCCAGGCTATCTGCACCTGAATTTAAGGGTGGGGGTGTGGAGGAAGGGGTGTGACTGATCCTGGACCCTAGCCAAAACTTCTCCCCCACCCTGTTCCAAAACCACCCCCTCGTGAATGAATTGGGGTATGGTCCAGAAACACAACGTGACGCGAACACGGGCTCCAAGGACGGGCAAGTGTGGGCACGTGTGCATGTTCACTCGACTGGTTTTTGCTGAACCATGCCCAAACTGGGCAACAGTCTGAAGCAGGGAAGTGACTTTGGAACAAAGCGGGGTGTTCAGTCTCCATTTCTCCCGGCGGGTGAGTTTGGGCACTTTATAACCGGCTGGGGAGTGATTTCGGAGGTGGAGTGTTTACGGCACGTTATACTACCGGTTTCTATTGATGAGTCTTTCCCTTGAGGCGAAAGTGGACTCCAGATGCGCGTGAGAATGGTTCGATTTTAAAGACAGAATTGAATGGCCAGCAAATTCTTGAAGTAAAATGTTTAAAGTTGCAGTGCACCGCCCACTCCTTCATTCCCATACCACTTTTCACTGCCCACCCCACTTACACCCCCCTGCCCCCCCCCTCCCCCCCCCCTCTCTTTCTCTCTCTCTCCAACCAAATCCTTCGCCCATCTTCCACCCCCATCAATCCCTTCCCTCACCCCACACCCCCATCTTCACCCTTTGTCATAATGACGAAGGAATTGTTTGCCTGCATTTACTGCCCACATAGTGCTCAAGTTTACACTTTGTCTGCCTTCTTTCCTTGCAGGGTAGTATCATCGCCAGCTGCAAACCGCCCTCATCTCCTCCCTGAAGACGATCTGAAAGAATCCAAATCGTGGTGTGATTTGCTGACAGCGCCGTGACGTCACTCAGTCGATGATGTCACAATGAATAAATGTCACTGGATGCCTACGATTAAATTTTTTTTTTTTTTTGTTGGTGGTTTGTTTGTTTGTGGGGAGGGGGGGGGGGGGGGGGGTTGTAGATGTTTTGATACCAATTGTCGATTTATGTTTCCCGCAGGTTTTGCAGGAGACAATTAGTTAATACTTCTGGCTTATTTCAGAAATGTTCAAGTATAAAATAAAACGAAAAATATTGGTAAACGTAGAAATGTGGGTTTTGAGATGAGAGAGAGAGAGAGAGAGAGAGAGAGAGAGAGAGAGACAGAGAGAAGCTCTCTCTCTCTCTCTCACACCACACACACACACACACACACACAAACACACACACACACATTTACACGCTTACGTGCGCGGGCAACACACACACACACACACACACCAAAACACACACACAGAGATTATAAATCACTCTTTAATTGCTGTCTAAGATCGTAATATCACCAAAAAATAAAACAAAAGGGATTTCTCTGGTATCAAAACTACACGTTCAATAGTTTGATAAAATATCTTGCCAAGTTTAGAAATCTTCAAAATTGTCGACTGATCTTTTTTAAACATCAATTTCCAACATTGCTAATTACAATAATAAATTCCTTTTGAAAATATCGTATTTAAATCATATTTGAATAATACATGTCATGACAATAATATTGATACTATGTAGCAGATATTCAAAACTAAGCTATGGACGACCAGAGGTGTCAAACAAGCCTTTATGACTTACTACCTAGAAAACTACAGAAAAAACGATCAGACTGAAAATTAACAGATTGTTATTTTCCTGTCATCATATTTGTTCCTCTGATTTTTCTAGGTAGCTTGTGATAAAGTGTTGCTATTTAGCCGTTGATTTAAAAACTGTAGAAACAGATTCATCACAAAAGAATATTAAATGTAGGATTAAATATCACGGGTTTTTTTTTTTTTTTTTTTTTTTTTTTTTTCACTCCGTATGTAATATTTCCTGTAATACTTTTTTTTGGAATATAACTCTTGACAGAGTCGGATTATCACAGAAGGCCAAACTTCAAAGAATCGGCTGTGGCAGGAAAGTTTTGAAAAAAATTGAAGAAAAAAAAAAAGGTAATATCTCATATCATACAAACGTTGAGCAGAGACTGTTATAATAGCCTGATGAGGCTGCAAATGATCTGGAATCTGTCTTTTTTTTCTTCTTTTTTTTTTTTTTGCCTTTAACATTTAACGTAAGTTTGCTTTATTTTTTCTTTTTTCTTTGTTTTCGTCTCTGTGTCAGAAGGTGGACTGACGTCATCACATGCGTCAAAGAGCACAGTGGCGCCAACCAACATTTGCCCACGCCGAAAGAAAACACTTTGTTCCATAATTTTATTGACCTTCCCTCCTGCGTCGTTTGGTAGTTTTCCTCCCAGTTCTGACGAAGTCAGAATCTAAAGTTGTAATGCTGCACAAGCGCCGAAGCTGTATGTATCACACAGATGCACTGAAAGTCACATAAAATGCGCTTGATACCGCCACCACCACTACCACGCCACACTCTTCTCTAAACTGACTAAGCATCACCATACAATGCGGAAGGCAATAGATCCTGTTCTAATTTCTTTTTTCTTTTTATAAAGTCGGAGAAGATAACACCTGTCTTCCATTGCGAATAAAATTACCTTTTCTCAATGTATGGGTCAAATAAACAAAGCTAGTTGTTTAGTTGAACATTTAATTTGAAGCGCACTTCAGAATCACGATCGGAATATCGATTGTCTCGATTTCTAGGCGCACCGTTCCACATCCATGTTTTTCTTTGCATTCCCTCTGTCTCTGATTGACCTGTTAAGCTGACTAAGGTGTGTGTGTGTGTGTGTGTGTGTGGAGGGGGGGGGGGGGGGGGGGGGTTATACATGGTTCGTGCATGCCTAGCAGCACGCGTCTGTTCAATGAAAACGGCGGAGTCATTCTCGCTTGCTCTAAGACAGATTGTCTCCCTTGCAGATTTCCGTACATCATCTATTCAAAAAAGCCAGGAGCAAGGGGGTGTTAAGCCTTAAGGACGTCTTTCTTGTCCCTCCTCCTTCCTATCGACTGAGCAAAGTTCATTACGGTTCATCCACTGGGACACACTGATCCCTACCTGGGTTTACGTCGAACTAATTTTCTTTTTTCTTTTCTTTTTTTTTTTAATGGAGAAGAAGAAGACGAAAAGGTGGGTTTTAAAAGTGTGTGTGTGGGTGGGTGGGTGGGGGGGGGGGGGGGGGGTAACTTGTCTATAAATTTAGAAAACAAGTTTTAAAAAACATCACAAAAGCAATTAAAAACAGCATACTTTTGTTTCACAATATATATATGTGTGTGCATAATGCTTTTAGTCTTTCAGCAACTTTTTTCCTCTCCACATTTTTGTTTTGTTCCATTTTGCTACCCTTCGCTGGCCGCTTCGGGGGTGCTGTTGCATTCTCTTTTGAACCCTTGGTGGTGAGAACACCACAGAATTATGGACTGTGGTGTGTCTCTATTTGACACCAAGAGCACAGACACAATCAGCCGTGTCTCC
The DNA here is from genome assembly GCA_033310375.1 of Conus canariensis. Taxonomy (NCBI): domain Eukaryota; kingdom Metazoa; phylum Mollusca; class Gastropoda; order Neogastropoda; family Conidae; genus Conus; species Conus canariensis. Next base: position 16,734,920 of record CM065742.1, on the reverse strand, counting down.
CTGATGAGTCCGATCCAGCGGACGAAAGGCCTAGGAGCAGGCAATACAAATAGATGTGCCTTCGAGAGGGATTGCGGTGGTTCCCTCAGGCGGCTAGTGAAGGGTTTCTCATATTTATAATGTATTCCCCCCATTTTCTTCATCCATTTTTTTTTTTTTTTCTTTTCTAAAAGTTCAAATCTTTGCCAAGTCATTACTATAATGACTGAAGAATTGTTAGCCTGCACTTGTTTTCCCCCACTACTTAATTGTTCAGCGCTATATATATATATATATATATAGTGTGTGTGTGTGTGTCAAGCTGGATAATGAGCCGTTCTGTTGAATTAACTCCCTCTGGCACAGGACGTGCGCTCTGAGATCTATCCCTATCCTCTTCCCAGTGGTATCCGGGCTTCCCTCTGCTCAGGGCCACTAAGGTGGCGACAGCTGTCGGGTGGGAGATGCTGTTTCACGATCCACAGATCCTGGGTTCGTTTTATCTGCAACTGTCCTGCATTTGTTCAAAGCCAGCGTCAAATACATCATGCATTGCTTCTTTTTTTTAACAGTAATGCTGCTTTATACCTTTAGGGGCAGCTACTAACGTTGTGGGTTGGTTTGACGGTTATGTATTTTTCCACAGAGTACGGAATCCTCTGAATCCATCTCTGCTGATGTTACAAGATGACCGTGGAAGAGCGAGGAACAGAATCTAAACAAAAATCAAACAAAGAAACCCCCTTCAATCAGATCGATCCTGAATAGATTTTCATTCAATCCAAACAGCCTCCGCTGTTTTTGAACAAAGTCAATTTTCGAAGAAGAAAACTGTCAGTGTAAACAGGATGCATACGATGACCGAAAACCTTCAAAATGAGTTAAAAACTGTAAATGAACTGCATATGATGACTCAAAACCATCAAATGACCTATAAAGTGTAAGTAGGTAACATATAATGAACTAAAACCTTCAAATGAGCTATAAACTGGAAACCGGATGCATAAGACTACCTAAAATCTTCAAACGAGCTTTAAAACTGTGAACAGATTGCATTTGATTATCTAAAACCTTCAAATGAGCTATAAATTGCACACAGGATGTGTGTGATGACCTGAAACCTTCAAATAAACTGAAGACACGTCGCCATTATTTTTGTGGCGTCCATTCATGACTTTGTTGGAGAACGTTTCTGCCAGTTTACTTTCTGAGTGAAGAAATAACTGGGTTATTTTCTCAACTTTCTAGTATTACCTTTGCTGTGGCAGTCGAGCGGATGGTGACTATTTTCAAGCGCCATTTTGTGTGTACAGATCTCTCTTCAGTTGATAAAAACGTCAGTAGGCAGCCGAAAAAAAACGGCGAAAAGAAACCATGCTGAAGATAATAAAATAAGAAAGTGGGAGGGGTGGACGGCGGTTGTGTTCCGTTATTCATCAATACATACCAAGCAAAGTAAATAAAAAAAATCAAAGACCGCGATTTAAAAAAAAAAGATATTCACACACGGGTACAAGAGAAAGAGAGAGAAGTAGCAGTGTAGTAGTAGTTAGTAGCAGTAGTAGTAGTAGTACAGTGATAGCAGCAGCAGTAGTAGCAGGTTATTTATTGTTAAACCAGACAATGCGTTCATTACTTCAAGAAAAAGGCGGAAAAAGCACATACACGTTTTGATAGGAAATGGAGGGGGGGGGGGGGGGGGGGGGAGCAAACCTGCACACCCATACACTTTGGTGTATTTTGTACATACACAATCTGACAAACAAACAAACAAAACCCTCTTTACAACCCAATACCAGAAAATACATACATTAAACAAAGTATTGTGTTGTGATTTCTTAGCTTAAGTTATAGAGAGGGTTTTTTTTTTGTTTGGGGTTGTTTTTTTTCACACAAAAGATTTGCTTCCCAACCTTACAACGCGAGTTCAAGAAGAATACGATTTTGTCGATTCAAGTCTCTAAATTGTCATGCTCAGTTCGTTTTGTTTCTTTTTTTTTTTTTTTTTTTGTCCTTTTAATCTCATAAAATGAAATCAACAAAAATAGAATGTTTGGTTGGTTTCTGACCTGTCGTAATCTGTTTGTTTTTCTTTGTTTTATATCCACCCCAGAGAACGGACTCAGTTTTACAGGATGAGATCAATAACAACTAGTTAATGGTGGTAATATGTTTTTCGTTTTCAAATCATGCATACATGCAAATTTTCTCAACGTTAGGAAGCCAATAGCTTTGAGAGGACCTTGTGAAGGGCAATCATTTTCTTTTCTTTTTCTGTTTTTTCTTTTTTTTTTTCTATTTGATACCCAAGTTTTCCTGAAAATACCGTTAGCTTGGATGACAAATACTCTCCATAGCGTAATTCGGGTGCATAGGTCCAGGGCACATTTTGAGAGCATAGAAGATAGCTTGTCGGCAGACATCACACTTCCGTTGAATCATGTTTAAGCTGCTGTCATCAACACGAAGAGGAGGAAAGCCACCAGATACAGCGGAAGTGACGTCATCACAATGCCTGCAACAGAAACGGCGTGGTCGTGTGTAATATTCAGTGCTGACTTCTTTGCCATGTCTTTTATCTTGCTACGCAAACAGTATGGTCGCGTGTAGCATTCATTATTTCTTTGCTGTATCGTGCAGGTTCCGGTTGATGTGATATAGATAATATGATTGTAACTAACACTCATTTCTTGTTTGCTGTATCGTTCATATGCAATTCCTGCACCACAGAGGGCATAGTGATGTGTAACTATCAATGTTTATTTGTATTAAGCTTATAAGTATGCCCACAGCGAAATGCGATGACAGACATTAGTAGAAACATACCAGGTTTGCTTCACACACACACACACACACACACACACACACACACACACACACACGCACGCACGCACACACGTACTCATACACATGCATTCACATACAGAGAGATAGAGAGATTTCTCCTCTCTCTCTCTCTCTCTCTCTCTCTCTCACACACACACACACACACACACACACACACACACACACACACACGCACGCACGCACACACACATATACATGCACACACTCTCACACGCGCGCGCGCGCACACACACTCACACACACACACACACACACACCTCTCTCTCTCTCTCTCTCTCTCTCTCTCTCACTAACACACTGACAAACGAAACATCATCACATACATATTAGACGAAACAAAGCGCGCTGAGACTTGTACTGGAAGGCTTTCTAGTTAAAATGTCAGTTGATGTGCACAACTTCATAATTCTTGCTTTTCAGCAGTTTGGACCTCATGCACCAAACAGTAAAGTTACAGCGAAAGGATACTCCAGTATAAGCTGCCATCGTTTGTCCTCCCAGCTGGCACGAGATCAGCTGCTTCCCTTTTGTCCTTAGTAGCGTATATGCATCAGTACAAATCCACCCTTCCGTGATACTGGCTCGTTTCTACCAATGATCGAATTCTGTCCTAAAATATTTTTCAGTCTGTCAATTCGAACTATCGGCATTGGGAATTTCCCATCTCAGAATTCCATTTTGTTATCAGATTCTGAATCAGATACTGTAATAACAGAGACGTGTTTCATGTCGTCGAGAATTCTCTTCTGCTCGACGAACGTCAACGTTTCATAGCACACTCCAGCAGCGAGCGAGGCTAGAAATAATATCAAACGAGAGTTCGCTAAACTATCTTTGGGGCTCTGGCGCATGCAAGGGACAAAAATGGCCGACATTTGTAACGTCATGGTGATTGGTGCACTAACAGTCGTAGCGATGTTTGATTGGTGCTTGGGACGTTCAAAATACTGACCCTTCTTAAACTGAAGTTTGGAAGAGTAGCCCTATTGTTAAATCTGAATTTGCCTCGCGTCCGTTTCTTTCCACTCTCCTCGCTTCTTGAATCCCTCCTCGCTAGCATAAGCCAGCCACTCGCTAGTTCTCAGATCTATGAAACTCGTCCCTGACGAACGCCGAGGTCTCTCTCTGCCAATCAGAATCGGACGAATCATGTAGGCTGACTTATACATTGATATTTATATAATCAAAAGACAGTGATGAAACACAAAGACGATTTTAAACAATTTTAGAGTCTAATTCATCTTTGAATTTTAAAATCCACTTCATCCCTTATATGATAAAGATATATTCTGTATTAAAGGGCTAGAGGTCAATGAGAAAATGTTTCCGAATCACGTTTAGCCGTTATTTTCGTCCCGAACATCGAAAATAGTTACGCTTTCTGATTGGTAGCCGGCTTCGGTGGCATTCTGACCCATGTTGAGTCCTTAAAGTAACAGTTGGCCGGAAGGCAGGCGAACACAGCTTCGGTTTTATTTGTAAATCCAGTAACAATCGTAGTTTCGTTTTCTACTTCCGTCCATACGTCGTCAGTGTCACATAGCAACGGTGTCCCAAAACTCGGCACAGCAGACGGAAAGGGCAAGTTAAAATTAAAAAAAATTAATTAATTAAAAAAAAAAGGGGGGGAGGGGCGGGGGGGGGGGGGGGGGGGGGGGGGCAAGTTAAAACAATGGCCGTGTTTGGAGTTGTACTGCCGTCACCTGTCAGCAGAACAGCAACGAGTGAGGCTACGGAATGCACACGACAGTTTCTTGGCGGCGGCGTTTTTTGCCGGTGGGCTCTGCAGTCATGAAATGCGGGCTGGTACACCCATGGGAACACTCCCGTGGAGGTTCTGTCGTGTCACATCCAGTGGCCATTACACAATGGCATCTGCCAGGGAGCAGTTATGTCCCTTCACGTGTTAATGGAATGCCCTGTGCGTGCCTGCACCCTATGTGAACACAGCGCAGGTTTCCAAGTGTGGTGCAGGATTGCTCCCAGCTGGTTTGTTCGGCAGTTGAGGACAGTACTTCGCTGGGTCCTATCCGCATCTTCGGGTTTTTTTTTGTTTTTTGTTTTTTCTTCTTTTGTTGGCCAAAAGGCAGGCGAACACAGCTTCCTTTAATTTTAAAATCCAGTCGCGATTGTACTTTCGTTTTCTACTCCTTTCCATACGTGGTAAGTATCACATAGCAACGGTGTCCCCAAACTCGGCATTGCAGACGGAAAGGGCAAGTTAAAAACGCTCGTTCTTCTTAGACGCATGTTTGACCTACTCAATGCAATGGTAAGTGCATGCATAAATTCACAATGCAAGCAGTTGTAATCTTAAGATACTTTTTCTTTTTTTTTTTTTTTTTTTGGCGTACGCAGGCTGATACTCCTGCGGACACTCCCTGTATAGCCAGGCAAGGATTAATCCCATGTACCCAACAAAGGGAGTGGAGTTTGCGTGTGAATGACCGTTTTTTATCCCGCCATTAAGGCAGCCATACTCCAACTTCGGGGAAGGTGCATGCTATGTGTAACGTGTCACCCATACCAACGGCCAAACTGGCCTTCTCTTTCGAAAGTTGGTGATGGGATTTTACGTGTGTGCAAGATGTTGTGCGTGCGTTCACACACGGAACCTCTGTGTATCTTATGATACAACCCCAGGGATTTTTGAAGAAGTTGAATGTGAATGTTCCTTTAAGCCATCCAAGAAGTTACCGGTGAACTGGCAGACACGCAGGCTATT
>CM065742.1:16716869-16719369 GCA_033310375.1 Conus canariensis | reverse complement strand
TGTGTGTGTGTGTGTGTGTGTGTGTGTGTGTGTGTGTGTGTGTGTGTGTGAACAGATGTATGTATGTGCACGTGTATATCATGTACTATCTGTGTCGTGCGTATGTGTGTACATGTACATAATATGGTCAACCTGTAAAAAATAATGTCGAACTGCCTGGAAAGAAACACAAGCGTCTGATGGCGAAGGAGGTGGTACTGTACAAGGAACTGTAGGTTCAAACTGGTACGGCTGAACTCCATACACTTCAGTGAAAATTTCACGTTCGATGTCCTCTTCGTTGGAACTTGACTCGTAGCTGGGAGCATCTGCCATTATCGCCGGAAAATAGTTGAGTTTTACGTCCTCATAGCGAAAGCTTTTAGGGACATGTCTTTCATTCACGGTAGTCTTGGCATTTATACGTCACTTGCGGAATCCCCGACTCTCGTCTCTTTCCGTACTGTGCTCGGCAATCTCCGTGGCGAGTCACGATTTGGCTACTTGCACGACCCGAAACACGGATAGAAGTGAGTTCCAGAAGAAAAGTAACACGTACATCGAAACACGCTCGATCATACTTTTGAACAACCCAAACATGCTATTTATGGTGAGGACCCCTTTAAAAGTGATCGTGCGTTCCTTAACGCTTCTCCTGTTCCCTGTGTGAGCAGGACCAGTTTTCTTACCGAGTAATCGACCCTATCTCCTGCCCCTAGCTGAGTTTGGACAGTCTCACTGGACATGGTCCGTCGCCTTTGAAAGGGTGTGGCCACCCCGGGCCCTTCCCTCCTTTGACTGGTTCCGCCCGACTCAATATTGGAATTGGGGTTTGGGTGTTTGTACTACCATGTGCTCCCAGGATGTTCCCAATTATCAGGTCATATGGCGGCAGCCCAGACTGATGTATCTATGAATAGCCAGGCTGTTTTAAACTTTTCTCTTGTTCCATCGATCTGCCTACACTTCTGTGTCTCACCTGTGAATTGTCCCTTCTTGACGAGGGGTTCTTTAACCACTACGCCTGCTCACCCTGATCTTTAATTACATGAACCATATTCTGCCTTTGTGCATATCCATATTATCGCCGAAATCTATTAGTACACAGCACAATCTCTACATGCCTGTCTCTTGGCATGACTCATTGCTAGCGCTTTCTGGGACTTGAATTTACAGCCCTGAGCTAAATGTTCTGTCTTACTGCATAAGAAGCAGGCCTTTGTGTCTGCTGGTCTTTCAGACTGCCTTGGTTCATTCTGATGCTGTAGTTGTTGTAGCTAGTCTAGCCTTGCCTCACGATAATTTTCTGCCACCTCTAGTATGTCAGCAACTGTCTCTGGCTTCTTTTCCTCGATGTGTATGGTGAGGCCAGGCCCACAACCATCAAGTGTCTGTTCCTTCATCACCAGCGTCTTGAGGCCTTCAAAACCACAGTCTACTACACTCACTTCTATCCATTTGTTTAAAAGTCGTAGGCCAGTCTCACCCCAAACTGAGTGTACGTCTCACCTTGCTCGATTTCACTTAGGTTCACTCTTAAGCCTTTAAGTACAGCCTGTTTCACATTATCAAAATCCCTTTGCACGATTTTGGGCAAGAGTTAAAACGGTGTGTAATGCACGACCTGTCAACAAGGCAGACAGATTGATTGCCCATCTGTGCTTGTGCCAGCCTTCATGCTCAGCAAACGATTCGACACGACATACAGAGGCATCGATCGAATCTGTCTCATCCCAGAAAATTGAGAGTTTAGGCCTCTGAACTGTCAACTTCATCTTCAATCAAGCAGTTTGAAGATCTGCGCTAGGTGCGGGCGCTGGTGCAAAATGCGCTAATTATGCACTTCTTCTACCAAGCTCTAAATCGCTGTCTATTATATCACTTAAAGCTCTTTGCAAGAGATGTCGTTCCTTGACAAACTTATACATCTTTCGTTCAACAGGATCTGAATGTTCCTCTCTCTCTCTCTCTCTCTCTTCTCTCTCTCTCTCTCGCAGTCAACCTTTATAATGAGAGAGAGACAGAGCACAATTAGTACACGAGAGAGAGAGAGAGAGAGAGAGAGAGAGAGAGACAGACAGACAGACAGACAGACAGACAGACAGACAGATAGGGGAGAACGAGAGCAAGAAGAGAGAGAGAGAGAGGGGGGAGGGGGTAAGTGACACAGAGAGAGACAGCAGGCAGACAGACAGACAGACAGAAGAACGGTCGAGGAATATGCAGAAAGAAAGAAAGAAAACCAGAGGGAAAGGGAAGGACTGAAAAGTGTCAAGTGCAGACAGACGGCCAATGAGCACACAGACAAGTGCAGACAGACAGGCCAATGAGCACACAGACAAGTGCAGACAGACCGGCCAATGAGCACACAGACAAGTGCAGACAGACAGGCCAGTGAGCACACAGACAAGTGCAGACAGACAGGCCAGTAAGCACACAGACAAGTGCAGACAGACAGGCCAATGAGCACACAGACAAGTGCAGACAGACAGGCCAATGAGCACACAGACAGATAACCCAC
>CM065742.1:16711869-16714369 GCA_033310375.1 Conus canariensis | reverse complement strand
ATTGTACGACAGAGTATTTGCAAAACGATTCGGGCTGGGAATATGAGAAGACTCGAGTGCAGTACGTTAGGTACGGATATCTGTGTAAGACCGTGGATTAGAATGGGGGGGGGGGGGGGGGGGGGGGGGATTTCATTTGGATTCTTTTCCACATGACAGACATTTGGCATCAGCATGTGCTTTATCGAGAAACGAAGGCAACCAAATTCTTAAGTCTGTGTACTTTTAGTCTAAACCCCATTAGGTTATTACTGCACTGTTTATCTGATATTAAAGACGGATGCTTTTTCTGGCTGAAAATGCAGAAAAAAAAGAAAAAAAAACACCACCATTCACTGTTGTCGCTGTTTTCTAATGTTGGGTACCAGGTTTTCTTCTTTTTTTTTCCTTGATGAAATAAGTCTGTCTCTAAAATCAGCGAGAAAATCATTTTCCCATCCAAGACCTTTAGTTGTTCGATTGCTCCTAGGATATCCATCGGTTTCTCCAGTCTAGTCTCTTGAGACACACGGGGAACAACTCATAAATCAACCCTTTAAGGCAAATATGTCTGCACATTTTTCCATCGCTTTATTTTCTCAGAACCCTAAACATCGACTTCACAAATCCGAATCCGTTCAGTTTGTCAGTTTTGAAAAAAAAAAAAAAAAAAAAAAAGGTAAAAAAAAGGTTCAAAGAGGTGTGAGTGCGTGCGTGAAAAGAGAGAGAGAGAGAGAGAGAGAGAGAGAGAGAGAGAGATCTCAAATTTGCACGAGCATGTACATCCGCTTTGCCCAGTACATCGAGGTCTGGAGATTCTCAGTTTTTAAGTTGCATCCGGGTTCCTGCACCTTGAAGCGAAGCAGACGAAAGTTCGTCTCAACTGTCAGCTCTGCGCTGAAGTGGATTGCTAAAGGTTATGTCATTATCTCCGTTATTTCTTTCGTTGTTTTGATGGACTGTTTTGTTTGTATGTTAATTTTCTTCGTTATTTATCTATTTCCTCATTCATTGACATTTTATCACGCATTTATCTTTAGTCACATCTTTCCAGTGCTACAAACTGAGCTGGCTTCTGTGTTTGTTTGAACTGCAAAACTGATCCATTGTCCCTTGCTCTCTCTTTTTTTTTTATTTGATCGATTTATTGATCAGTTAATTGAATGAAAGAGTGAGTAGGTGACTATTGAGAGTAGGTGGATGAGTATTGACTGAGTGAGTGAATGAACAACCGCCAACTGTATGAGTAGAAAAATGACCAAGTCAGGAGTTCAAAGGACCTGTTTTCTAACCTCACCGCCCCTCACCCCACTCTCCGACGCCACCCTCTTGAAACACGTTTATCTCCGTCAAGTTTTATTCTCTTTTTATATCCGGGCGATTTTGATAATTATATATAAAAACACAACAGTTGTCCCACAATTGCCACACAAACACACGAGTCTGCATGTCAGTCATTTCTGCCTTCACGTTTGACGGGGAAAATAAGCTTTCTCTTCACAGAAAATTTCCGTCTCAGGCCACTTAACTGTGTTATTCCGACCCTTGTCTCTACACATTTCAGCAATTACACTCGCCATCAAAACCATCCGTGGACGACAGAAGTCTGGCAGTCTCTCTCTCTTCTCTCTCTCTCTCTCTCTCTCTCTCTCTCTCTACACAGAGAGAGAGAGAGAGAGAGAGAGAGATCATCAAAACCTCACAAAACCATTAACAATCGATTCTCTGACTGATCAACGACGAGGAGGGCAGTGTCGAGAATGCCACCTATTGTATTCGAGCTTCGCTGACCATGTCTGGCTGGCTTCGGTCCAAATATCTGCTCGTCTGTCCAGTGTTCTACTCGTGTCGGTTCTCTCATAATCGGTCCGACTCCGTCTCTCTGTGCCCGTCACTCAAGCGTCGTGCAAGGCACAACTAGATCCGTGCTACAGGCTCTTCCTCCCAGTGGCAAAGAAATCTACAGGAATCGCGTAGCGCGACGGAGACAGAGATGGGGGGGGGGGGGGGGGGGGGGGGAGGGGGATAGCGACGGAGACAGAAGTGGGGAAGAATCGGGGGACAAAGTTTGAATACTCTAGTTCATAAATTCAGCTTCTTCCGTTTAAAATCCACCATCTTCTTCTTCTTCTTCTTCTGCGTGCGCAGGCTAATACTCCTGCGGACACTCCCTGTGCAGACAGGCAAAAATGAATCCCATCTACCCAACAAAGGGAGTGGAGTTTTGTGTATGACCGTTTTTTTTTTTTAATCCCGTCATTAAGGCAGCCATACTCCAACTTCGGGGAAGGTGCATGCTATGTGTAACGTGTCATCCATACCAACGGCCAAACTGGCCTTCTCTTCCGAAAGTTGGTGATGGGATTTGACGTGTGTTCAAGATGTTATGCGTGCGAACGAGGTAAATGTTTCCTTAAAGGGCTACGGGTACATAAAGGGTTTTTTTTTTTTTTTCTATGTCCATCTGTATCATTTTGTATATGTGCATCGTAAATGGCAACGTCCCTTTGTGGGTAGTAAG
>CM065742.1:16701869-16709369 GCA_033310375.1 Conus canariensis | reverse complement strand
GGGCGGCTGGTTTTCTTCCTAACGCCCCATTGTAAGAGGATAGCGCAGCGGCCGAGGACTTGGATATATCACGCCTCTTCCCCGTTACGCATGACCGGGGAACGAGGGCAGTGAAGATACATACAAGTATTTAGTCAATTTGTATTTTGAAGCCATTTTTGGTGTTTCAAGGGTAAGTACACTATTTGGAGTGTTCGATGATTTTGCATTTTGATTCTAGTTTGGCGATTCACTATTTCAAGAACTGGATCACATCCATTTCAATGCAGAGCGGGCAATTCAAAGATAAATCCACAGTCTAAAGGTTTGATTAATTCCAGGTTTTATCTAGATGCAATGTGAAAGTCAGTTCTTGGCATTTAAGTGGATTCATGTCGAGGCTTCATCACATGTTTCTGCGACTTCTTCCCTTCTTTGTTTTTTTTTTTTTTTTTTTTTATTCTTCGTCTTTTGCTTCTTCTTCTTCTCTTCATCCACCTCCTCCTCCTCTTCTTTTTTTTTTTTCCCCTTTTCTGTTGTTGTTATTTTCCTCCTCCTCCTCCATTACCAGGTACTGCTATTACTCTGCGCACAGACACTGACCTACAGAGCAGGATCCTGCTTTCAGTCCTGGTTGGAAAGAATTGATTTGATTTCCGCGTCACATTTGACAGGGGGGGGGGGGGGGGGGGTACAGTGTGGTGGGGGGGGGGGGGAGATGGAAGGGGTAAGGATTGTAGGACGACTGTCTGCAAGCGTTTCATGGTTCACATTTGTGTCATCGTCACGCCCAGTGAAGAGGGATGGGGGTGAGGGGAACCTGTTTGCAAACGATGAGTTGGGGAAGAAAAAAAAATGAACCAAGCAGAGTCCGAGGCAGGACGCAGTTCTGCATATTGTTGTCCATACTTGAGTTTTTTCCCTTGAAGTGCGCAGTGTTTGGCTGTCCCTCTCTCGGCTCGGTCATCTTCGCGCATATTCTTGCAAGGAACGTTCCCATCAATTTGGAGGATAATACCCTTCGGTTAATTGCGGCCATGGTAGCATTCCACTACTTTTGAATGTTCAGTATTAGAAAGATGTAATTGAACACACGCACTCATACACACGCTCGCGCGCACGCACGCACGCACACTATAATTTATCGCGTCCACGAGGCTTTTAAACTGCAGAGCGGAGAGAAGAGGAGAACATATCCAAAAACTTCCTGGTGGTAGAAATTCATATTCATTGCTTTCAATAACAGACCTGCGCTTACGATAAGGGGGCACGAACAAGAAATCCTCTCCAGTGAGCTCTCTCTCTCTCTCTCTCTCTCTCTCTCTCTCTGATGAATATGTGGGTAAGAACCACTTTAGTTAGTTTTAATCTAATAGCATATACTAGCAAAACGCACTCTAACAAACAAAAGCATCAGTTTGTACACCATGAATTCTGTCTTTCAGTTCCGATACCATTAAAGTAAGAGCATTCAATCTAAACTGCAATTAAATCGACGGTCACAGCCAACTCGTTTACGTCTGATGCCCATCGGTAGTTGCGAAATAGATCACCATACTGTGATCGAGAGTTTGTGTGATATTCGAAAGTGTGTGTGTGTGTGTGTGTGTGTGTGTGCGCGCGTGCGTGCGTGCGTGCGTGCGTGCGTATGTGTGTGTGTGTGTGTGTGAGGGTGGTGGTGGTGTGGGGTGGAAAGATAATTAAGGGAAACAAACCTAAAGCGCAGGTTCGAAATTCTTTGCAAGACTGGTTTGTTCTGTATAATTGCCCCTTCAAGCCCTCTTCCTCTTTCTTTTTTTCCCCCTCCCTCATTTCCCATCACCTTACACACACACACACACACACACACACACAGTTGTTAGGCACTACTTCGGATTAAAAAAAAAAATTAAAAAAACGCACGAGGAAAAAATCGTCAAGCTCCACACGCCTCAAACACTACGTCCGCATGAAACCCGATAGAAGCGCTACACATTGTGTGACGATACTCGTAACTCAAGAACAGGAAAACAACTGACGCTTGTTCGCAGTCTCAACAAGGAAAAAGGCCTGAACACGGTGGACCAGGCCAAGAAAAGATAATCAAAAGCTTGGAGGCTGTGAAAAAAAAAAAAAAAAATTAGAAAGAGAGGGTGTTAGTTACCGCCAATGACATTGATAAACAAAGCACATGACAAGACACGATGCAATTTCAACCTCTTGGGTCTTCTTCAGGCGAAAAAATAAATCACATTTAACATTTAAGACAGTACAAACAAAGAACGAAAATGACTCATCTGTTGTTGTCCATGTGGTGGGGAGAATAGCCGCTAGGCGGAAATGACAAGGGGGATTATGGGAGAGGAAAAGGAGGGGGGGGGGGGTTCGTGGGGGGAGGGGGGGGGGGTTGTGTGATACGATAGGATTGTGTGTCTAGTTTAGTGGGGTGGTGTGATATCTTTGTGACGGTTGTGGTAATGGTGGATTGATAATAATGGTAAGGGGGGGGGGGGGGGGGGGAGGCAAACTGGAGAAAAAAAAATTATATATAGAAGGGGTAAATAAGTACATGAACAGAAGAAACTGTTTTAAAAAAAAAAAAGAAAAGAAAAAAAAAGAAAGTTTAGGTGAATAAAATAAATGATTTCGCTGGGTGATGAAAGAGGTGGTGGTAGTTATGCGTGGGTAGTTGTGAAAGGTGTGTGGGCAATGTTAATAAGGGAGGGAAGGGGATGGAAGATAAATGGGTGATAACGTATGATTGGGAGGGGGGGGGGGGAGGGGGGTTGAGGAGAAATAAAAAAGGAAGGAGGAGGGTAATGTGTCTGTGTGTGTGTGGGGGGGGGGGGGGGGGGGGAGGGAAGGGGGGCAAGAGAAGGAGAGCTCATATCTCTTCATCCACTATGGGGTGGGGGGTGGGGGTGGGAGGTTGGGAGGTTCATATTAATAGTGTTGTTTAAACAAGTAAACAATGCTGTGGGATGATGTTCATTGTAACAGGTGAAATAATGTTGGCATCAATATGCTGCTGTTTGTTGAGAGAAGATAGCAGTGATCAATGAAAAACAGGGTATCATGTGTTGCACACACACACACACACACACACACACACACACACACACACACACACACAAAGGGGGGGGGGGGGGTGGGGGAGACCACATGTAAATGTTCTGGGTGAGTTAAGATCATGTGATCATAATGAGACTAACTGTGGAAAGTTTTCACACACATATTCATACACACATACACTCATTCACACACACACACACACACACACACACACACACACACAAAGGGGTAAAAATTATTATTAATCGGTCACTGATGGGTGATGATCATATGAGATCAACGGTAGTGTAGGAAGAGATTCTTCTCCGTTCCCTTAGGCAGGAATGGTGGAGGTACTGGCAAGGGCTTCTGTATGGTGAAGGCCCTCCAGTGGTCAATAAGGTTTTGCATTCATCAGTGTGTTGGCAGGCCAGGATTCTTCTTTTGGTGTTGTTGGGACTGTTCCACCGTCATTGGGGCTGCATGGATAAATTGAAGACCCGCCAGGGTGGAGTATTGCAGAGATGTTATGTCATAGTCTGGAGTGCCCGGTTCTCAGTATCACAATGATGGTCTTCTTCTTCGTTTATTTAGGTCGGAATCCTGGAGGTACTGACGGAGGCTGCTGTATGGTGAAGACCCTCCAGTGGTCGGTATGGTTTTGCACTCATTGGTGAGTTGGCAGGCCAGGTTTCCACTTTGGGCCTAGCTGGGAATGCTCCGCTGTCTCTGGGGCTGCACTGCATTGATGGTTTGAAAGACTCACAGGTGTGGAGTATAGTGGACCTGTGATGTTGAGGTCAGGGGAGCCTTATCCTCAGTCCAACAATGTTCACTTGGTCTGATCTGGGCGTCCGGTAGTATGCATCCCTCTTGTTGAAGTCTGGGTGCTGCTCAAGTCATCTTCCTATTTGTCTCCTTGGAAATATTTTAGATTTATTCCAAGGAGACTACCTTTTACAGTTAGGGCTGCTGTCCTTCCTTTGTCAGTTGGTCAGCTTCTTCATTTCCATATAGTGCAGTGTGAAGGTATTCACTGGATGGGAGTATTTTCAGTGACTGATAATGGTAATAATTTTAAATCCTTTTCCTCTCCCATAATCCCCCTTGTCATTTCCGCCTAGCGGCTGTTCTCCCACCACATGGACAACAACAGATGAGTCATTTTCGTTCTTTGTTTGTACTGTCTTAAATGTTAATTGTGATTTATTTTTTCGCCTGAAGAAGACCCAAGAGGTTGAAATGCATCGTGTCTTGTCATGTGCTTTGTTTGTCAATGTCATTGGCGGTAACTAACACCCTCTCTTTCTAAATTTTGCTTCGTTCGCCGTCGTCAGTCACTCCATTTTGAAAAAAAAAAAAAAAAGACTAAATCTCCACACGCAATGATGAAGGGTCGTGGAGCTCTGCCCGAAGGACTGGACTGGTCACCAAGCTCCTGCACTACTGCCCAAGACTGAAGACTGCGAGCTGGGGGATCTCCTTCTTCACCTCTGCCGAATATGTTATGCTTTCTCCAGTGTCAGTACGATTGTCTTTATGTCAGTCGGCAGGATTAAAGCCCAATCTGCCGGACCGGCTTTGAAAACGCTTGATGGGAGGATGAAATGTGGCCCGCGGACGAACCCCGTTGAAATGGTGGTGTGCGGATCCGGATCAAAGAACGGATCCAAGATCCGTCCGACATTGACGGAAGTTTGCGCTCTTCCGAGTGCCCTTCTGGATGCCCGTGGGTCTGTCGGGGCAGCCCCCAAAAACTGCCTGTGTTGAAGATCAGTCGTCATCGTCAGTGTGACGATGACAGTGAAGATGACGACTAATCTTCAACAGTGCGTACACTGTTGGGGTCTATGCTTTGTGTTCAGATAGGAAACTTAACTCTGAGAGAGAGAGAGAGAGAGAGAGAGAGAGAGAGAGAGAGAGAGAGAGGAAGGGAGGGAGAGAGAGAGAGAGAGGTGGGGGAGGGAGAGAGAGAGAGAGAGATAAACAGCCGTACAGAGAAAGAATGCGATTAAGAGAGAGAGAGAGAGAGAGAGAGAGAGAGCATGATTTGTGTTTTTGCCTATTTCGAAAACTGACGAAAACGGTTAGGAAACAGAGTTTATCGTTTTTTACACATGCGTGCGCACACGGCAGGCTATTAACGGTTTAAAAAGGAAAGAAAGACACACAGGCGAACACTTAGAGAGGTAGACTTTATAGGCAGACAAGCAGATAGATAATGAGATAGAAAATGAAATGAAAAAAAAGGGAAAAAATGCAAGTTATATACACAAGGGTAATTACAAAACTGATTTCAACAAGAAAAATCATTTTCATAACACTTAAAATACAACTCAAAGAAGGAAATAAACATAAATGTATAAACTAACAACTGATTGGCTTAGGCTATCGAGCAACTGACTGAAATATTGAACTGTTAGTATGAATCATTATCAAGTACTTTGATACTACTAATTTATTATTAAGCACTTGATTTCCGATTGCTTCCAGCGCGCGTATAGTCAAATTCAAACATAACATGAAACAGAGCCGTCGTTTTTAAAGGTAACTCTCTCTCTCTCTCTCTCTCTCTCTCTCTCTCTCTCTCTCTCTCTCTCTCTCTCTCTCTCATGCGCGCGCTGCATACAAGGATAGAGAAACATGCTTTATTTGCTTGTCGAGTCTGCGACTATTATTTTGTCCCCTCGTTACATTGATCTCCAGTATTTCCAGAATGTATCGTGCTCGCATTAACTTGATGCTTGATATTGCTTACTAGTGTAACCGTTTCCTGAACGTTCCTTAATGGTATTATCTTGTTCCTCGATGTTTAGTAATCGTATTGATTTATTTATGTCCATTTGCTGCATAGCTTGTTCCTTAACGTTTCTCGATTGAATTAACTTGCTCCTTAATGTCCGTTAATTGTGTTTTAACCTGTTCCTTAATGTTTAATTGTACTCGTTTATTCTTTACTGTTCCTTAATTGTGATTCAGCCTGCTTTTTAACGTCTGTTAGTTGTATTGACAGTTTCCTTATATTCCTTAATTCGACTTGTTCCCTTCATGTTACATAATCGTATTACTGTTTTTCTTAATGTCCCTTAATTGTATTAGCTTATTCCTTCCCCTTTGATTGCGTTTTGATCGTTCCTTAATGTTCCTTTCTTGCATTGATTGTTATGTTCTCTGTGTTTTAGCTTGTTCCTCTATGTCCTTGCAACGAGTTGACTTGTTCCTTACTGTTCCTTGTTTTAATGTGTTCCTTGGTGTTCCTCGCTTCTATTGATTGTACTGAATTGTATTAGCTAGTTTCCTTATTTGTAGTACTTTTTACTTCACGTTCTTCCATTTGATCATTTCAGCGTTTGTTGTTTCAATGTGTCACATTTTTCTCCACCTTCCAAACTTAATCTGCGAATTTTTATTTCGGGCTATTTTCGAAGCATAATCTAAGACCAAGAGACACAGAAATAGAACAATAAGAGCAAAAAACAAAAACAAAAAAAATCACAACAATAATAACAAAAATGAGATGAACATAGGGTAACCATCGGGATAAAATTTTGCAATTTTTTTTTTTTTTAATCGCTAACCTTCACGAAACCTTTCTGGCCATTGTACTCCTAAACGAGAACGTTTCCCTTCACCAAAGAACGCCACGAATGATTTTTTTTTTTTTTTTTTTCAAAGTCGGAACGAATGCTTACCTGACAAGACGTGGGACAGGAGCTAATGTACAGACTGCGCTGGGGTCTTAACAAGACAGCGGAGGAAGACAAGGACTGCTTGGCCCGTGAGTGATATGGGCGTCGGCTGAATCGCCGGCGTTTTTAAAGGAGCACCACCACCACCACCACCCACCCCCCGCCTCTCTTACCACCGGGCCTAAGAGCACGTGACCCGCCATATCATCACCCACGTGATGTTTTGACATCCTGGTCGCTAGGAAACGTGAAGGTAAGAGGAGACGAGGGGAGGGGCCTGGCTTGTTTGGTTGTGTTTGTAAGTGCGTAACTGCGTGTTGGGCAAGCGAAGGGCGAGGGACCGGTTGGGAGGGGGAGGGGGGAGGAAGTGAAAGGGAGGAGGATGGTTTGTTTGTTGTAGCTGTTGCTATGGTCGATGCTGTCACGTGTGGTCTGAGTGTTGTTTTCACATCAAAGTACCCTATGTTGATTCCTCTTTGTCTGGTTGACTGTCTCCCCCCTCCCCTCCCCCTCCCCATGCCCCATCCGCTACTTATACCCCTTTACTGCCCCCACCACCCCATCTCTCTCTCTCTCTCTCTCACACACACACACACACACCACGCACGCACGCACGCACGCACGCACGCACACAACACACACACACACCACACACACACACACACCACACACACACACACACACATTCTGCCAACGTCATCGGCAAATAACACACAAAAAAAGTAGAACAGGTTGCTATTGATCTGCACAAAGCTTTCAAAAGGCGAAGTGTTTATTTCAGGGACTTAATTGTGGTAGTTTG
>CM065742.1:16681869-16689369 GCA_033310375.1 Conus canariensis | reverse complement strand
GGTTCATAAAAGTCAGACAGTTCTGGCGGTGACGATGTTAGAAACTTCTTTCCTGTCACTAAGTAATATTCATTCATTGCTTCATCAACGTCTGTAAATGTGTGCTCTGCATGTCCCTGTTCTCTTAACTTTTTATTAATAAAGTCTAAGTGAGCAATTTTCCTTTTCTCGTAAGCGTCTCTTGCCTTAGCTAAATCTTCCATTGCCTTGTTATGGCGTTCTCTCTCTTCATCAGACCGCAATTTACTAAACATATAATTGCTGCCAGAGAAAGCCAATGCATTAACAATAGCTCCTCCTACCATCAGAACTAATCCAGACATCTTTTTATAAATGAATGAATCTTTTTTATAAATCAATATTTTTTAGAATGAATCTTTTATAAATCAATCTTTCTATGCATTGATGTTTTCTGGGATAATTCCCTGTGTAACAAGAAAGTCTTTTGAGGCAATCCCTGCCGTTATTACAGCTATAACCTTAACAACATCCTCAATGTCTAACCTTCCTAGATCAGCCGGCCTCATTTTAAACATGTTTTTTGCTAACACGCTGTACCCTATACTAAGACCGCTGATTACAGCAGAGTGGTAAATAGTATTGATGATCTTTGCAGTGCTCATGTTTTTTATTAACTAAAAAAATAATTAAAATAATCATAATATGAAAGACTGTCTATGTGCTTTTTAATCAGATAATCTTTTGTTGCCAGAGCTAAAAATAAGGTTACAACTAGTTTCGGCGAATCTTCTATCTTTCCCATGTTGGGCGGTTTTATTCTTAACAAACATTTTGCTAGGGTTGAATAAACTATAACACCAACAATAGGCACTGCATAATTAACCAGCGTTAAACTCATGGTTTTATTTTTTTATTGCTTTTAAAAAGGGCTTTAAAAAATGGATTGCGACGAGCTATTAAAGTGTGAGGAGGCAACAGACCTCTGTCATAAAGAAAGATTATACTCTCTGGCTGCATGTGGGAAAACCAGGCAGTATTTAGGCACTGAACTAAGTATTGAACAGATTCAGCAATTGTCTACATCAGACGTTGAGAAGTATTACGCTAGGTACGAAGCACAGCTAGGGTCAAAAATGGTTAGATCGGTGGGACAGACAATGATTAGTTTATATGCTAAGTTAGTAGGCAAGATAGCGCCGATTGATTCAGAAGAAGATTTAAAATATGACTTAACACAAGATCCGGTTTTAACCAAGTCCCTAGAATCTCTTGCATGTGACATGTATTATAGATTTGGGACGTTGCTATGTCCATTCATCATGGGATTAATTACTTTCAATCATATTAATTTTAATCATATTAATTTTAATCAGACTAAAAAAAATGAGCGAGCAGGAGAAGACTCCACAGGAGCAGAATGTCCCACAAGTGAATTTACAGGCGAGTGTCCCACAAGCGAGTGTCCCACAGGCGAGTGCCCCACAAGTGAGTGTCCCGCAAGTGAGTAGTGTTACTAAAGCTAAAAGTGCTGGCCGTGTTGAGGCCGGTCATAAACTAGCTGAATGGAACAGACTGCAAAAAGCAAACCAAGCAGCAAAACAAAAATTATTAGATAGTAATACAACATCAGCACCAGCACCGCCGCCGCCACCAACAACAACACAATCAAACTATAAGATGTATTATTATGTGCTGGGGAGTATTGTTGTTGGTGGAGGGCTTTTGGCATACAAGTGTCTAAAGCCATACTTAGCAACAAAGTCACAAATCCCCACAAAAACAGTAAAAGAAGAAGAACCAGCTTCTGCAAAAAAAGCACAACCTCCTTCTGTAAACCCAATATTTTTACTGAATTAGTTTTTTAATGCGTTGTTAGTACAGGTTAAGTACAAGCTAAGTACTGGTTAAGTCAGTTATAACAAGTTAAGTGCAAGTTAAGCGCAAGTTAAATGCAAGTTAAGTGCAAGTTATGTGCAAGTTATGTTAAGTACTAGTTAAGTACTAGTTAAGTACTAGTTAAGATCTTAAGTAAAGTACTAGTTAAGTACTAGTTAAGATCTTAATTTAAGTCAGCCAAGTTGGTTCTCCAGTGGTCTATAGCGTATGTAAACTCGGGATTAACGTAAGTTCGCTTGCTATTGTTAGAGATTAGTGATTTCTTATTAACAGCAGTTGTGTTTACTTGATGCAGAGTAGAGCGCAGATTAACATTTGTGTGATAAAATACTTTGTTTTCAAAGAGAGCCTGCTTGTAGTTGTCGTGACTTTTTTTTTTGTTGTTGACAACTTCTTTACTTACACCCTTAGCCTTCTTCATTACAGAAGTCTGGGTGGCAACACTATACATCTTCGACCGTAAGCCAACATATTCTTGTATAATCATCCCATTAAGTTCATCCTTCATCTTTCCAATCACTTTCTTGTTCACAGTTGAATGTAAAGGGCTGTCTTTTGGATAGTCGCATGTGTCATACCATCCATCAGCTCCTTTGGCCACCTCCGCTTCTAAATCCTTGTAAAAATCTTCAGTTGGAACATCCAGAATAAAACTATCAGTGTCTGTGTAAAGGACATTTGATTCTGGGTATAGCGGCTTAAAATAGTCATATAGAAATTCAAGCATTAATAACTTTGACAGCTCTAGCACGGTAAACCCGATAAACACCGGCTTGTCCAACATTACATTCTGTTTCTTCATCATAACGCCAACCAGGCTGTCGCTAAATCTTCTAAAGTCTTGGTAGTTGGGTTTAGAGACTAGTTTAATCGCTTGTTTTTCTTTTGTAACTAATCTTACATCTTTACGATTGTGTACGTTCTCCATGGTTTTGCCAAAACAACTGTTGTTCATCAACTTAAAGAAGTCTTTTTCTGAAGCGTCTGTGGCCTTAGTTCTAAGATCAGTGTTCTTCATGATGTATGGTTTCATGAACTGTTCCTGATCAAAAGTAATTATTCTGTGAACAGCTCTTAGTTTTAACCCGTGTCTTAAGTAAAACTGTAACAGCCGGTAATGGCAGACATACTTAGTCTTGTGTCGAAGATTGGGCACGAGTTTGGGCGGTTCTGTGGGACTCATCTTTAATTTTTCTGCCGCTAGGGGGAAATCGTTATGAGGGTCGTGCAACTCTGCAGGATAATCTAAGTCTACTTCTAAGATTAGTCCTATTGGATTATCGGGTGTAAGCTGTGACAATAGTCCTACCACCCGATAAACCTCATGAGGCCCGTTTATCATTTTAAAGTTTCTTAATGGCAGTGCCTGGCTCATGGCCCACCCATACAGATTGTTGGCGTCTAAGTACATTAGATAGTTGGATGGTTTAGTTGGATCATAATCGTCTAAATACTTGTTGTTGGCTCTGCGGTAAGGATGACAGGCCATGCTAATGCCTCCCCGTAGCCCGTCTTCAATCATCTGGAGTGTATCCAGATCAGATATTAAGTCGATCTGAATGTTTGTAGACTTCAAGAATGCGTCCCAAGAAAGGCCCGGGGCAGAGATGTACTGTGATGAATCTAGACCGTAGTGTTTCATGCAAGTAGCTCTGTAATTCTGAAACACATCTGCCAATAAACACACGTCGGCCAATAAATATTGATCGTGATAATCGCCCATCGTTCGACAGTGTAATTCTGTCCAGGCTTTCTGTGCGTATTCATAGTCAGCGTCAGTTATGCCTCCGCCTCTAAGACGGCTGTAAAAATCGTCTTTATGTGGCAGCGCCGGCTCGTCAAACCTCTCCCACGAGTCCATGTATTCATAAGGGTAAACGCCTTTACGGACTAAAGATGAGTCGAAATATTGTTTGGTTATTGGATAGTCTTGTAGAGATTCTGCTAACTTACTTAAACTCCCCATCAGATGCTGGGCAGAATCATAGAAGGATAAACAGTCTACAGTAAAGGTCATGTACTTTTCTGATGACTGTGCAATACAGCTAACCCTCATACAATCAGAAGTTATTGCTTGCATGATAAAGTGAGAATCGTAGCCTCGTAGGTTATGAAAGAAGATAGGCAGTTTCCATTTTTCGGGGTCAACCTTGAGTTGAAGATTGCAACTGTTGTGCGCGGCCCCTCTGAATTTCCCAGTAATGTGATCATGGTCTCTCACTGTTGGATTTGCTTCTGCTGCTGTCGCGTCTTTACTATTAGGAGTTAGCCCTGAGCCGCATATCCAGCAGTGTGTGGCTGATTCATAGCGCCTTTGGTCTTCAGGAGTCATCTTAATGTCTGAAAGGTTCAGCTGATTGGAGAATTGATTGCGAAGATGCTTCATCTGCTCCAAAAATCGACCGGCTGCGTCGGGACCTCTGTAAATCTCTGGCACTGTGTGCCCGCCATCTGACCTAACAACAACAAACGCATAAGAACAGATCTGATGGCGGGTTAATAGGGTTGTTTTTTGTTCTTGTTGAGGGCCGTAGTACTGTGGCAAGATCGCTTCAAAGTCAGCATAGACTACGTATGGTCTCATCTGCATTTTGTGTATGTTTTTAAAACTAACTTTAGACCCTGGTGGGGGCGTAAGAAGTTCGGTTTTACAGTCTACAAAACTTTTACAATGTTTCTTATGTTCAGCAGCTGCCTCTATAGATGGGATTCTAACCAAACACCTTCTACAAAACTCCTGTTTAGATTCGTGCTTTGTAGTATAAGCCATAAGTCTGCTAATTGATCTAATTAATACATAGTGACTCTTTAGACCGTCTGCAAACAGAATCAAGTCGACATGTCTGTTAAGTGGATCGCCTAAAGTGGGAGCATTGGGAGAGATCCTTAGAGGCCGCAGATTGTCTACTGGGTTCCATGTGTATACGTTTACGGTGATTGGTTTGTTTTGCTCTTCAAACTGAGATAAACTTTCTATGCTTACTGGAAAGGTTATGTTATTAAAGTTCAGCTCATTTATATACTGCCTATAATTGGAGACTCTGTTTGCATTATTTTTAACAGGATGTAAATGCGCCAAAATACACCTCATGAAACATAAGTTATCTGAATTATGTATGTTTAAGACTGCTCGTTTTAACTCTAACTCTCTTGGGAGAGGGATGTAAGAATTGCCGACTATAGGATAGAACTTTGTTTGTCTTAATCTGATTTCAAGGACTGTTCCTTCAGACCAGCCGGAGCCGCGCAATTTCGCTTCTTCGCTTGCATGGTTAAACTGTGTAAGCATGTAATCAGCCCATTCAGAATTAAAGTCGTGATAACTCATTACTTCTTTCTGTCTAGTTGAAACCCAGACTAGTATACTACTATCATCGGGGGTTATATATTCAATCAGAATGGCCAACAACGCTTTTACTGGCGGGTCAATTTGGAGAGATTCTGGGATTTTAGAAATGGCATGTGTTACGCTTTCTTGAACGCTTGAGGGGTTAATGATGTCCATGGCTAATTCACTGAACATATTGCCCACCGGTTTGGCATCCAGCGTCTTTGTGATCGTCATTTTTTAGATCAAATAAATATGTAATAAAAAAAAACAACTAAAATTTAGCTAATATTTACTAATTTGAGGTAATACAAAAAAAAATACTAAAATTTAGTTAAATTGAATAGCTGCTCCTTCAGAGTTAGTAAAAATAGACAATTCAGCGTCATCAGGAGCCATAATATTAACTAAAATTGCAATACACTTTATAACTGGGTTGGGCCAAGAATCTGGCATTTTACTGATTACGTTGGTTACACTTTCACGAATATCTGTGTGCTCAAAAAGATCCGCAATTAATTCGTCAAACTTGTTTCTTAACTCTTCTTCATTAGCCCCCCGCTCCATCATTAACTATAGGGCGCAGCATATATTTTTAAGCTCTGTAACTACTTTGCTCGTCATTTTTAAGATCAAATATATAGGTAATACAATAATTAAATCAGGCTCGTTTTTGGGTTTACTTGATCGTTTGCAATGTTCTGCTTTGCAATGTTCTTTCTGATTGCCTCAGCGTCTACCTGTTGTGAAGTAAAAGTCTTTCTCCATTTTTTTTGGAGGTCGATCTTTTGTCGTCTGTAATCATCACCGTCAGCCATGGCTCGTTTAAATTCTTCGTCTGTTACTTTTCCATCCAGTAATGTATCGCTTATAATCAGCCTTAATGAATGAAGTTTTGCTGTTGCTAGGGCTACAATGGCGGTGTGCTTTTGTAATTTGGGCGTTAGCTTTTTTAAAACAGCACTTACAATCGTGGACATGGCACCTAGCCCTAAACCAACACTCCCAAAAGCTATGGACATTGGTGTCCCAACTCCAGTAGCTAAAAGAGCGACACTAGACCCAGTGCTTAAGCTGGCTACAACCGATGAGCCGGTGATTATATAAGAAAGGACATTTAAAGCTTTAGCATATTTCTTTCTAGTAACCCTATACTTATTTAAGTCACTTTCTATTTCCTCTTCAAGCTCAGTCATGTGCTTTAATCTAAACTGCTGACCGTCTTCTATTTTAAAACAAGATTATTTTTTTAATCTTGTACATATCTTCTTATTAACCCTTCTGATAGCACTTCATCAACAGAGTAAAACCCAATAAAATCAACATACTTAATAAAAATAAAATCGAGTACTGTTAGTTTAGCATTGTCAACCATCACAGTAACTTTGTCAGATGATAAGAAAGTCTTTATTTCATCCCCGTTTTTAGTAATAGC
This sequence comes from Conus canariensis, assembly GCA_033310375.1. Lineage (NCBI taxonomy): Eukaryota > Metazoa > Mollusca > Gastropoda > Neogastropoda > Conidae > Conus > Conus canariensis. The sequence continues at coordinate 16,682,749 of CM065742.1, read as the reverse complement.
AATAACAAGCCTAAGAGGCCCGTCCAAGTTTTCAGACTTTATTTGTACACCTCTGATTAACGTATGCTCTGGCAAACTAGGATCAGACTCCCTTGGAGTAATAAATAAGCGAAAAAGCATCGTCATTTTTTTAGGCAGTGATTCTAGTTTTGGGTTAAATTCTAAGCCGACGGTGTCGCCCCCCACTTCAGCTAAGGACTGCTTTCTACGCAGCATATATTCAGGGCCCTGCTTAGTTATTTCAATCTGCTTTTTCTGTTGTAATCCTGGGACTAGGCTAACAAGAAGGTGTCCTTCATTCAAAGCTTTTCTAAAATTGTTTTCTTATGAAAGTATACATAGGGGCTTCGTAGTTCAAACTTTAAATCCTAGTTAATGTCAGGAAGCAACGCCCAAGCATTCTCTCGTTTATGAAGTTTGTATTCGTGTTTGCCAAAATCGTTTGCCCTTAGATTTCTTATCTCTTCCAGGGTAGGATATTGCTGTCGTTTTTTATCTTCAATTTCTATTCGTTTGTAAACCCCATCGTCGGTGTACTCAAATCCATAAACATTTCCTGCCACTCCTATCAGATCAAAGTCAGTTGGGTCTGCTAGATCTTTTATCTCTACTGCAACGCATTTAGGAGCTAACTCCGCTTTTGATTCTGGCCCCCTAGACATTCTTTTTAATATAAACAATTTATTATAAACAATCTGTAATAAACAATCTATAGTAAACAATCTGTAATAAATAATCTGTAATAAACAATTTATTATAAGCAAACGTATTGAACTGGCGGGTCAGTCCGTAAGCATAGTTTAGCGTGCTTAGATTTTTCTAGCTGCTCTTTTATTTTTTTTTAGTTCATCCCTGTCCCTGATTATATAGTTTTCACTTA
>CM065742.1:16667441-16676769 GCA_033310375.1 Conus canariensis | reverse complement strand
TAAAACTCTTTCAAAGTAAACAACCGCCCTACTTTTATACTGGTTTAAGATTATTCTAGCCAGTTCAGGGTTAGTAACAACATCAAAATTAAGAGAGATGTTACTAACAGTGTACTTGGCTTGAGGATCATCTGATAAAATAACAGACCCGCTGTCATTGAATGTCAGTTCGTAAGTAAGTTTGTCTCTTAGTGCGCCTTGGTAATATGGTTGATGGGTTTTTAACAGTTCAAAATCTAGAGGGATGCAAAATCTGTTCTTAAATGCTCGCGCTATTGCCTGGTCTCCCTCGTCTTCCTTTGCATCTGCAGCATTAAGCCTGTGCTTAAGACCGTTTGGGCTCTGGATCCCCTGAAAGATTTTGTCTTTTCTTTCTGTTCTAGGCAGCCACAGATCAGAATAGAGATTAAAAATGTCTGCGCTACTCAGTGAGAAGACTTCTCTACCTTCCAGTTTAATTACCATATTTTTAATGATGGCCCTGCCCAGGTTAGCAACAACAGTAGCATTAGGATCCGCCGACTCAATATCTATTTTGAATAATAGCTTGGCAGTGCCTGGCATTATAACATCGTCAGGCCCGAGGTCACTAAATCTTACTGTTAACATTTCATTGGGCTCAATTGTTGATGGATTATTTACAACGCGCACAGTCTGTCTTATGCCTTTTATGCCATGGGGTTCCTTCGCTTTTCTGAATGGATCGAGGTCGCAGCCGTATGGGTTCATTTTTTATAAAACAAAAAATAATAAATATATAAATATGGCTGATGAAGATTTTGACGCGATTGATCCTATTGAAGAAGAAGATGAAGAAAGAGAGCCGAGTCCTTCATTGCAAGAAGAACTTGAAGGAGCAGGTTCTTTACTCCCTAGACAGCCTCAAGATGTAGGAGCGGGCTCTGTACTCCTTAGAGCTCGTCAAGAACTTGTAGGAGTAGGCTCTTCACTCCCTAAAGCCCGTCAAGAACTATTGCGACAACGAATTGAATCATTCTATAAAAGTATAGGACGAGGGCTGCCAGACGTGCTCGATCCTAACGATTTTGAAGAAGATGGCGGCCATTTGTATATAAAAACTAAAGTGGACCGTGTAAGAGTTACTTCAGTGCAAAACCCAACTAGGTTTTTAAGTCTAAGTACAATTAAACAAAGACTCCCTGCTGCTGATGCAGAACGATTAAATATTTTAAATCTAAGGTCTGATGCTGTTAGACTTTTACAGAACTTGGGGCGGACGTTGCCAACACGATCTGAAATAGAAATCGTCTCTTTTCAGGATTTAGGTTCAAGAGCGGATGAAGCAATAACAGAAATTGAGACGAGTTTTAATGAAGAAACAATTGGCGGTTCTCAATTGCCTAGGCAAAGAGAAGGTGAGCTGAGTCCTGAAGAAGAAACAGCTTTAAAATCAATTGATGAACCTCCATTGTCTACGAGTGAACTCAGGGATATTAGAGCTGCTCTGCGTGAACTCTTGGCTATTAAGTCTGCTTTAACAACTATAAACGAAGAACTAAAAAACAATTTGGCAAAATTTAATGTGTTAGAGAGAGAGATAGAAGAAGAAAAAAATAAACTGGCTAATGCAGATGATAACAATTTAGGACAAGAAGAAAAGGCTAGAATACAGGCGAAAATACAGAATTTAATGATAGAAAGGGCAAACAGGTTAGCAGCGTTGTATATTAACAGAGAAAAAATAGCAGCCCAAATAAGCAGAATCAGAGAAACTATAGACAAAATGATTTATGAAAATACTACGCTAGCAGAAAGAATAGGGACTCTGTTCAGAGAGCAGGGGATTACAATAGTTAGTATATTAACAGCCGTTGGGTTTGCTATCTCTACACTGGTTTATGCATTAACTGGCAGTGCGCCAACAGGGCCAGTAGCTCCTCCAACGCCTCAGCCCGGTAAAAGTTGGATTAGAAAACAACTGCACCATCTAGCAAACCTATTAAAGAAGTTAGCTGTCAAAGCGCTTGATGCTCTGCCTGGCATAATAGGCAGTGTTGTTAGTTGGGTTTTGTCTACCATAGGCAAAGTGGCTGGTTATATGGCTGACCATCTGTGGACGTTAGGAGTGCTGGCTGCTGGTTTAATTTTTAGTGAAATAAAGTATAGCCAGTCCAGTAAAAGTTAAAAACACAACAAGGGCTGTCTTTTCGCTGGTGTGTCTGTCGGGGTGAGGTACATCAACAGGCGGTGGACTGCTTTCTGGCTGTGGGCTGCTTATAACTGGTGGGGGGTCGCTTTCAGGGCTAGATACTTTTTTTAAAATGGCTGGTGCGGGCCTTGTGTTTAAGCCTTGATTGTGTCCTAAGTTTTGGTCGTCTCCGGCTATGAGAATTTCATTATTATAATTCTGTATCATGCCAATCTGTAGTCTAAGGTCAGAAGGCAGCATGTATAATCCATGACCCACAACAAAGTCAACCTTTGACCTAGCATGTGAAAGAACGTTTTGGTACCTTTGTATGCTGGAAGGCAAATCAACAGCAGAGTTAATAGCATCTTCTAAATTGGCTAGAAATTGTTTTCTGGCGTCAAAGCCTGTAGATTGATCCACTATGCTAGACTTGGTCTGTGCTTGCGCTCCTAATAGACACCAAACGTACGTGCGTATGGAGTCATTAAGTCTTTGCACTCCTGGCATTGTTAGGCCTTCACTTTTACCTAAGATAAATGTTGCCGAAGCATTGGGGTGTTTTTGTTCTATTGATCTCAATCTAACTTGGGAGTTTGGCTTAAAAGAGGTGTGGCCGGGCCAGTAGTCAAAATTATATTCTCTACGCTGACCCCACAAATACAATGTGCCCAACCCGTGATTGCGGTCTAACTTTTGTCTAAAGTTATTTGAAGGGTTAATGTTAAATTCGTTGCAGATTCTTTCATATGCATTATTGTCCATTGGGCTGAGAAATGGATTAAACGCGTTGTCGTTGGGGAGGCGTACTTGTAGTTCAGTTAGTATGCGCCTATACTGATAATAAACATGAAAGTTATATACTGACCTTACTAAGAGGTTGGGGTGGTTTAAATGGTTTGTATATGAAACACCGCAGCCAGTGGTTGAGCAGTAAACTGCAAAATTTAACTGATTCTGGTAAAAAGCCATGGGATGAGTTGACCATGCTGATGGCACTCTATCACTCTTTATTGGAGGATTTAAATATCTAGTTAGTGGGTTTACAAGTCTGACTAGAAAGCCATATGATTCATCCACTGCGATGGTTAGGTTACTAAAGTCCAAAGATTTGGGCTCATAAACCCCTCCTACGTCGTAAGTGGCACTTTCATTATATTTAAAAGGTTCCATTTTTAAATAGATTTTTTAAAAAGGATTTAAAAAGGATGTTCCTTTATATAACCAAGCAAAACCAGCGCGTGTTTTTAAAGTATTCAGTTGACAATAAAGGCGGGAAGTGTAGGGCTGCTCTTAGAGAACTTAGGTTTAAAATAAGGTGGTTTAACATATCTGAAAAGGCCCAAAATAATTGGATAGATATTTATGATGAGGGGGCAATCGCTTAAAACGTTTAAAAATACCTGATGGTTACTACAGCTTTTGTTCTTTAAAAGAAGCATTTAACAAATTTGACATACTGTTAGAAATTAATGAGGCAAATCTTATAATTACTATATTTTTACCAAAACATAAAGACAAAAGGGAGTACGTTTTTCCCAAGGGCTTGCTCGAATTTTAGGCTTTTATGATAGTGGTAAAACTTATCGTATTAATACACACGCGTATATAGAAAGCGGTCTATATGAATATGTAGGCAGTAGGCCATCCGATTTTCTAATTAATCCAATGTTGTATGTTCATTTAAGCGAATTAAAAACAAACACTAATTTGTATAATGGCCAGCCATCTACAGTTCTAAGAGCACTCCCATCAACTAAGGTGGGGTTTTGCGATTATCAGTCATATACATTTGGTGAAAACAGTCAATTTAAAGAATTAGTTGAAGGGCCTATAAATTCAGTGTGTGTAAAAATAACTAACCAAGATGGAAGGCCGGTTGTTTGTTCTGATTTGTTGGTGGGGCTTGAGATAGAAGATTAATCAGAGAGAAAGTATAGATACCTGCCGGCAGTCTTACGCGCCATGAACAATGAAGAATTTAAAGCAACGGGCCTTAAGCCAGTAAACGCGATCAAATTGAAAAAAATAAGTATTACTGAAGACATCCAAAGTAATCAAAAACTCTTACCTTTTGGACTAAAAGTAAGATACTTGTATGCGCCTGGAGAGGCAGAGGGTGATGTTAGAATTAGAGCCACAGACCCTACATGGAGCGTAGATGTATATGAAGTTGAAAGAATTATGAAAACAACCCCTCCCGTGTATTATTTAAGAGAGACTCTTTCTTCTAAAAAGCCTGCCCCTAAAAGATCGTTTGTTCGCGAAGAGTTGCAAGTTGTCCCACCAAACACAGTGCCTGTTAGTTAATCAGAGAGAAAGTTTAAATGTGCGGTTCTAGAGCAGGAAAATTATTTTGCCCGCAAACCCCACTTTTCACGCGATTAGATTTGTTTAATTTTGTAGGTTTTTAGCTTTTTTTTTTGGTTAAGAGAATTTGATTATGTGAAAAGGGGGGTTTGCGGGCAAAATAAGATTGCTGATCTAGAACCGACATTTAAACTTTCTCTCCCCGGGCAGTCAGAGAAGTGACGATGGTGGTGGAGTGGTTTATGACTGCACCCCACTCCACCCCGAGCTGGCCCGCCTGATAACAAGAGCACTCCAGTGTGCTCCCTTTGGCCTCAGATGTCAGGGGGTGGGGGGGGGGGGGGGGGGGGAGAGAGAGGGGGGGGGGGGGACTGTTCTGGCTCCTTGTGTCCACTGATGGCCTTAAAGAAGAAACAGCTTCGCGCCCAGTAAGTTAGGCCATTTCCACCCACAGGTCTCTTTTACGAAGGAGAAAAGGCTCCACTGCCCATTTCATGTGATGAATCACTCACAATAAAACATTTTCTTATGAAATGTTCTTAGGAGTTATTTTTGACCAGAAACTCAACTTTCTCAGCCACATTAAAAACCTCAAAACTTCTTGCCAGAGAGCTCTGAATATTCTGCGGGTTGTAGCGCACACTGACTGGGGCGCTGATAAGAAAACTTTGCTGCACCTCTACAGAGCCCTGGTCCGTTCCAAACTGGACTATGGTTGTGCTGTGTACGGCTCTGCAAGACCGTCTTATCTAAAACTCTTGGACCCTATCCACCATCAAGGGCTTCGTCTCTGTCTTGGAGCATTCCGCACCACCCCTGCGTACAGCCTGTCCAACCCTCACTGTCCAACCGTAGGCTGAAACTGTCTCTGAATTATTATATCAGACTGTTCTCGGAACCAGAAAACCCTGCCTATGACTGTGTTTTTGACCCTCCGTTCCAAAGTAAATTTGAAAACAACCCTAACTGTATTCCGCCGTTTGGTGTTCGTATGCAGCCTCACGTGCGGAATGCAGGTCTAGACTTAGGAGTTGTGTCCGATTTTTCCAAGTTTCCAGATGAGCCTCCGTGGACCTTTTTCACACCAGAGATTCGTTTTCATCTTGCAGCTTTTCGTAAAGAGTCTACCAGCTCTCTGGCATACAAGGCATTGTATTCTGACCTCTGTTCAAAATTTCCATCTTATCAGAAAATTTTCACTGACGGTTCCAAGTCTGAGGATGGAGTGGCCTGTGCAGCCTACTGCCCTGGGGCTCCTTCTCAGGTACTGTTAGAACATATACCTCCAGGTGCTTCTGTCTATTCCGCTGAACTTACTGCTCTGGTTCTGGCATTGAAGATAATCTCACAATCTAAGAAGAGGGACTTTCTGGTTCTGTCAGATTCACTGTCAGCGTTGGAGGCCATAGCTGGCCGCAACCTTCAGCACCCAGAACTTTTACACTTTTTTGAACTTTTGACCAAGTTAAAAGCGGATGGTTACAACATTATTTTGGCTTGGATTCCTGGTCATGTTGGCATTGGAGGGAACGAAATGGTTGATCGTTTAGCCAAGAATGCCACAAGAGAGAAACTGTCCAACATATATATCCCCTGCTCAGATCTGAAACCCAAAATTAACGATTATGTGAGAGACCTCTGGCAGGAGGATTGGAATACACAGACGGATAACAAACTCTTTCAGATCCGTCCAAACCTTAAGGAGTTCCTCCCATCTGCGTCTGGTGGTCGTAAAGAAGAAACAGTTCTTTGCCGGCTGCACACCGGCCATTCGTATTTTACCCATTCGTACCTTTTAAAGAGTGAAGAAGCTCCGTGGTGCATTCCATGTCATGTACCACTCACAATGAAGCATATTCTTTTAGAGTGTTGGGACTTGCACGATGTGAGACACAAACATTTTACGGCAGATTCCATGAAAACCTTGTTCAGAGATGTCCCACCTGATGCCATCTTTGAGTTCTTGAAAGAGATTAATATTTTTCATCGGATCTGAGTTTTTACAGTGGAAAGATTTTTAACAAACTTTCGGATGGTTTTTCGATGTATTTTAAAGAATTGTGTGAATGAATGACTTGTGAGTTGATTTTAACGTGGTGACAACCCTGATGTGGCCTTTTGCGGTCGGCTGGGCTATAAGCAACATTATCTTATCTTATCTTATCTTATGAAATGTTGGGACTGTCTATCTGTCACAAGACAAAACTCGATCATACTGTTAGAGCTCCCCCCCCTTCCACCATCTCTCTCTCTCTCTCTCTCTCTCTCTCTCTCTCTCTCTCTCTCTTTCTCTCTCTCTCTCTCTCTCGCTCTCTCTCTCTCTCTCTCTCTCTCTCTCTCTCCTCTGGCATGAATACATGTCCAGAAATTGGAAGGACATGATGTGAAAGTTGTGTTTATTTCCAGTCGCCAGTTAACTATGAGGAAGCAAAGTTAACTACAGTGTATCTAAGAAAGGTTAGAGCGCAATGCCAACAGCACACACACACACACACACACACACACACACACACACACACACACACACACACACACACACACACAACTTTTTGTGCTGCTCTTGGACATTGTGCGGTTGAGAAATACCCTTATTAACTCTTGGTTATCATCCTGAATGTGAATTCAAACGCATTCCTCGTGGAATGCTTGATTACGTGGACACTAGCTTTGCCATCTTCACCCCTATCCACACCGTTTCCTTACTTCACTACCACCCTTACACCACCCACCCACACCATCCTTTTCTTTTTACCTCACGTATAAGATGCTTTGCCCACCCCGTCCCCCTCCTCCTGCAGAAAATCCACGACTGTGTGTTTGATATGAGTAACACGTCTCTGTCTAAAAAGAGAAATCATGTCATGTAATCCAGTTGAGACAAATGTTGTATTGGACAGGGCATTTCAAACATCATATCAACAAACAAACAAGGAAAAAAAATTCCAGCAAACAAACAAGTGCTTGCAACAACATTTGAAAAAGCAATTGCAAGTATTGCATTGCACTATTCATACTATCACCGCAATACACCATATCATTGATACTAGTTACTAGAAGGGAACCTAATCGAGGGATAATTCACACATCCAGATATTGTCGACATTTAGAGACGTCTCACCTTTAAATATTCAAATAAGAATAAGTGAGAATAGTGTGCGGATAGAGATCACACACACACACACACACACACACACACACACACACACACACACACACACACACACACACACACACGAGGTTTGGTATACCCCACAGATTGGGTTCTCGGGTTTTCAGGTGCGTTTGTCACCAGATTATCATTTACGAAAAGAAGCCGCACGTTCTAAATGCAAAGTAAAGACTAAAAAGTTTAACTTGGGCAAATTTAGAATCGAATCTAGCGTATTTTAAATTTTTTTCCCGGTTTTTATATCTAATTGTTAAACAGTGATTGAGTGTGTGTGTGTGTGTGTGTGTGTGTGTGTGTGTGTGTGTGTGTGTGTGTGTGTGTGTGTGTGTACAAAATCAACCATAGATTGTGCAACACACACACACACACACACACACACACACACACACACACACACACACACACACACAAAGCGACCAGGGTGCCAAATGAATTATATATAAACAGGTTAAAAAAAAAAACCACAGACATGAGGCGTTTACCACGTGTTGCTGTCTTCGCGCAGAACGACGAAGTAAGACGAATACAGGGAAACAAGAGCGAGTAAACAATGACTTGGCTTTTTCCGATGTACACCGGTAAGAATTGTGTTCTTAGGTCATACACTTTTCAAGCACTCGCGCATGAATAAACACGCTTTCAAAAGCGCATCAGTGGATTCCTTGAATTTTTAAATGAGTTGTTAACCAAGTTATCCTTTACAAAAATAAACCAAGCTATGTAGATGCAATTGTACGACAGTTAATAAGCAAAATCAGAATGCTCTGCGACGTTGAAAACTCCAGGCAAACTTTTTTTCCCCAAACATCATCTATCTAGACGATGTAAAGACCATTTTCAAGTTATTTGAAATCTTAAAAGATAATGACGAGCTTTGTAAGGGATACTTGGTGATATTTGGTGAACCTACTTTGTCCGTATGCAAGCAAGTACTCACGCGCGCGCGCACACACACAAACCCCCATTCACTCACTCACTCACTCACTAGGTATACTTTAGTATAATTCTATGAAATTAGAAAGTCGAGTGCTTGCAGAATACACATTTCCTTTTTGATTAGTCTTTGAAGGCCGTCCTAATGGTAAAGATCTTATGCTTGGAAAACACGGCCAGTTTTTCAGCCAACATGTTCTCCTGACCCCGCAGACTGTCGCAGGCACGGCAGCCATAGTGCCCACCATTTGTAGAGTCATTTATGATTCCATTGGTAAAGTTTAAGGACACTCGAAAAAAGTGCACGCCCCCACCAAATTCGAACAGATCCTGAATTTTTTTTTTTTTTTAACCCCTCGGGGAGGTAATTGTCGGCTCTGACTGAAAGAGTTATTTCTCAAGTCTTTTTTTTTCTCTCACGGAAAAATGGAATATTCCATGAAAATATATCGCTTCACGAACAGGCGTCAGATCGTAACTTCGCAGTGGTCATGTTCAGTGGAGGATGTGTGATAATCTTGTCGAACGGATCACAGAACCGCTGGCTGATTCCGGTCTGCGCCGAATTTTCAAGGCTTCACCTTCAGGGTGCATTCCATTTTTGCACAAAGTTTGGTTACATTCACCAGCCGTCGTGGCACAGTGGCTAGCGTCACGGTTTGCTGGCTGGGAGATCGTGGTTCGATGCCTACAAGAGCCATTTACATACCTGGTATTCCTTGGCCCGTGACCAGCTCCTGCACAGAGCTGAGTTTGCCGGGAAGACG
>CM065742.1:16659941-16662441 GCA_033310375.1 Conus canariensis | reverse complement strand
CAGCGGTACTTGGGTACCTTACTAAAAGGAGGGGGACAAAGAAAAACGATAGGGGAACAAAGACGAGAACAAAGAAGATGGCGAAAGAGAACCTGCCAGGGCAGGTGCCCTGTGGTCTGAAAGCCTGGACTTCACGTTCCTCTGTGGAGGAGACCTTGTGCCGGTGGGTGAGGAGCTGGCTAAGTGTCAGCACTCCTGTCGACTTCACTTCTTGCTAACGTAGACGTGTGCCATCAGTTCCCGCTGATTCCTGTCTCAAGCCCACAGCAACGTCCCGCTCCTTGTCTCTGAGTGAAATCCGTCTGAGCGATGACTAGGGCATCAGTGTGAGAAGAAACACGGAGTGAACTCGACGGCAGTTAAAGCCCATCAGGACACATGAGAGGCGACATCACCCACCACTTAAAGTCAACACTATCACTTTCCTCCATACCTTCCACAATGTACCATTCCCCCCTACTCTTTACCGCCGCCACCACCTCCGTCCCCTTGTCTTTAACTAGGATACAGAACGTTAAAGACAGAAAGAAAGAACTTATCGAACTTACGAACAAACAAAACGAAAGAAGGGAAAATATGAAAGAAGACACTAACTAACAAACAAGCGGACAAACTAAACAAGAAATCAGCAAATAAAAGTACAGTTGTCTTTTGTTGTCGTTGTGGTTGTTATTGCTGTTGTTGTTGCTGTCGTTTACTTGTCGAAGAACAGAGAGATAAAAGAAGATCCCAAGTATTTTCTCTACGTCAGTTAAGACACGTATGGCGGAAGTTATCCAAATACCTTAAATTAGGCTGGGTTACACAAAGAACATGAGAAATAGGAGCAAACCAAAGGACAGCCGTGAAGTCATCTGCCTCAGGAGCGGAGTGAGGTATTGCGAATTGTACAAAACCAACTATTCAAGACAACAGCGTGAGACATGAAAATAGCATGGAATATCTGAGTGAGATGAAGTAATGGATCGAATTCTAAATGGTATGAATATTGTTAAACATTATATTCTTCAGTTTTGTATCAAAAGCATCTTTGAATGAAAAAAAAAAACCCACTGAATGGTTAGGATTCAAACTTACACATTTCAATATATTTTCTGCAAATGGTATGAAACATGAAATAATGCTATTGATCATAAACATAGCCTATTCATGCAAGTGGTTCTGCAAGTAGATAACCTAGCTGAATGTGCATCTGTTCTAGAACTGAGCCCGTAAATGTATGTGAAATTTTTTTTAATAAACGTACATTTCCAAAGAATATGATCAATCTTGACCTAATTTCTCTCTCTGTCTCTCTCTGTCTCTCTCTCTCTCTCTCTCTCTCACACACAACACACACACACACACACACACACACACACACACACACACACACACACACACACAATTTGTCATTTCGACAAACTCAGTAAAATTGACTAACATTCATAACAAAACAAAACATTTCGACGTAGCTTGAACGTTGGGTTTTAAAAAGTCTGAAGTAAAGGGAGAAAATAAAGCTCAAAAGTAAAACTGTGTCTTTCTATCGAAAACAGTTTAAATCTCTGTTTTTCAAGTGTGTGGGTATGCAGGTATGTTTTACACTAGCACACACACACACACACACACACACACACACACACACAGAGTCAAGAAAAGATGAATAAAAAAAAAAAAAATAGACAAGAACAGGAAGGGGGGGAGGGGGGGGGGGGGGGGGGGGAGACGGGAAGAAGAAAAGGCTCGAGGGGAAAAAGCGTAGTCAATCGATCCTTCGCTCTTGAGAGATTTGTCAAGGACAGTAACTGGTGTAAAAGAGAAAGGCAGAGTGATCTGACTTTCCTGTGGATAGCCTACTGGAAGGAAGCCTCTTGTATGTCCCCTGAAGCTGGATGTCTGTAAGGGCCTCGCGGTTCCGTCATAGGCGCATCACAAATCATGATCCTGAAGGGCCATGTCTGCTGTCAACGCTTTTCCTCTCATTTTGATGTAACTGGTGAGTGATTCTCCCACCATGTCAGTTTTGACAAGGAGGTCTATTATGCCGGGATATTGTTTGATCAGTCCGTGGGAATGAACAGTGCTATAGATAGTTTTGAATATTATGTGACAAACGGTTTACAAAACACAACTATATATCTCCATATATGTCTGTCTTCTACCCCTTGACGCCTGCTTATGATCTGCTTATTCGTGAGAGGCTAGCCTCCTTGTGATGAGAGTTCCGGCTCCGAGTACCACCGTCTTTCTTTTTTATTGTTGTTGGGGGGGAGGGGGGGGGAGGGGTGCGGTCGTCTCCTTTCAGATGAAGGAATGACACCCATAAAAACAACACAAATAATGGTAATCATCTTTGAAACACGTACGAACAAACAACGTTCAACGAAGTTCATCAATCAGAGTTAATGATTCACAAAATTAGAGTTTTACACGAGCAATCAATACAGAACGTTCATGTATTAATGATCGTAGTGTCGAGTGATAATCTAATTCCATGTTTTGGGTTAAAACTTTATTG
>CM065742.1:16652441-16654941 GCA_033310375.1 Conus canariensis | reverse complement strand
TATAGGGCTCAAATTCTGAATGACCAATAAAAACTGTCAGTGTCAAACTCTCAGTGTCAGTGTCAGTGTCAGTGTCACTCTCTCTCTCTCTCTCTCTCTCTCTGTCCTCTCTCTCTCTCTCTCTCTCTCTCTCTCTCTCTCTCTCTCTCTCTCTCTCTCTCTCTCTCCCGACTCTGTCATATACAAATGCTCGGGCGCAGGAACATATGTATGCATGCGCGAACACACACAAGCATACGTACACACACGCACACACACGCGCATGCACGCCCGCCCGCACGCATGTACTCCTCTGTACGTGAGGGCGCACGCTGGAATGTACAAGCCCGAGTGCACGCATACACACACACACACACACACACACACACACACACACACACACACACACACACACACACACACACACATGGACTTGAGTGCTACTTGTTTTCTCATTATAATTGCCTACTCCAACAATCCGCATGTAAATGTCGATGATCATATGTATGTATACTAAGGTGGGGGGGGGGGGGGGGGGGGGGGGGGGGGGGGGGGGGGGGCTGGGGAGCAGAAACAAACTATAGGTTACATGTCAAAGACAAACTCCAGTCCTGTAAAACCGCCAATCGTCCTTTTACAAACCCCAATTCAAATTTGTCTTGGGACAAATTCCAACCCTCATTTTTAATGTGAGAACGGATGTTTTCACCAGGAGAAACTTCAGCTGGATTCTGTCCTGGGACAAATTCCAACCCTCATTTTTAATGTGAGAACGGATGTTTTCACCAGGAGAAACTTCAGCTGGATTCTGTCCTGGAACAAATTCCAACCCTCATTTTTAATGTGAGAACGGATGTTTTCACCAGGAGAAACTTCAGCTGGATTCTATGCTGGAACAAATTCCAACCCTCATTTTTAATGTGAGAACGGATGTTTTCACCAGGAGAAACTTCAGCTGGAGACCGTCCTGGGACAAATTCCAATCCTCATATTTACGGAAGAACGGGTATTTTGGAGTAGAAGGAAACGGAGCAGGACTCAGTGGGACGAAACTCTAGGGTGAGGTAAACGTCAGCCAGCCTCCACAGAAGCAGATACCCTCATACAAGTGTTTCGACCCTGAACTCATTGCACTCTGTAGGGGGCGGGCCACATTCAGGTCATGACTACTGGATACCCCACAGTACACTTCCAGTAACGTGGACCTACGGTTAATTGGGGGATTTCTATTTGTCCTAGCGCCCGGTCCAGGCGGCGATTTCTCCTAGTGCAAATATAACTGCCCTCCCACTACCCCCTCGATTTGGCAATGTCTCTTGGTAAACTTCAGTTAGGGCTCGTCTTCGATATATGGACTGGACTGACATTTGTCCTGTCACATATCTTCTTTCCTCCCCCCCCCCCTCCCCCCACCCCCCCCCTCCCCCCCACCCCACCCCCACGCCCTCCTTCAATCCGGGGAAAGTTCTCGAAGCACCGCACTGAGAAACAGTGTACCAGATTCTTCCGGTTCTGTCCATTGTGGTCCAAGGTCTGAGCCTCAGCAAACACTTTCCCTTTCCATTGTGTTATCAGTCTGTCGTGGTTTTTCTTATTCCCCCCTGTTTTACCGTATGTCTCCCTCCCTCAGCAGATCTCAGAAGGACTGTTTTAGTGAAGGCCATTAAATTTGACCTTGTTCCTTGGCCAAACCAATTTTCTGTTCTCAACGGATGTCAGCAGATTTTCATGTGATCCGAAGCGCGCGCTGTTTCATGGTTTGATGCACCTTTTCATAGGTAATGCGATCAGTTGTATCAGATGTTCAGTATCTTGTGATGACACCTCGATTAGATGCCAGGATTCTTTTCTTCTGATCGGCAGTGAGGGTTCATGTCTCGCATGTAAAAAAAAAAAAAAAAAAAAAAAAAAAAGCAACCACCAAACAAACAAATAGTGGAATAGACCCGGGCACACAGGAGTCTGATCGTCTGTGTCAAGGACACGAGGTTCTTCACCTAATTTCATACAGGCTTCAGCTCGGACCGTGCTGGTATTGCCTGGACTGCCCTGACATAGAACGCCACCGCCCATTTGCACCTGGGTGATGACTGCACCTGTCGGTCAGGGATACAGATGCTGGCCGGGGTTGGTCAGCTTCTGCTCGATGCCAGACTTCTTCACCGTGACCCACAGCACTTTCTGCCACACTCTATCGAAAACCGGAACCTTTGGCGTAGACGATGATTCAAAAACAAACTGGACGTAACAACATTCCCGCGGCCGTTCGGAGGCAAACACGCATAACCGCCATTTACATTCACGAAAACAACGAACGGTGACAGTGGTCCCACGAAGAGATAGAGGCGAGAAAAACAAACAGGTGATATGAACAAACGTTCTAAAACAACCAACGATGACACAGGCATAAACGAAGTTTTACTGTTCCGCCAACTGAAAGAGACAAACTACAAAATAAAATCCGTCGCGTTTCGACCTCTTAAGTCTACTGGAGGCAAGAAAAACAACATTCAGGACAACG
>CM065742.1:16642441-16647441 GCA_033310375.1 Conus canariensis | reverse complement strand
TGTGTATCTTTGTTACTTTCTGAGGTAGAAGGTTACCAAGAGGAAAGTGAGCTGTAGGCGAGTTCTAGTTGAGAATCGTCTGTGCGCACGATACGAGTGTAGGTGACACTCATACGCATCTGTTAGGGAGTGTATTTTACGAGTCTGTGTGAGGCTCATATCTTCCCATTAAAGTGTGTATTTACGAGTCTGTGTGAGGCTCATATATCTCTGTTGGAGAGCTGTGTCAAGTGAAGACAGTAAATTCACGTAGTTTGGTCACTTTGCTATTGTAGGAGAATTGTCTACAGTGAAGTAGTGATTAGATCTAGCCCTGGAACTAGCCAGCGCGTAGATCTGCATAGCGATAAGCAAATCCTCGAATCTAGTGAAAAGGTCTTAGGTATCTCTGTATTTGACGTCATTGTAGTACATAGGCGTCAGTACCAGCTAGAATGGATGGTCCAGCTCAGCACACAAGGTTGGCCCAGGACAGGCAAGCAGGGGCCGAAGCCATTCAAGGCACGAGCGCAAGAGGCACCACGGCGACACGTTCAGAAAGTTCAGGGTCCGTTTCTAGTATGTCGTCCACGACCGTTGCGATCGTAGAAGAAGGAAAGTTGCTTGGGCTCACCGGTACAGAGCTCATCCAATACGTTAAGGAAGAGAGAGAAAGGAGAGAAAGAATAGATAGGGAAGAGAAAGAAAAAGAAAGGGAGAGAGATAGAGAAGAAAGGAGAGAAAGAATGGAGAGAGAAAGAGACAGAGAAGAGATGGAAGAAAGAATACGAATGAGAGAGTTAGAAGTGAGAGAGAATGCTCAGTCGAACGTGAGACACCAGGGTCCAGATGCGATAGAAAGTATGAAAATACGGTTACCATACTTTGATGATCGTGATTGTATTGAATCTTACATCAGTCAATTCGAACGAATTGCCAAAATCCAGGAGTGGAGTGAAGAAACATGGGCCACGCGGTTAGGAACATTGTTGAAAGGAAAAGCTAGGGGTGTGTATACCCGACTTAGTGATGAACAGGCCAGTGACTATACCATTCTGAAGAAAGCACTGTTAGAGAAATTTCAGTTAACTACCGAATCATACCGAAGGAAGTTCAGATCAGCTAAGCGCGAGCCGAGTGAGTCGTTCGGTGACTATCTGGTAAGACTTGATTTGTATTGCCTGAGATGGATTGAGCTGTCCGGCAAAGACAAATCGTTCGAAGATGTTTTTGACCTAATGTTGCAAGAGCAATTTCTTGAAGGGTTGAAACCCGAAGTAGCCACGTTCATTAAGGAACGGAAGCCAGGAAGCGCGCAAGAGATGGCGACGTTGGCCGAAACGTACGAAGAGGCGCATTCAAGTGTAAGATTCCGACCGAGGGGTGACGTAGAGAGGATGCGGTATGGTCCGAACCCGAATAGGAACAACCAACAACAAAGAGTTCCAACACACAGAGAGGGAGACAATAGACCACCAAATACTCTGCCCGAAAGGAGATGTTTTGCGTGTAACAGCACACGGCATATTAGGCGTGATTGTCCTAAAGTTGCTAGCACCATCAATCTCGTCACGGATAGCGGCAAGAAAGACAACATGAAAGGGGTTAAAGCAACCGAAAGGTTGTGTGATAAGTGCAAACTTATCGAGTTCGACAACCACTGTCCAGTGTCTGTTGAGGGAGTGATGACCGACGGCATAAGGGACACAGGGGCGTCGATCTCAGTAGTGTCGGAAGAGCTCGTGCCAAAAGATAAGATAACTGAGAGAAGGAAAACCGTAACTCTAGCGTCAGGAAGGTTTCAACAAGAGCTACCTGTAGCAGTTGTACACATTGACTCACCGTACTGTGAAGGCGATGTAGAGGTTGTCGTAATGAAGGATCCCGTACACCCAGTTCTCATAGGGAACTATAAACAAGCGTTTAGAACCAGAAGCAGGTCAAGGATCCCAGTATACCCCGTCAGAGAAATAGTTTCCGCTGTGGAGACTAGGCAGCAGGCGAAAGGTGAAAACGTCAAGCCGAATGCACCTAAACCTGATAACAAGCTGGCCAAGACCAAAACGGATCCAAAGAAAGTAAAAGAACTTCAGAAACAAGATCCAACATTGGAAAGAATGTTCAGATGGGCAGCTTCCAAAGAGAAAAGGGGTAACGCCACATTCGTTATGGAAGAGGGTATTCTCTACAGGAAACATGTAGACAAGAAGGGTCGTCGACAGAAACAAATGATTGTTCCGAAGCAGCTCAGAAGTGAAGTACTGAAGAACGCCCATGATACACCAATGGCAGGACACATGGGAATAAAGAAAACGACATCGAGGATCTGGACCGAGTTCTGTTGGCCAGGAATAGTAGGGGACATACGTAGATACTGCGTGTCATGTGACGCGTGTCAACGTACCGTTAGTAAAGGACGGATAAGGAAAGTACCACTTGTCAGGACACCACGAGTTGACACACCGTTCAACAGGGTAGGAGTAGACATCATCGGCCCGATAAAACCAATGTCAGAGAGCAAGAAACAGTACATACTGGTCATGGTTGACTTTGCCACAAGATATCCGGAAGCAATAGCGTTGAAAGACATCACCACCGAATCTGTAGCAGACGCATTGTGGGAGATGTGGACGAGGACTGGCGTACCATCCGAAATGTTAACGGACAGAGGGAGTCAATTCAGGAGCCAAACCATGAAAGAAGTTTTGGATTTGCTAGCCATACGAGGACTCAAGACTACGCCATACCACCCACAAACCAACGGACTCGTTGAAAAGTTCAACGGGACGCTTAAAAGCATGTTGAACAAACTGGTACTCGAACAACCAACGACTTGGGACACGTTCATACCCGCGTTATTGTTTGCGTACCGAGAAGTGCCACAGGAGTCCACGGGATTCTCTCCATTTGAGCTTTTATATGGACGTCAAGTGAGAGGACCAATGCAGATCCTACGAGCTATCTGGACAAACGAAGACTTGACAGAAGAAGCTAGGACAACAGCAGAATATGTCACGGAACTGAAAACCAAGATCTATGATACGTGCAAGATAGCACAGGAAAACTCCGTTAAGGCCGCAGAACGTCATGCCAAATACTATGATGTCAAGGCAAAGAAAAGAGAACTTAAACCTGGAGCAAAAGTACTCGTACTGAGACCGGTGAAACACAACAAGCTTGAACTGCAATGGATGGGACCTTTCGAAGTCGTCAAGAGAGTAAACAGTGTCGACTACGTCATAAGAATCGGCAAAATCCGCAAGGTATTCCACATCAACATGCTCAAAGAATACCTCGAGAGAGAGAGCAATTGACTGATAGGATTACACCTGAGGAAGATGGAGATGATGAACCGGATAACGATGGCTGCGAGATTGCGATCGTAGTGTTAGAGGAGACAGATCTGCCAGATGCAGACGACACAGGGAATGTATTACCTACCCCGAGTACCAAGAGTCACGAAACGGAAGAAGATGTAGTCATCGACCCAGGGTTAACTGTTGGCAGAAAGAAGCAAGTTCAAGATCTGTGTAGGAAGTACAAGAGAGTACTGACAGACAAACCCTTAGAGACAGATTTAGAAGAGATCTCATTTGAGCTGACAGACGATAGGCCAGTATTCGTGAGACAATACCCACTACCTCATTCCCAGGTAGAAACGATCGAGAGGGAGGTAAAAGAGATGTTAGAGATGGGAGTCATCGAACCCGCTCAATCGCCCTACAATGCACCAGTTGTATTAGTTAAGAAGAAGGATGGATCAGTGAGGTTCTGCGTTAACTATAGGAAGCTAAACAAAGTAACTGTGTTTGATGCCGAACCACTACCCGACCCAGAATACTTGTTTTCCAAGCTATCGAAGGCAAAGTTTTTCACAAAACTTGATCTTTCGAAAGGGTTCTGGCAATGCCGAGTAAGAGATCAAGACAAGAGTAAGACAGCGTTCTCAACACCAATGGGTCAATTTCAGTGGACGCGAATGCCATTTGGTCTACAAAATGCAGGCAGTGTTTTCTCCAGACTGATGAAAAAATTAATCCAACCCATGAACAGAAGTGATGTCCACAACTTCATGGATGATATCCTAATTGCAAATGAGACATGGGAAGAACACCTTGAAGCAATTGAAGCTGTACTCAGAAGGTTAACGGAAGCAAATTTATCTGCCAAACCGTCCAAGTGTCATTTCGGATTCAAAGAACTGAACTACCTGGGGCATCGCATAGGAAGCGGAAAGGTGTGGCCTGAATTGGAGAAGATCGAGAAAATCAAAGAAGCCAAACAACCAGAGACAAAGAAAGAGCTTAGAGCATTCTTAGGCTTGACAGGATATTATCGCAAGTTTATACCCATCTATGCGACCATTGCACTGCCGCTCACTGATAGAACGTGCAAGAAGGAACCAGAGAGAATCTGTTGGAACGCTAGTTGCCAACAAGCCTTCACCACTCTGAAGGAAAAGCTGACAGAGAATCCTATTATTTGTTTGCCCGACTTAGGCAAAGAGTTCGTGCTGCGCACAGATGCGTCCGACAGAGGAGTTGGGGCAGTGTTGCTCCAACAGCAAGGGGATGGTCATAGACCAATCGCTTACGCTAGTAAAAAGTTGAACGGGGCAGAGTTGAATTATGCCACCGTAGAGAAAGAGTGCCTGGCAGTGGTCTGGGGGATTAAGAAATTTGAGAGATACCTGTACGGGAAGAAGTTTACCCTGCAGACTGATCATCAGCCACTCCAGTCATTGCAGCGAAACAAACCCACGAATGGAAGATTGATGAGGTGGGCACTGCATCTACAACAGTACTGCTTCACAGTAGAGGTTATCCCAGGTGTGGATAACATCGGCGCTGATTATCTCAGTCGTATGAAGTGAATTAAAAATCTTGCCAGTTTTAAAAGGGGGGCTTTTCCCCATGATCCTGTTATATCTTTAAAACCAGATTTTCAAGTCTAAAAAGGGGGCTATTGTCATGGACAATATGACTGGACAATCAGCAGGATGGATGAGAGAGAGAGAGAAG
>CM065742.1:16624941-16639941 GCA_033310375.1 Conus canariensis | reverse complement strand
TTCCCCACCCGAAGCCGACAGCGCTATAGAAAGTGCACCTCAAGAACCCAGTTTCTTTATTCTCCGCAAAATCCACGAGATAAGCAGGTCAGGACGCAAGGATACAAAATAAGTAAATAAATAGATAAATAATAACAAAATAATTGATTTAGAAAAAGGAAGTGCAAGCGCTACATCAACGGCATCAGCGCTGACATCGTTAACAATGGAGAAAAACTGGAGACAGTTCAGAGCTTCAAGTGCCTCAGGGCAATTGTTTCAGATGAGGGATCAAAACCTGAAGCGCTCTCCAGAGTTGCGCAAATGACAGCAGCGCTAGCCAAACTAAGAGCCATCTGGAATGACAGAAACATCACAATCAGTTCCCAAGATCAGACTGATGCGCTCCCTGGTCATTGCCATGTTTCTCTGTGCCTGTGAGACGTGGACTCTGACAGCTGAACTTGAGAGAAGGATTAAGGCATTAGAGATGAGATGTTACCACAAGATTCCTGGCATCTCATACAAAGATCACATTATCAGCTTGGACGTCTAGAGCAGAGTAAAACAAGCTAATGGACCCAAGTGGAGACCCGCTGTCTACAGTGAAAAGATGGACAAATGAGATGGTATGGTCATGTATCAAGATCAACAGGACTTGCCAAAACCATTCTACAAGGAACAATTGGGGAGGCAGGAGAGGAAGACAGAAAGAGACGGAAGGACAACATCAGTGCATGGACTGGCCTCACACTCAGCAATTGCCTTAGACCGTCCGAGAACCGGGAGGAGTGGAGGAAGCTGGTTGCGAAGTCTTCTGTGGCGCCCCAACGGTCTTCAGGACTCCGGGATAAGTGATAGGTGATAGGGATGCAAGCAGGCGAGCCCATATTGCAATAGTTCACAACTGTATCCTACCGTGACAGAAATTCGCATGGCAACTGGTCACCACATCTCTAAAAGATTCAGTCTTCCTTTTGTGGTGCCACAAACAAAAACGAGAAAACAATCCCGTCGCGAATTTTGACGGATACTGTTTTCCAGTCTCCTGCTTCATCAAAAATAGCAGGCTTGTCCAGCATTTGTTCCATGAGTTATCAAAGATGCTAATCACGGCCAGCGTTTCTTAGATGAATTCTCTGTCCCTTGTGCTACCCTCCCGCCCTTCTTCACTCCGGATGTCACCTGTCTAGACGCCACATGCCTAACAAGGAAGGTCTCGCGCTGCAGTCAAACATTTCCAGCAGAAAAGTACGTGTAATATCCGCATGCACACTGAAGGTTCGTCGCGTTGAACTCGTTCTCCTTGAAAACAGCCATCCTGGTCGTATTTGGTCTGTACTTCTGTCATGTCCGTCATTTGCCGAAAATTCACTAGTCTGTTTGGTATTGTGTATTAAATAAGCATTCATTTACGTTCTGGTGTGTGTGTGTGTGTGTGTGTGTGTGTGTGTGTGTGTGTGTGTGTGTGTGTGTGTGTGAGTGAGTGAGTGTGTGTGTGTGTGTGTGTGTGTGTGTGTGTGTGCGCGCGCGCGCGCGCGCGCGCGGGTGTATGAATTTTGGCTCACTTTCATAAAGCGTTCAATAATATTTTCGCTTGGAGGATCATTTGCTGGGTTTTTCTTTCCTGGATTTCGTAGATGTGAATATACAATTATTTTTTTCTTCCAAAATCTTTTTTTTTAATGCTTTATTTTGATCTTACTCGTCCCCCATTTCTCTATGTTATTGTACATGGCTTCATTTTCTGTAAGAAATACATATAAACTTACATTAATCTTTCATATAAACAAAATGAACAACAAAGTCACCCTCATTAAGTTCAAGGACCACGGTTTCATGGTAGGAAATGGGACATCGCCCTCTCCCCAGATGTTCATGAGAAGTATGAACACGGAAAACATTATAAGAAACAAAACGACAGTGTAAGGTGCGCGCTATGAATAGGTTTAAAGAAACCAGGTGGCATTTTTTGTTTGATAACAGTCTCTATTCGTTATGTTAGATCTGATGTTTCAATGGTATGCTGGAAAGAGTCCTTTTGTGTGTGGGTGGGTATGACGCGCCAGTGTGTGAACACTACTGTTCCATATTCAATAAAAATCACCAAAGAGTATCAAACTGTTTTTGGAGGGAAAAAAACGTAGTATCTATTTTGTTTGTGAATAAGAATCACCAAAGAGTATCAAACTGTTTTTTGGAAATAAAAATGTATTTACCTGTTTTGTGTGTGTATGTACTTTGGTGATAGAGGCTTTGCACTAACATATAGGCCTATTTCTTATTTAAACACAAAAGACTAAGATTCTTTTCTCAATTACCAGCTCTAAGTCAATTTTTTCCCTAAGATGTTTTGAAATATAACTTACTTCTCCTCTGATTCTTTTTTGTTTAATAATGGAAAAAGAATGATTCTATAGCCAAACAATTATCATGCTTTCCACTTAAAAATCATCACTTAGAAAAATACGCCAATTCAAAATTTGGCGTCATATACTATACCATGTCAGACCATAGCATTCACGGCAGTTAGTCAGGTCTGCCAGGCCGAAATTTTTTGTGGCAAATGCAGTAATAAGACAGTCACGTGACGCCCACCCTACTTCCGCCGTAGGAAGAAGCCGGTGTCAACTTCCTGTACCTCATTCTTCTTCGGCCTGCCGTCCAAGCAAGATGAGTCTTGTGCTCTGTCTCGCCTTTTACTTTGCCGTTGTGTAAATATTGCCTTGTGTTTGCTCCTTTACTTGTTTTGTTGTGGCTTGCGCGCTGAACCCTTATACCCCTGCCGTGTGAGGCATTGGTTTGGCGTGTTTTTATTTATTTATTTAATCCCACGCTCCTCGTGTTTGCGTGTTTCTTTCACTGCTCTCGCGACTTTGTTTTCCGGACGTTCTCAATTTCGGATCTTCGTCGCCGGACTTCTAATTCGTTCCTCATTGGAACCCATCCCCTCCATTCAGCCTTTATCGGCTCCCTTTCGGCGATTCCCCATTTACTATGCCGCCTTGAATCGACGATCTACGATCTTTCTCGCCGGTCGCTCGGCTTCCGTTTCTCCTCGCCGGTCGCCTCCGCCATTTTGATTTCGACCGGCCATTACCGGCGCGCGTGGTACGACCGAGTTATCTTCGATCTAACAGTACTTTTAGTACTGTTCCCTGGGTAATTCAAGCGTTTTTTCGCTCGATTTACTCTTGATTTCTCCCATTACCAGTGCCTTTCACAAGGTCGATCAAGCTCTTTTCTATCCTTCGATCTACCTCTTCGTCTCCTCTTTACGATCGTGTGTTCCGTGATTGTTCCGCCACCAATGCCCAACATGGTGAAGGACACCAACGGGTCGAGCCGCTCCTCTGTTCGGGAGTCGCTCACTGCCCCAGAGGACCCGCGTGTCGATTCCTCGGGACAATCCGTTCTCACCTGTGAAGAACGTACGGCCGGTGTGGAGGAGGGTTCCGTGCAGGGGACGCGCGACAATCAATATCATACCTCCTCTGCCCGACCGGCGGACGCACGATCGTTGCGCCCGAAGGCGAGCAAACAATCGGCCGTCATTTCGAACTGCTGTTCTTTTGACATTGCCAAAAAATCTAAAAGGCAAGGCTGCTCTCAAAGGACCAGCCCGTTCAAAAACTTCTCATTCAAATTCGTCTCCTCCTCCGGCCACCTCGCCTTGCCTTCAGTCGCACACAGAGACACCCTTCTATCATGCTTCATCTCGCGACCCTCGGCCCCCAGGGAACCTTGCTGAGGCGCGGACCAGCACGGGTGACGACTCGCGATCGGAATCACCGCTTGTCACTCGAACATATGAGCCTCGTGGCGTTAGCTTTCCCCCCGCTGATGTCACGCAGCCTCATCATGCTCTCCCCAACCATGTCCGAGTGCAGCCACCACCCGGACACGAGGAGCGTCAGCACTCCGGTGGAGGAGTTATGGCCAGTCTCTGGTGGGACCCCCCCCCCCCCCCCCCCGACTGACTATAACTCCGGGTCTCGGCCGCAGGCATCGACTGGGTCAGATCTGCGCCCTGACCCACGACAGTCGACCCACCCTGATCGACTGTTGCATTTTCCCCTAGGGGTACAGGACATTGGGGAGCGGACTTCTTCCACTCCCCACTTGGGCAATGTCCGCGGTCCCGTTCCTCCGGAGGGAGGATCGACCAGCGGGACCACGGGTAACCTATCTATACTTGAGGTGGACACGTCACCGCAGCCATCCCAGTCTGCATTCATGCGGCCAGGGGGCTCGGCTACCATGCCACCCGCCGTCCCCCCTGCCATGCAGGGGGCCAGCGCGGACCGCACCCGGGAGATGCAGGAGGCAGTGCACTCCCCGGGGCGGGTACGAGAGACCACGCTCTCTCGCTACCCCCCCCCCCCCCCCCCCCCCCCCCCGGTGCCTCAGGTTACCCAGGTCTCTGATGAAACCCTGCCCCAGGGCCGCCACAGCCCACCGTATTCCTCGGGGACCGGTGGCTCTATGCCCCCAAGAGGGACCAGTGGCTTAGAAGTGATACCCAAGGTGACTCCATCTACGGTCGAATGTGGCATCCAGCCTCCTCGAGCTGGCTTGACCTGGGTCCTCCTCCCTCTCGGGCGCTGTCTGATCAGCGCTCCCCCACTAGTCTACCCGCCGATTATGGAGCCACCAGGGACCCGCCCACGCATTCTTCTACTACCCAGCTAGGGCGGGACTCCCACGCACCCCTGCTGTTGCCCACTGAAGATGGACCTGAGCATCCCCTTCAGGAACACTTTGCCCCACAGTCTGAGGATGGGGTAGAGGACTCCCTCCCCCAGTCTGGCACTCAAGGTGGCCCTGCGGTGCATCCTGGGTCAGGAGCAGTCACTCTTCAGTGACTATTCGACTGCAGTCATCACCCATGCAGTCAAAGAACGCAGGCAAGCGGTGTCCTTTGCGGTCAAGCCCCCTCGCCAGCCTGGCCCTGCTGGACCCTCCTTCTGCCCCACCCAGCCCCCCTCCAGACCCCAGCCCTACCCCAAACAGGCACCTTCTCGCACTGCACAGCCCGCCAGGCGTCCTGTGTGCCACCACCCCTAGGACGAAACCGAAAACCCCCCAGCAGAATTTTCGGTTCGGCCAACAGGCATGGCCTCGGAGGTGACTGGCAGACTCACCTATGGGGGAGCGGGAACTGGCAGACTTCTCACCTCTCCCCGGCCCCTCGGCCCCTCTGGCAGGCAGCCTATCCCGGCACACCCACTAGTGGCGACGTATGGGCCTCAACCCTTGGATAGTGGCAGTGGTACCCTTGGATAGTGGCACTTCGCCTGGAAGTCGAGGAACTTCTCCAAAAGGGGGCCATCACCGAGATATCCCATCCCAACCCCGGGTTTTACTCTCACCTGTTCATGGTCCCCAAACCCTCGGGAGGCTGGAGGCCCATCCTCGACCTCTCCCCACTCAACAAGTTCCTCAGACCCACCAAGTTCAAGATGGAGACCCCGGCCCAGATCAGAGACTCCATCCACCATCTGGACTGGGCCACCTCAATAGATCTGAAGGACGCTTACTTTCAGATCCTCATTCACCCCTCCCACAGACGATACCTTCGGTTCGTCTGGCAGGGGCGGGTGTTCCAGTTCAAGGTGCTCCCCTTCGGCCTCTCCCTGGCTCCCTTCCTTTTCACGAAGGTAGTCAAGGAGATGGCCTCCCTCGCCAGACAGGAGGACATTCGCCTCCTGGTGTACCTCGACGACTGGCTCGTCCTGGCTCCCTCACAGGCCCAGTGTCAAGCCCACACATCCAAACTTCTGCGCCTATGTTCCTCACTAGGGTTTGTCACCAACCCCACCAAGTGCGAACTCAATCCCAGTCAGCGGTTCTCCTTTCTGGGCATGAGTTTCGACACGACCTCCATGCTAGTCTCCCCGACCCCAGAGAGGTCCACTCGCCTAGTGGACCTCATCTCCCCTTGGGCCTTGGTTCCTTTGGGCCACGGAGGAGTGGCTCAGCCCCTCCACTCTGAGCCCCGGAGTTTCCATCTCCCTCCCAACCCAGGCCCAAGAACTCTACACAGACGCCTCCAACTCGGGCTGGGGGGCCCATTTGGAAGCAGTCAGGCCTCGGGGGTGTGGGACCCACAGACTGCCAGTCTCCACATCAATATCCTGGAACTGGAGGCAGTCAGGCTTGCCCTCCTCCACTTCCAAACCCTGGTATCACACCAATTTGTTCTCCTTCTCACGGACAACACCTCGGTAGCTTGCTACATCAACAAAGGGGAGGGGGGGGGGGGGCACGCTCTATCAGCCTCTCCCTCCGGACAGAGGCCCTCCTCCACTGGTGTCACGCGCAGGGAATCACCCTTCACGCGAGACACATAGCGGGGACACACAACATCCTGGCAGACTCACTCAGCCGCTCCAGGTCCATCCTCCACACGGAATGGACCCTCAGCAGGCTCACTCTAACCGCAGTGTGGGAACATTGGTTCAGGCCCATGGTCGACCTGTTTGCCACCCGATTCAATCATCATCTGCCGGTGTATGTCTCTCCCATCCCAGATCCTCAGGCGTATGCAATCGACGCCCTCTCCCTTCCATTGTCTGGCCTTATGCCTTCCCTCCCTTCCCAATCCTCCACAAGGTGATCAGGAAGGCGAGACGCGAAAGACCCAGGCTCATTCTCATAACCCCATGGTGGCCCACTCAGTCCTGGTTTCCAGACCTCAAGTCCCTCTCCAATGTACCCCCCCCCCCCCCCCCTCCAGTTGAACACCCGGTGGGACATGCTCAGGCAACCCCGCTCGGGTCGCCCTCACTCCAACCCCCAGATGCTTCGCCTCCATGCCTGGCTTCTGTGCCAGCCCGACTGCGAGCACCTGCCCCTACCTCCCGGGTGGACAAGTCCCAGTCCATCCTCGACATCCTCTCCGGCGCGGGGGCCTCGCAGGACCTCCAAGACCTAGCTACGGCTTCTCGCAGAGCTAGCACAGAGTCCCTTTACGACTACAGATGGGGGAAATGGGTCTCATGGTGCAAAGAAAACTCTGTTCCCCACGATCGCCCCTCCAATATCCAGATAGGACATTTTCTATCCCACCTCAAGCTCTCGGCAAGCTCCATACGGGGCTGCAGGTCGGCCATCTGCACGACCATCCGCCAACTCGGCGGACCATCCTTTGAGAATGACTTCCTTCTCAGAGAGATCTCTAGGGGGGTGGCTCTTTGTGAGGCCCAGTCCCCTAGGCGCGTTCCCCTTTGGGACCTCTTTATCGTTCTCGACGCTCTCAGAAAACCTCCTTTCGAGCCTATCTCCTCCCTTCCCTTTGACCTTCTTTCCATGAAAACCACCTTTCTCCTCGCCCTGGCTTCGGCCAGAAGGCGAAGCGAGATCCACGCCCTCAGCGGGGACCCCAGAGACATTGCTTTCCACAGGGACGGCTCTGTCTCTCTTAAGTTCCTTCCCAAATTCCTAGCTAAGAATCAGTCCCTCCCCCTACCTCGTCATCCGCTCGCTGGTGGACATCCTAGGCGGTGAGAGTGGTGGAGACATGGATCTTTGCCCTTCTAGGTGTCTAAGACACTACTGGGAACGTTCGCGCCTCAGGCGCGCTTCCCAGAGACTTCTCCTTATTTCTATCAACCCCAATAATAAGAAAGACATCTCGGCTGGCACTATCTCTAGGTGGCTTTCCCAGACGGTGAGACCTGCCTACGCCAAGGCGTCCAAGGATCTCCCCGTCTTGTCCCCTCGTGCCCATGAGGTCAGAGCCCTGGCCACTTCCGCAGCGTTCCAGCACTCTTTCCCCCTGTACCATCTCCTAGAGGCAGCCTACTGGCGTTCGGAAAATCCCTTTATAAACTTTTATCTAAGGGAGATCCGCATGACCAGGGCTGATGGTTCTAAAGGGATCTTCTTTGTGGCGGCTAATGCAGCCATATCGGTTAACCCCAAGAACCACTAGGGCACTCGCCCCCCTCCTATTCCTATAAATTCTGCTATGGTCTAACATGGTATAGTATATGACGCCAAAATGGGGAGTTTGTATGATACTCCCTGTTTGGCTAGTATACTTACCATGTCAGACTCTAATGCCTGCCCTACCTTCCCCTCTAGCGCCAAGGTCCTTGGGGTTACCTGGCCTGCAGGCCTCGACGAATGAGGTACAGGAAGTTGATACCGGCTTCTTCCTACGGCGGAAGTAGGGTGGGCGTCACGTGACTGTCTTATTACTGCATTAGCCACAAAAAATTTCGGCCTGGCAGAGCTGACGTGACTGCCGTGAATGCTATGGTCTGACATGGTAAGTATACTAGCCAAACAGGGAGTATAATACAAACTCCCCATGTTAGTAGTCTGTGTGACAGTTTTTGACGTTAGAATATCTCTTTCACTTTTTAAGACAATCAGGCACGCATGATTTATACAGACTAGATTCAAGGATTTTGAAAGATTCAAGGCAAATAATCATCAATACAGTAACTTGTTTACATAATCTGTATCGATGAGCTGCCCCACCCACCCCACCCGGCCCCATACTGATGCTTCCACCCCACCAATATCCGCAACACCGCCTACCCCAAGGGGGTCACTTACTCACGCTGGCTTTGCGACCGAACAGTGTTGTCTGTATGGAGCTTACCACGTGGTATCCGGGGGCGGGAGGGTGGGGGAAGAGAGAGAGAGAGAGAGATCTACGCCTGCTCACACACACACACACACACACACACACACACACAGACACACACATGTATGTGCACACGCACCTGCATGCACGCACACACACACACACACACACACACACACACACTCTCTCTCTCTCTCCTCTCTCTCTCTCTCTCTCTCTCTCTCCACACACACACACACACACACACACACACACACACACACACACACACACACACACACACATAGGGGAAAAAACACAGAAATGCCTGACCGGCATTGACTGGATTCTAAACTTTCTTTTGACAATTTTTCACATACTCGTACATTCAGACAAGATACATGCAAACATACGTGCACAATGTAGGCTAAACCACAAATATACTGTTCAAAAAAAGTTAAGGACCAACATTGAGAATGCACAAAAACTTTTAAAAATTCACAAAAATTCAATTGTACCGCCTTTGTGGTCCAAACAAATTGAACCACACGCACAAATTGATAGTGAATGCGGCAACTGCAATTTTGTGGCACACATTTCTCAAGCGCCTTGAAAAACACGTGCCGCGACTTGTCATTTTTGGAACAAATTGGGGTGAATTTCTGATGTGTTTGGGATCCGAGCAGCATGTGCTGAATCAAAATCATGTGAAGCACGAGCTAAATCAGGCTGTAGGTCATAAAGTATGCTCAACCAAATGTCTTTAAAAGCCACTGTACTGGCGAAAAATGCAATGCAACAGCATGCCTCCACGTCGAAGACTGAACGAGCTGGATCGAGGAAGAGCAATGGGATGGCTCCAAGAAGGAGTTGCAGTCCGGGAAGTGGCACGGAGACTTGGGGTATCACACTCTGTTGTTATCAGTCTCAGACAACGCTTTCAAGACACAGGAAGAGTGCAAGAACGACCACGCTCTGGTCGACCCAGAATAACAACACCACGAGAGGACCGATACATTGAAAGGCAGGCCACACAAGAAAGAACAGCAAGTGCAAACAACATCAGACGTCGCCTTAGAGATGCCACCAACACTGTTGTCAGTGATCAGACCATACGAAACAGCCTACACGCCGCTAACATCCGTGCTCGACGACCAGCCATAAGACCTCGTTTGACCGATGCCCACAGAGCAGCACGCCGAATATGGTGCACGCAGCACGTGAGATGTACACATGAACAGTGGGCTAACGTGATGTTTACAGACGAGTCGCGGTTCTGCCTGGATCCCACCGATAGACGGAACAGGGTCTGGAGATGCCGTGGGGAGCGTTTTGCAGAAGAAGCTGTCCTGGAAAGGAACCGCTATGGTGGGGGATCCGTTATGATTTGGGGCGGCATAAGCACACGCTACAGAACGGTTCTCTACAATGTGGCAGGGAACTTGAATGGTGTTCGCTACCAAACAGAGATTTTGCAACCCCTGGTGCTGCCAGCCCTTCAACAGCTTGGACCTCAGGCAGTCTTTCAAGACGACAATGCAAGGCCCCATCCCACCAGAGCAGTAAACACGTTTCTCCAAGCTGCTGGTGTCAACAGAATGCAGTGGCCTACAAACAGCCCAGATCTGAACCCCATCGAACATCTTTGGGATGAGCTGGGCCGGAGACTGCAGCAGCGTCGTCCTCCTCCTGCTAACTTGGGTCAGCCGTTTGAATCACTCCAGCAGGAGTGGGCTGCTGTCCCCCAGGCCTTTCTGCGCACACTGGTGAACTCCATGCGACAACGCTGCCTTGAATGCCTTGCCAATAACGGGGGACACACACGTTATTAACCATGACATTGAACAAACAGTCCTCCTGTGACTTTCAAATTTGGGGGTGGGGGTGTTTGTACTGCGCTCGATTCCAGTTTGTTGATTCCTCGGACTTGTCATTGTCTTTACACACTTTTCACATATTCAGTAAATTCATGTTACACTTGGAGATTGATCACTTCCCAATTTTCTTTTTATAAGTCAGTGAAATGTTGGTCCTTAACTTTTTTTGAACAGTATATGTTCACAACGGTCAAAATTTCCCAGTAAGGACCATATCCACTTCAAAAACAAAAAAGAAGTTATACAGCAGAGACAGGAAAACTTCCATCCCATTTTTTTTTCATACAAGATTGTCATGCACCACACGCAAAGATATCACTTGTGTCAGAAAGGAAAAACAAACTTTCACAAATTCTTAAATACAGTATGTCATATTAGCACGGATGATGAAAAAAAAAAAAAAAAAAAAAGCAAGCTCAGCTGCATTCAAGATATTTTTCACTCTCCGTCTTGGAAAACGTTCAGCAGATTCATTGTAAATTCTTCCCCACTGCGAAAGAATCAACCAAATTCGATGAGCGCTTCACCAGAATCTCAAGCATAATCAACAGAGAAAACGCCAGCCAGCAAAGGACTATATGACTCGTCCTGTCGGAAAGTTGCGGCCCTTTGCATGCCGATCAGCCCGTGTGACGTAGAAACAAGCCCTGTGCATTTTCAAGAACGCTGAAACCGCGGTGAACTGTTGCAGAACTTAAGCTGAAAGGACGAAGAATCTCGAGTTGGTTCTTTTTGGCAGTCTTACACACTCACTGGTATGGGGATCAGTTCGATGTTCTCCCATTATCGATAGATCCCCGGCCTGATAAGCCCCCTGCCCAATCCCCATGCT
This sequence comes from Conus canariensis, assembly GCA_033310375.1. NCBI lineage: Eukaryota > Metazoa > Mollusca > Gastropoda > Neogastropoda > Conidae > Conus > Conus canariensis. The sequence goes on along the minus strand of CM065742.1, from coordinate 16,628,675 downwards.
GTTCAGTACTATTCCTGCCTGTTTTTCACTATGCGTGTATCTATCTTTCTCGCGCATGGGTTTTAGCTGTAGAGTACGAAGATTACCTTTTGTACCCCCTTTCCCAAAACAAGAGATTCTTTCGAGGAGGGGGAATGTTGAGGAGGACTGTTGTACAGGAGACATATTGGCCAGGGGTAGTAGCGAGTAGGTGGGCGAGTACCGTTGGCCAGGGATAGTAGCGAGCAGCCGGGGAAGTATAAATACGTTGTCGCTCCAAGCCTCGCATTAATCCTTCGCTCCCGTTTACCATAAAAGCGGGAATACCGGCGGCAGTCGTGGCAGGCTCTGCCTACGGGTAAGTGCTGATGTCATTATGGACGCCTGTTACGCTGACGTCATACATCCACACACACACATATATATATATATATATATAGCCGAACAATTAAGTAGTGGGGGAAAAGCAAGTGTAGGTTAACAATTCTTCTATCATTATAGTAATGACGTGGCAAAGATTTTTTTTTTTTCAAATTGAAGAATCTGTATGATAAAAATGAAAACCCTTCACTAGCTACATGACAGAACCATCGCAATCCCTATCGAAGGCAGACCTATATGTATCGCTTGCTCCTAGGCCTTTCGTCCGCTGGAACGGAACTCATCAGAGAGACACGGCTGATGGTGTTTGTGCTCTTGGCGTCAAATAGAGACACGCCACAGTCCGTAATTCTGTGGTGTTCTCACCACCAAGGGTTCAAAGAAGAATCCAACAGCACCCCCAAAGCAGCCAGCGAAAGGTAGTAGAACAAAAATAAAACGAAAGTGTGGAGAGGTAAAAAGTTGCTGAAAAACTAAAAACATTATGCAAACAGTATAAAATGTAGGGGACAATCTTTGAGCCTATGCTTGAGGATCCATTTAAGGATGCAAGGGAGATAAAAAAAAAAAAATGGAACAGTGAGTGGTCAGCTCTGCTGTTCAATAACCCAAGCATTGTCAGCGGCTCAGAATTGTGTAGAACAACCTTTACTTGGATCTCCTAACAGATGCAATCGCCCACTGATTGACCTAACAATATAATGCTGAACAATTAAGTAGTGGGGGAAAACAAGTGTTGGTTAACAATTCTTCCATCATTATATACTATGCACAAAAAGAAACGCATATTTTTATTTCAGTCATTTCATGCGTCATTTAGCATTCAAAATATTACAACCACAGAAGAAATAAGATATCAATCTACTGTTATGTCTATTTATTATGTCTGACTATTCACACTGGACAGAGTTCGCTGCTATACGGGCCATGTTTCTGTCAAAATTTACCTTAATATTTTCAGCGAAAAAAAATATGCGTTTCTTTTTGTGCTCAGTATAGTAATGACTTCGCAAAGATTTGAAATTTTTTTTAAAAAGAAAAAAAAAATTGAAGAAAAATGGGAAAATGTATATTATAAAAATGAAAACCCTTCATATGCTGCACACACACACACACACACACACACACACACACACACACACACACACACACACACACGCACACATATATATATATATATATATATATATATATATATATCACGAACAATATAAAAATGTCCTTTGAAAATCTAAAAAAAAAAAAAAAAGCTCGACCGTCTAGGGAGCAGCATCTGTTAAAAAATATTGTTAAAATGAAATATTAAAATCAACAAGCTTGTTTCGAGCTTCTTGCCTCTTGCTCTCATCAGGATATCCTTTTGGGGCACATACCAATCTATGTAAATATTAAAAGCAACCACCCACCATCTATACTGAAAACAATACTCAATGGTATAAACAAGAGACTATCCAACCTGTCATGCAATGAAAAAGTATTTGATAATGCAGCAACAGAATACCAAGAAGCATTACAAAAAAGTGGTTATAATCACAAACTACAATACAGCCCAGACAATAACACGAACAGAAACAAGAAAAACAGGAAAAGGAAGATCATATGGTACAACACCCCCCCCCCCCCCCCCCCCCCCATACGATGGAAAAGTGAAAACAAACGTAGGAAAAGAATTCTTTAAAATCTTGACAACATCATTCCCAAAAGAACACAAACTGTTCAAAATATTCAACATAAACACCATTAAACTATCATACTCATGTATGCCCAACCTTAAAAACATAACTGACTCATCTAACAAAATGAAAAGCAACACAACGAAGAAGGGTGTCGAAAGGACACCTTGCAACTGCACTAAAAAAGAACAGTGCCCCCTAAGCAACAAATGTTTTCACAACAATATTGTATACCAAGCTACGGTAACATCAGAAAATGAAAAAGAAACATATATAGGGATTACTGAAAACCACTTCAAAACCAGATACGCAAACCATAAACAGTCATTCAAAAAAGAAAAATACAAAAACCAAACAGAGCTGAGTAAATACGTTTGGAGACTTAAAGATAAAAAAAATAGACTACAGCATATCATGGAAAATCATAAAAAGAGCAACACCATACAACACTATTTTTTAAAAATGCAACTAATGCTCCACAGAAAAATGGTTAATATTATGTAAACCCCACCTAGCAACTTTGAATACAAAAGTAGAAATAGTAAACAATTGCAGGCACAAATGGAAATCTTTATTAGCGCACTCCACCTGAACAGACCCCAACAAGAACCACAGACCACACGTGCAGCGAATGAGATTGACCCACACATGCAGAAACAGAATCAGGTCCCGCACGCTATAAAAGACCGACAGCGTGCCCCAAAAGGATACCCTGATGAGAGCAAGAGGCAAGAGGCTCGAAACAAGCTTGTCTTTTTTCTCTCTCTTTTCCCCTCTTCCACTCTTGCTATACCCCCTCCTTCTCTCTCTCTCTCTCTTTGCCACCCCGACTACTACCCCCCTCCTTCTTTTCTCTCTCTCTCTCTCCCCTTCAATTGCCACCTTGACTACAACCCCCCTCCTTCTCTCTCTTCCTCTCTCCTCTCTCTCTTTTGGGCCACTCTTGACTACTACCCCCTCCTTCTCTTCTCTCTCTCCTCTTCTCTTTTCTCATTGCCACTCTTGACTACACCCCCCCCTTCTCTCCTCTCTCTCTCTCTTTTCTCTCTCTTCTTCCCATTGCCACTTTGACTACTACCCCTCCTTCTTCTCTCTCTCTCCCCTTCTCCTCTCTTCATTGCCACTCTTGGGACTACTACCCCCCCCCTTTCTCTTCTCTCTCTCTCTCCTCTCTCATCATTGCCACTCTTGACTACTACCCCCTCTTCTCTCTCTCTCTATCTACTCTCTCTCTCTTCATTGCCACTCTTGACTACTACCCTCCCTCCTCCTCTTCTCTCGTCTCTCTCTCTCATTGCCACTCTTGACTACTACCCCCCTCCTCTCTCTCTCCTCCTCTCTCTCTCATTGCCACTCTTGACTACTACCCATCCTCTTCCTCTCTCTCTCTCTCTCTCATCATATGCCACTCTTGACTACTACCGCCCTCTTCTCTCTCTCTCTCTCTCTCTCTCATTGCCACTCTTGACTACACCCCCCTCCTTCTCTCTCTCTCTCTCTCCTCTCTCTCTCATTGCCACTCTTGACTACGACCCCCCTCCTTCTCTCTCTCCTCTCTCTCTCCTCTCTCTCCCCTCTCATTGCCACTCTTGACTACTACCCCCCCTCCTTCTCTCTCTCTCTCTCTCTCTCATTGCCACTCTTGACTACTACCCCTCCTTCTCTCTCTCTCTCTCTCTCTCTCATTGCCACTCTTGACTA
>CM065742.1:16609941-16617441 GCA_033310375.1 Conus canariensis | reverse complement strand
GTTAGGCAGAATGATCTACCACTACAGATATGAATGCTTATCTCCCCCTATTTCTTCAATCTAAGACATAAGAGCAAGCTTTGTTTATAATTGAATATATATATATATATATATATATATATATATATATATATGTATATATAGTCAGTGGGTCTTTCCTCATGGTCACTGGGTCTTTCCTCACAGTCAGCCAACAGGCAGAACAGACACAGATATTCCCTGCAGTCAGCGGGTCTTTCCTCATGGTCACTGGGTCTTTCCTCATGGTCACTGGGTCTTTCCCCACAGTCAGCCAACAGGCTGAACAGACACAGATATTCCCTGCAGTCAGCGGGTCTTTCCTCATGGTCACTGGGTTTTTCCTCATGGTCACTGGGCCTTTCCTCATGGTCACTGGGTCTTTCCTTATGGTCACTGGGTCTTTCCTCATGGTCACTGGGTCTTTCCCCCCAGTCAGCCAACAGGCAGAACAGACACAGATATTCCCTGCAGTCAGCGGGTCTTTCCTCATGGTCACTGGGTTTTTCCTCATGGTCACTGGGCCTTTTCCCACAGTCGGCCAACAGGCAGAACAGACACAGATATTCCCTGCAGTCAGCGGGTCTTTCCTCATGGTCACTGGGTCTTTCCCCATGGTCACTGGGTCTTTCCCCACAGTCAGCCAACAGGCAGAACAGACACAGATATTCCCTGCAGTCAGCGGGTCTTTCCTCATGGTCACTGGGCCTTTTCCCACAGTCGGCCAACAGGCAGAACAGACACAGATATTCCCTGCAGTCAGCGGGTCTTTCCTCATGGTCACTAGGCCTTTCCCCACAGTCAGCCAACAGGCAGAACAGACACAGATATTCCCTGCAGACAGCGGGTCTTTCCTCATGGTCACTGGGTCTTTCCTCATGGTCACTGGGCCTTTCTCCACAGTCAGCCAACAGGCAGAACAGACACAGATATTCCCTGCAGTCAGCGGGTCTTTCCTCATGGTCACTGGGTCTTTCCTCATGGTCACTGGGCCTTTCTCCACAGTCAGCCAACAGGCAGAACAGACACAGATATTCCCTGCAGTCAGCGGGTCTTTCCTCATGGTCACTGGGTCTTACCCCACAGTCAGCCAACAGGCAGAACAGACACAGATATTCCCTGCAGTCAGCGGGTCTTTCCTCATGGTCACTGGGTCTTTCTTCATGGTCACTGGGCCTTTCTCCACAGTCAGCCAACAGGCAGAACAGACACAGATATTCCCTGCAGTCAGCGGGTCTTTCCTCATGGTCACTGGGTCTTTCCTCATGGTCACTGAGCCTTTCTCCACAGTCAGCCAACAGGCAGAACAGACACAGATATTCCCTGCGGTCAGCGGGTCTTTCCTCATGGTCACTGGGTCTTTCCTCATGGTCACTGGGCCTTTCCCCACAGTCAGCCAACAGGCAGAACAGACACAGATATTCCCTGCAGTCAGCGGGTCTTTCCTCATGGTCACTGGGTCTTTCCTCATGGTCACTGGGCCTTTCCCCACAGTCAGCCAACAGGCAGAACAGACACAGATATTCCCTGCAGTCAGCGGGTCTTTCCTCATGGTCACTAGGCCTTTCCCCACAGTCAGCCAACAGGCAGAACAGACACAGATATTCCCTGCAGTCAGCGGGTCTTTCCTCATGGTCACTGGGTCTTTCCCCACAGTCAGCCAACAGGCAGAACAGACACAGATATTCCCTGCAGTCAGCGGGTCTTTCCTCATGGTCACTGGGTTTTTCCTCATGGTCACTGGGTCTTCCCCCACAGTCAGCCAACAGGCAGAACAGACACAGATATTCCCTGCAGTCAGCGGGTCTTTCCTCATGGTCACTGGGTTTTTCCTCATGGTCACTGGGTCTTCCCCCACAGTCAGCCAACAGGCAGAACAGACACAGATATTCCCTGCAGTCAGCGGGTCTTTCCTCATGGTCACTGGGTCTTTCCTCATGGTCACTGGGCCTTTCCTCATGGTCACTGGGTCTTTTCCCACAGTCAGCCAACAGGCAGAACAGACACAGATATTCCCTGCAGTCAGCGGGTCTTTCCTCATGGTCACTGGGTCTTTCCTCATGGTCACTGGGCCTTTCCCCACAGTCAGCCAACAGGCAGAACAGACACAGATATTCCCTGCAGTCAGCGGGTCTTTCCTCATGGTCACTGGGTCTTTCCTCATGGTCACTGGGCCTTTCTCCACAGTCAGCCAACAGGCAGAACAGACACAGATATTCCCTGCAGTCAGCGGGTCTTTCCTCATGGTCACTGGGTCTTTCCTCATGGTCACTGGGTCTTTCCTCATGGTCACTGGGTCTTTCCTCATGGTCACTGGGCCTTTCCCCACAGTCAGCCAACAGGCAGAACAGACACAGATATTCCCAAAGGTGCGAGTGGGACCAAGAGAAGGGCTGTCCTCAACTGACGAACCCAGCAGTTGGGAGAAATCCGGCACCCCCCTGGGAATCTGTGTCATGTTGACGTGGGTGCAGGCCCACACAAGGAATTCCATTACGCTCCCTGGCAGATGCTGTTGTGTAATGGCCACTGGACGTAACGTGACACGACACAACTTCCACAGGACGGTCACCATCAGTGTCCAAGCTCATGGTTCAGGACTGCATAGCCCACCAGCAAAAGACACCTCCACTAAGCAGCTGTCCTTCAGCTCTATGCTAATGAACACAGCTACGATGTCAACACCTGCCATTCACATGCAGGTATTGTTGACATTATTTTTTGCACATACAGTCTCAAACCAACAAAACCAAAGCATCCCACGCTTCTCTCCACGTGTTAAGGTCTATGAGCATAATGTTAATGAACGCCTCAGCCAAGCACCGTGTGACAGTGTGTTGCTCTCAACACGGGAGTGGTCACTTTTGTCGTTTTGTTCATTTCAATTCATAAGTTGCAGGCCCATATACACAGGTATACATACATATCAATTACTTTAATGCATCAACTTGTCAAATCAACAACAATGCACAGTAGTCCAGATTGCAGGCGCATCGATAAAAGTTATCTTTCACATACTCTCTCTCTCTCTCTCTCTCTCTCTCTCTCTCTCTCTGTCTCTGTCTCTGTCTCTCTATTCCCCCTCTTTCTCTCTCTGTCCCCACGCCCTTTCTCTCTCCGGCTGGCTCCAATTCTTTGTCTGTCAGTGCTTTTGTCAGCTGATACTATTTAAAGCACAGTTTGAAAGTCATCATCTGTCAGTTTCAATGCTGGTTCATGAGGTGATTCCGCCTTGACCAAACACGCCTAGACCCAATCATGACAGACATGCTCAAGTATTTTGCGAGTTGTTTACATTTTGTTATGGGCAGTCCTAACATTGAAAGTCCTGAAACCACTCTTTTATGAACTATGCCTAGTGAACCTATTACAAGAACAACCACTTTCGTGCTAAATCCGGCATCACTAAGAGCATAGCAAAGAGGCATGTACTTTTGAAATTTGCTCTCATAGCATGTTTGTATGAATGTGTCAAATGGGTTTGAAACCTCGATGACGAATGCCACCGAGTTTCGATGGTCGATGAAGCATAGATCAGGTTTCAGCCTTGGTAGATCTTCAACACCGTTTATTGAGACAGGCCTATTTTGAAAAACATCCACAAAATCCGTCGCAATGCATTTCTGTAGCTCCTTTCTGATGATCTCAACGCATCTGTCGTGTCTTTGTGTGTAGAGGCCCCTCAGTTGACGACATCCATTCAAGGCATGGGAATTTGTGTCAGAACGAAACCCGCACAAAGCACACTCTCTCCGGTAAGTATCAGGATAGTAGATGTTGTTCACTGCATTGGTCTCCAGCAGCTGTAGACGTCCCTTGCTGATGAACCTGGTTATTTGGTCATTGACGTCGGTGTTTGTGAGGTGCCCTATGGAGTGGGTCACTGCCGCATCCGGAATTGCAACCCGGGTGATTCTCCCTTGTTGTTGCAGCTGCTGAAAATGGTGTGTATCTTTGTCCATTTGCATTCTCTTGATTGCGCTGTACAATTGTTTAGAATTACTGTAGCGCATTTGAACTACCCCATCATCAGAAGCTGGGAGTACTACTCCGAAACTGTCGCTGTGTTCATCGAATTCCAGCTTAAGATCCAGTCGCACACACAGCTCATGGAGCTCAACGAAGGAAGAACGTGACCAGTTGACCTTGCTGCCTTTCCTTAACTTCCCTTCGGTGTCTGTGGAATATCCTCCAAAATTGCTGTCGTCTGGATCTGCGTGAGGCACTTTTCTCTTTTCCATGTGGAGATGGAAACTGTTGCGTGCTACCATTCTGACATGTTGGTCATCACTGTTCAGAACACAGATCAGGAATGAGATGCGTTTGGCGTAGTACATGGTACTTGGTTTCAACAGACCAAGGCCGCCTTGTTTTCGGGGAAGGAACATGTGCGCTCGATTGGTAGAAGAGTTTAGCTTGAGATGACTGCGAACAAAATCAACTATCTTATCTTCCAGAGTCTTCAGGAGTTTTTCTGTGAATTTTGAATTGCTGTAATAAAAGCTCAATTTTGAAGAAGCCATGACGTTTACAGCATCAATTTTCTTGCACAACGGTAAAGGTGAAAGCGAAATTTTTTCTAGTGTTCTTTCGAATTCCTCGCTCGCCTGCGCTAGTTGCTCTTTCTCAGAAGTTCCAGTCAGATTTGTTTGAAATCCAAGATACTGGTATGGCTCATCTTTTCCATACATCGGTGTATCTTCCCCTTGCAGCTTCACGTGGACGTTCTCAGTCACATCTGTAGAAGCCCAGTTGTTTCCTGTGCGTTGTCCATGAACGGTGGCACACTTTCTGTGTTTCACTTCCATTCCGGTGTAATGCAGGAAGGTTTCCATCTTATTTATCATTTCTTGTAAGCTCTCCTCATAGCGAGCACTGGCACATACATCATCCATGTATGCCTGACATGGAGAAGGCATTGAAGCTGGTGTGAACGGCTGCTCCATCCATCGAATCCACGGGTCCAACGCCTGAATGAAGACAACAGCTGACCACGGGCAGCCTTGCACGATGCCACAATGCCTGGTAATCCTGGGCGTGGACGTGTCTCCCGTCTGCACCTGGAATGTGGAGTTGGTGTAGATATCTGCCGTCACGTCGATGATGTGCTGGGGGTATCCGGCGCTTTGCATCGCATCCAACATCACTCTGTGATCAATGCTCCCATAGGCGTCTTTGATATCAACGAAAGTAGTGTAGAACTGACTTGATACATGCTTGAAGTTCTCAATTGCAGTTTTCAAGCAGAATACGTGTTCTTGAAGACCGTTTCTTGGGATAGACCCCTTCTGTTTTGATGACAGCCTTCCGGTCGACACAATCCATGGTAAAAGCCTGCTTTGCACTAACTTCATGTAGATCTTGTACAAGGACGTCAACAAGGAAATAGGTCTCCAATCACCAGGCTGCATCACATTCCCTTCTTTTTTTGGAAGTAAAGTGATCGTGGCATGTTTCCAATCAGCGGGAATTCTTTTGTTTCTCCAGCAAATGTTAAATACTGCCGTCAAAGGCAATGACAGACGTTGCAGATGTTGTTTCAGAAAAGAATATTCAACTCCATCATATCCAGGCGCTGTGTTATTCTTCAGCGATTTCACCACAGATATCACTTCGTCCTCGGTGAACGGGTCTAACTGCAGCTCTACTTCAGGAAGAAGAGGAGCGATGTTGACAGGCCAGGGCGGAGGGGGGAGGGGATATTCTAATACCTTTTCACTCTTCTGCTGGAAAAACTCCGTCAGCACATCCACTTCAATGGGACAAGTGGGTCGTGCTTCTGATCTGCTGTCGTTCTTGATGATCTCAATGGCACGTTTCTGATTATCTAACCAAAGCTGCGTTAGCTCATGCTTTTTCCACGCTCCGCGCTCTATGTTGATCCTGTCTTCCACGCATGTGTCTGAAGTGTTTCCTAAGACTTGGGAAGATGGTGTGGTCAGTGTAGTGAAGAGCTTTTTCGATTTTCTGCCGCAACTGATCTTTCTCCGATTCATGCTGAATTTGTTCGGCGATTTGAATGGGGAACTTGTTGACAGCTCTCCAGATAAATCTCAGAACGCGAAGTTCTAAATCCGGAGCCTGTGGCGTCTCTTCGTTTGGCGTCATCGTCATCGTAGGGTTGACGTCATGCTGCGCTTCCAGAAAGCGGAGGACGTTCTGAACTTTGCCTAGGAGACGAAGCCACGGTCGAAAATCCCCGTGAGCAAACTTGACGGCATCTGCATGCTTCGTTCGGATAGACTCACGAAACAGCCGCTCGGTTCGTTCGAAGTCTGCCCACTGGGCGTCGTGGACTGCTCCTTCAAAGGGTGCCCACATCTCCGGGCTGGCAAAGTCCAGTGGCAATGTGTGTTGACCCGTTGGCAGGGGCTGCTCCTGGTCGTTGACGGGGTCCACCACACGCCGAATCACTCCACTCCGGAGCGCAGCTCTGACTGAAGCTTTCGCTTCAGCAATCAATGGCCAGGCACCTTGCATTGCTGGACTGACTGTGTTATCGAGGACAGTGACCACGGATGGACGGCAGACAGCAAATTCAAGCAGAGCGACGTGAAGGCACAGCCGCTCTGGTCGCCATTGTCTGACGTCACATACATACATACATACATATATGTCTGCATATGTGGGCACATTTGTGGAAGCAGGAGCATACTCACACAAGCCCACGCATTACACATGCATACACTTGAACCTCATTAAAGTCAGAACAGAAGAAAGCTGACTTCATTGGCGTATACATGGCTTTTCAGTTTCTATATCACCAGCAAACACCACATTGAGTACGCGAAAATTGTTCAGTTTTAAAGGAACTGGGAATGAATGGTCACTGGTATGTTGTAAATGAATAATTAAAAGTTGCATTAAAAGAGCTAGTTGTCACCAAGGTAATAGAAAATGTAGAAGACGACAACATGAGCCACAGGGTGTTAAAACCAGCGTTTATACAAGAGATCCTTATCTTCTTGATATCACTTACTCTAAATGATATCATGAGGATATGGGCCTCTTGTTTAAAAGCTGAATTTCTTTTTCTTTTTTATAATTTGGTGTTTCCAAAGCTGTCAGAAGCATACATTCACATAGACTTACACAGTCCTCCCTATAATGTGGTGTTTCCAAAGCTGACAGCAGCATACATTCACATAGACCTACAAAGTCCTCCATCCTGTGAGAGCCTGAGCAGTGTTAGCACACTTACATATTACACAGGAAGATAATCCATACAGTTTTCCATTATTGAACATATGACAGAGCGACAAAACATACACATGAAAACACACAGGGAGGGAGCAGGAGGTGTTAGATAACCATCGACAGACCAGTCGATCTTGTTGGCGCTGGGTCAGACAACCATCTTCCAGTGCAGGAAGGGAGCAGGAGGTGTTAGATAACCATCGACAGACCAGTCGATCTTGTTGGCGCTGGGTCAGAGGGAGCAGGAGGTGTTAGATAACCATCGACAGACCAGTCGATCTTGTT
>CM065742.1:16602441-16607441 GCA_033310375.1 Conus canariensis | reverse complement strand
TTACTGAAGAACAGTGGCTGAACAGTTGGAACTTGAGCCAGGAGAGAGGTTAGAGGACAGGGTAGAGGATGGGTGGGGGTGGGTGACAAGTGGGCGACAGGGGAGAATAAAAGTTGGTGGCTTCACATTACACCCCGCCACAATGACTCCAGGATTAAAGACTGAATGCGTGAAAAGACTGTAAAGAAATGACTGCTCGTCAGTATTACGTGGGTCAGCTTCTAGTCAGTAGTGCCGATAGAACCATCTGCATTGTGACCAGCTAGAGAGCTGGTCACATGTACATATGACCAGCAGCATATCATCACCAGCCACATCATGTCCCATTTTGAGAAAAATGAGATTCTCTGTCCAGAGCAGCACGGCTTTCGACGCGGACGGTCATGTGAGACTCAACTCCTAGGGTATGTGGACGAAGCGACCAGAGAGATCGAGAAGGGAAACCAGGAGGACACTATCGTCCTTGACTTCTCAAAGGCCTTCGACAAAGTTAGCCATACCCTACTGGTCCACAAACTACGTCGTTACGGCATCGTAGGCCGCACCAACGCCTGGATTAGGGACTTCCTTGCGGACAGACAGCAGGCTGTGGTGGTGGAGGGAACAAGATCTGACTTTCTACCTGTAGAATCCGGTGTCCCTCAAGGCTCGGTCCTAGGGCGAGTCTTTTTCTTCTTTATATAAATGACCTTCCTGATGGCATCAAGTCGAAAGTCCGCCTATTTGCCGACGATACTATGTGCAGCAAGACCATCACGAAGAAAAAAGATGAGAGAGTGCTGCAAGAAGACCTACACTCCCTTACCACCTGGGAGGAGAAGTGGTCTATGGAGTTCCATCCACAGAAGTGCTCAACGCTGAGAGTTTCTCGGAAGCAGAACAAGATCGCCCCTGTGTATGAGCTACATGGCCAGAATCTTGAAAACGTCAACACCACTAAATACCTTGGTGTCAACATCCAGGACAATATGCAGTGGGAATCTCACATTGACTCCATCATGAAGAAGGCCAGCAAGACCCTAGGCTTTGTCCGGCGCAACCTCAAGATCGGCAACAAGAAAACAAAGGAAACTGCGTATAAAGCCCTTGTTCGCCCGCTTCTTGACTACGCAGCCACCGTCTGGGATCCCTACACTGCAAACGAGATTGAGGCCCTCGAGAAGATCCAACGAAGAGCAGCAAGATGGGTGTCAAATCGCCAGCGCCAAACATCATGCGTCGACTCCATCCTTGACTCTCTTAATTGGCCTTCCCTACAACAGCGTCGTAAGAAAGCCCGCTTGGAGATGTTTTATAAATTCTATCACGGGCTTATCTCCATCAACTCCACGTACCTGCCCAAACCATCTGACGGCAGGCTGAGCTCGAGGATCAACAATGATCAGAGCTACGACATTCCAACATGCACGACGCGGTACAGGCAGGTGACGTTCTTTCCAAGGACCATACCAGAATGGAACAAGTTGCCTCAGGAGGTTGTGACAGCTGAGTCACTGGACTGCTTCAAGTCCAGGCTGGCCTCCCATCATAGAATCTGAAACAACCACCCCACCCCCCTCTCCCCACCCCCCAACCCTTCCCCCTTACCCTCCTCCTGACCACTGTTCCCTACCCCCCCCCCCTTCCCCCTGCTTTTTTTTTTTTTCTCAAATCCTCACAACAGCGCAATCTTCGGCAGTCTCCCCAAATACGACAAAACCATCAGCAAAATGATGTTGGTCGTACAAAGGAAGAAGAAGAAGATTGTATTGACAAGAATACACAGCTGGTATAAAAGAAAGTGGCTATTTCAACCAGCTGCACTGAAAGAAGTGGCAATATACACCTTTATTACAAAGGCCATGTTTCTACATGTAGTTGAAGATTTTGTTATTCCTATCTGTGCAAGAGAAATGAGATTTTATTAGAATGCCTCTCTCTCTCTCTCTCTCTCTCTCTCTCTCTCTCTCTCCTCTCTCTCTCTCTCTCTCTCTCTCTCTCTCTCTCTCTCTCTCTCTCTCTCTCTCTCTCTCTCTCTCTCTTCTTGATCTTGTTCTTCTTTTCCTTCTTCTTCTTACCGAACGTAAATTGAAAAGTTAAACTATTAATGTACTTATAACGTTGCCTCCTCGGCTCGTAGATTTGTTGACTCTCCGCTCGCTTCCGCTTCTCCCGTTGCCAAGTTATTTCCTTAGTTACAGTTTCATACTTCCGGTAAGTTCGACAACAATGTTTTCCAAGCACGCACTGTTCCGATACCGTCTATCGTTATCATACTCATCTCTGTCTTTTATAAAAACCATAATAAAAAAAAATTCAAAAGTCTATGCAGTGATTTTTCCTTCTTCCAGTGTTCCCAGCAGCAGTGTGGGTGAAGCTCCTCTCTTGGTAAGGCAGTCTGCTAACTGTTGATGTGTGTCAGACCATTTCACCTCTTCCACAATGCCTTTCTCCATCAAGTCTTTGATCCCACTGATTTCTAGCCTCAACCGTTTTTTCTGTCACTTGCTTTGTGGATTTCAAGGCATCATGTAGTGACTTACAGTCAGTCAGGCAGACAAGAGGTAGACTGTCAGTGGAAGCTTTTCCTGTGGTGATTTCAGTGAACAATGTTGCCACAAATATTGCTACATCAAGTCCTTCTGCCATAGCCAGTGTCTCACCAGCTAGTGTACTTCGTACCACTCTGTGAATTTTCTTGGAGTTCCAGCAAATAGGAATGACCTCTCCTTTCTCATTGGCTAGGAAGATGATATAGCCGCCTTGAGTTCCTCCATCCTTCAGGTTGCCAAAAGAAGCATCTGTGTAGACCATCAGTTTCAGTGTTTCAGATTCCAAGTGTTGAAATTTCAGCGTAACATGTTCCGATTTGATCTTTTTGGTGACTTTGTTTGCTTCCAGTAGATGTTCCACTTTCCCACCTTTCACATTAGAAGAAAGCTGACAAGCATCAAATGCTACATCAGGACGACTCACGAGATATCCACAAAATCTGACAAACTTTGGACCTGTATATCTGTTTCCCCTCAGCTGTCATGTTGTCCTGTTTCTGTTTTGTTCTTCTTTTGCCAATGGGTATGGGTTCCAGAGTGTCTCCATACTTGGTTTGTTGTAGACACACTGTGTGTCCATCAGAGGACAGCTCCATGCCAATGTATTGAAAAGCTTTGTTTTCTTCCTTACCAACCCTGAATGTTTTTCTGATTTCTTCAATCACATTCTGTTCAAAGGCCTTTGTGCCTCCCCAGATGAAGTCATCCACGTGGCATGCTAAGATGCCAATCACCTCATCTCCAGTCATCCAATAGAATACTGCTGGGTCAACTTTTGACATCCTTCCTCCAAGTTTTTGCAGAACATCTTTGACCCGTTTGTACCACTGCAGAGAAGCATCATTTAGTCCATACACACATTTCTCTAAATGCCACAACTTTCCTTTGCTGTGAGCTTCTTTCGGTGGCCTCACAAAAATGTCTCTGTCGATTTCTTTTCCTTGCAGAAAGGCTGTCTAGTCCAAAGAGCACGGGCTCCGTTTTCTTTGGGCGAAAATAGAGAGAATCACTCTCAGTGATTCACGTGCACAAGTGGGGGAATCCTTTTGAATGTCGTCATTTCCAATTTCTTTGAATCCCCTCGCCACTAGTCTAGCTTTGGGAGTCATTCCTTGTTTAGTTTGTTTCATTGTACATATCCATCTAGTTGAAACACATCTTTGTCCAGTATCTTCCACTTCACTATATACATGATTTCTTTGCCAGCTCTCAATTTCTTCTTGTTTGGCTTTTTCAAAGCAAACTCCTTCTATCATCATGACAGTGTCTTTGGAGCACAATGCCAAGTCACAATCTGCAGATGATACAACAAGTTTGTTGACCTTGGTTAATCCATTGACATTCTTTCTCCTTTATATTCTTTCGGTTCTGTGCACTCAATGTTGTACCAGTTTTTGTTTCTCCCAGTTGATTTTCCAGCTGTGTTTATTATCTTTGCAGATATGCGCTTTCCATTGTCTTTGTGTTCATATGAAATCATCTGGCCTGTTTTGAGTTTCTTGAAATCAATGTTGTTTGTGTTTATTTCATTTGTTTCATTTATTTCATCTGATTCAGTGTCTGATTCTGTATCAAAGTCTGGTAATGTTTCTGTACAGCTGTTCTTTGTGTCGTCTTCCTCTTCACGAACAGGTTTGGTGTACTGTGAGCTTTTGTTCTCCTCATAACTGTTGCTTGTGAAAGACTGTGAGTTAAACTCAGCTTCAGGCTTTGTTTTCTCTTGTTCTTCTTTCACTTTTCTTAATCTAGTTTGATGTACTCGGACTAGAGTTCCACCATGACGCACAAAAATCACACTTCCATCTTGTCCTATCACATTTCCTGGTCCCTTCCATTCTTCATTATTTGGGCGCTTGTAGTAGACCTTGTCTCCCATCTGATATACATCATAGGAGGATCCTGTCTGTGTTCTCAAAGCTCTTCTCAGTCTCTCTGAACTTTCAGCTTCTGTGAATGCCTTTCTGGCCGCAAGCATACCATTGATGTGTTCTCCAACCGTCTTGCTTCTGGTGGTGTCTTCCAGAGCAGGCAATTTGTCATTGACTACAGACGGAAAGTTTGGATTTCTCCCATACACCAGCTGATAGGGACTGAAGCCATGGGTGTTGACCATGCTGTTCTTAGCTGCCAGTGCCCAGCACAGTGCTGTCTCCCAATCCAGATCTTTCTTGTCAGACATGATTTTCAGCAGAATATTGGAAAGGGCTTGGTTGTGACGTTCCATCAGACCGTGGCTCCACGGGCTGTAGGCTGCTGTAGTTTGCACTTCAATGTTGAAGTTTTCGCACATGTCATGGAATTCATCATTGTTGAATTCTCTGCCATTGTCACTTAACAGTACTTCTGGTGGGCCATGCACTGCAATCCAGTACTTCATGAAGTTGTGCACTATGACTGATGACTGTTTGCTTCTGATTATTGCAGCAGCACTGAATCTAGTAAACTGGTCAATCATGTGAAGGTACCAGA
>CM065742.1:16582441-16592441 GCA_033310375.1 Conus canariensis | reverse complement strand
TTAGGCCGGTCCTGTATTTATCCTCGTTTTTTGTCCGCTGCTGTAGAGGGAACGAACACTGAGTCGACGCCGGCTGCCTTGTCACAGCGCGACAGTGTCAGTGAGTTGGCGCCACGTGAGGATTGTGCGCCCGTGTTCTGTGACGAGGTTTCTGTGTCGCCGGTGCACGTGAACAGTTCTGTTGGCGATGTGTCGAATGGAAGTGTGTGTAGATTGACCTCATTAGTGATGAATAATGAGTTTGATAATGTTAATGTATGTAATAAAATCAAACCCTTTTCTTTCCTTCATTGGAACATTAATGGACTACTCACAAAAATACATGATCATGATTTTGTTTCGTATATTTGTTCCTTTGATTTTGTCTTTTTAGTTGAGACGTTTGTAGAAGATTTTCAGGTGCCTATTTTTAAAGGGTACACGTTGTTTTGTAAACCCGCTGTTAAACTGTCGGCACACGGAAGACGTTCGGGCGGAATTATATGTTTGATAAGAAATGAGTTATGTTCTTTTGTCAAACCCATATGTGTGGAGTCTCATCTTTTTTACGCTTTTGTGGTGGATAAATGCCTTTTCGGCATTGAAAGACACATTATGCATGTTTGTGCTTATATACCACCAGAGAACTCACCATATTATATGCATTTTGATTGTGAAAATGGTGTTTCTTTATTGGAAGATTTTTTATGTGACTGTCTGCTTTATAATAAAGAACATGATATGTATATAGTAATTAATGGAGATTTGAATTGTAGAACCTCAAATATTTCTTGTGACTTAGAATCCAACGTGTGTGATTTTGTTGATCAACATTTGAGTGGGCCTTTGAACCTGAACAAAAATTCTGAAGACTGTGTGCTCAATAATTACGGCAAAATGTTACTTAACATGTGCACAGTTTTAGACTTGTGTATTTTGAATGGTATGTGTCAGGATGACCTTCAAGGTCATTACACGTACATAGAGGATAATGGTAACAGTGTAGCTGATTATTTTTTGCTGTCGTATGATTTGTATTCAATAGTTTCTGATAGCATCAGAATGAATGTGTCTGATAGAATTGAATCTGATCATTTGCCTTTGGAATTATACATTCACTTCCCTAAGGATAATGAGATCTGTGTAAAGGATGATGTTCATATTTTCGAAAAGTTTATATGGGACGAAACCCGTAGCAATGTGTTTAGAGACAACATCTGTTCAAACGACATGCAAAGTCAGTTTGAAATGGCGATCAGTTTAATAGATATAGATATCAACGAAGCACTTGAGGTTTTTAATCATTGTATAAAAGATGCAGCAGACTTTATGAAGAAAGAAATACACATTGGTAAGTGCGTGAAAGATGACGACTGGTATGATAAGGAATGTCGCGTTGAAAAGAAAACTGTACGCAATCTGTTGAAGAAATTTAAGCGTACTTTGTCTCCACCTGATCGCATTTCTTTATGTATAGCAAGACGTGAATATAAAAATTTGTTAAAGAGAAAAGAGAAGCAATTCAATGAAACTCTATTAACTGACTTATTACGATCAGTAAATAACCAAAAAGAATTCTGGGAATCTGTGCGTAAAGTATCTACAACAAGAAGGCATATTTCGAATGACATTAGCATAAACGATTGGTACGCACACTTTAAAGAATTGTTAGAAAGAAAAGACAAGTTTGATAATGTTCTGGTTCAGGGAGAAAGTAATAGTAACCAAAATGCTTATGATGCTGTAAATAATGATGATGTATATGACAATGATGATGATGATGATGATGATGATGATGATGATGATGATGAAAACAACGATGGTGACGGCGAAAATAATTTGAATCAACCTATCTCAGTAGAAGAAATTTTGATTGCGCTAAAAACACTGAAAAGTCGCAAGGCTGCCGGTCCGGATAAAATCATAGGGGAATTTATAAAAAAATGCCTGCAAATCAAATTTGGTAATGGAATTTTTGGTAAATTTTTTAAATTCTCTTTTTGATAGAGGAATGTACCCTGAAAGTTGGTGCGAGTCAATTGTTGTACCACTATATAAAAAGGGCAATGTTACCAATCCAAACAACTATAGACGAATCTCGTTGTGCAACGTTTGCAGCAAACTCTATAGTGCAATTATTAGTAAAAGACTTCAAGTGTGGGTTGAGGACAATAACATCACAGGTGAGTTTCAAGCTGGGTTTAAACAAAATCGTTCCACCATAGACCATATGTTCACGTTGTTGGCTTTCATTCAAAAACAATTTTGTCTGAATCGTAAGCTGTATGTTGCTTTCATCGATTTTGAGAAAGCGTTTGACTCTATTAATAGAACCATACTTTGGCCTATTTTGTTAAAAAAACGGTATTCATGGAAAGATGTATAAATGATTATGGGTATGTATGACTGTGTAAAGGCAAAGGTTCGATGTGGTGCTGCTTTAACTGATTATATTAATTGTACATCAGGTGTTAAGCAGGGTGATGTATGCAGCCCAGTTTTGTTTTCTTTATTTATTAATGAGCTGACTTTGGAGGTGATAAATTCTGGAAGACATGGTGCCCATTTTGTAAATGATGTTATGGAAATATTCATTCTACTTCTTGCCGACGACGTTGCATTAATGTCTGAGACAGTCATAGGCTTCCAAACTCAATTAAACAGTTTGCAAAGGGCAGCTAATTCACTCCAGCTGAAAGTCAATTTAAGTAAAAGTAATGTAATCGTTTTCAGAAAAGGGGGTTACCTTTCTTCTCGTGAAAAATGGACATACGATGGGGCAAATATGCCTGTTGTAAATGTATATAAGTATTTAGGTGTATATTTCTCTACGCGATTAAGTTTCACTTTCGCATGTAAAGATATTGCTTCCAGAGCCAAAAATGCATTGCTATGCTTTATGAAGAAGTTGTCGAAGCTGAATAATGAATCTATTGCTTTGTTTTTGAAATTGTTTGATGCTCAAATCCTGCCTATGCTACAATATGGGGCTGAACTGTGGGGTCTTGATGCTGCCGCTGGACAATGCGAAAAGGTTCATTTATTTGCTTTGAAAAAGTTCTTGGGTGTATCGCCACAAACCCCAAATGATCTTGTGTATGGAGAGACTAATAGATATCCCATGTCTTTGCACTTCACTGTTAAATGTATCAAGTACTGGCTCAAATTAACTCAGATGGCTGAACATAGATTACCCCATAAAGCTTATAAAATGCTAGTAGAACTAGGTAATAGAGGCAAGATTAACTGGGTGTCACGTGTTAAAGCGAAATTATATGAATATGGTTTCGGGCACGTATGGCTTAACCAAGGTGTCGGAGATATGAACAGTTTCGTTCGTACCTTCAAAGGAAGACTAATTGACTGTAGGTGGCAAGACTGGAATTTTCATGTTCAAAACAGTGACAGATTTAGTTTTTATAGAACATTCAATATTATGCATTCTCTCCCAACGTATATGTCAATGACTATGGACAGGCACTTGAAGTTTGTGATGACAAAATTTAGAGTGGGTGTTTCTGATATTCTTGTTCATCATTTCCGTTATAGACAAGTAAATGCCTCTGATCTGTTGTGTCCATTATGTCGACAGTCAAGAGAAGACGAAGTGCATTTTGCATTAACTTGTCCAGAGTTACAAGATATAAGAGAAAAGTTTATTCCCAAAAAATTTTATACAAGACCTTGCTTATTCAAGCTTATTTTGTTAATGTCATCTGCAAATGAAAACACCGTAAAACATTTCGCAGTATTTTTATTCAAAGTCTTCAAACGGAGAAGCATTTGTGCATTGTAATCATTATTGTTAGTTTCACAATGCGACTGTGTTATGTTCCATGTACATCCCCCTTCTGAGGGACCAAGGCCTGTAAGAATAAAACATCTGAATCTGAATCTGAATCTCTCTCTCTCTCTCTCTCTCTCTCTCTCCTCACTCTCTCTCTCTCTCTCTCTCTCTGCACAAGGTGAACTTAAACTCTCTCTCTCTCACACACACACACACACACACACACACACACACACACACACACACACACACACACACACACATTCACAAACACGTAGTGTGAAGAAAAGGTAGACTGGTTTTAATTGTGCTCAAGAGTTTATAGCTTTGTAACCTGACTTACTTTTTTTCCCTTCTTTACAATGACTAGATCCCCCCACCCCCTCCCCTCCCCTTACCTCCAGTGTTCTGCGGCTGTTCAAAGCCGCCATTGTTTAAATGAACAGGGGAGGAAACTGGGTGGCGCCATACTCTGGCTGGCCGTTTCACCCGTGAGGACACCCGGAATGGGAGAAAGGGTCCATGGCAAAAAGGGAAATAATTCCAGACAACATTCACTGTGATCGATAGATATAAGCTAGTCCAGATTCAGAGCAGAGAAAAAGCGGCACTGTGATAACGACTACACGCGTTCAGTCTGGGAAGAACAGCCTGAGTTTGATACAGAGAAATCTGCAGCATGAGAAAGGCAATGCAACGCAATACAATATCTCAATACAAATGCACCATGAAACAATACAATGCTATACTGCGCGATGAAGGATTCTCCCGTCGTGTCCGATGGAGGAGTAGGCAGGCCGGTCATCTGCTGATGTGGGTCCTCATGTGGGAATGAAGACCAGTTCCTGAGGCACAAGGTCGTTCACAGACGCTGCATGGAATGGAATCCTGTACAAGAAACGTACAATAAAAACACAAAACCGTGCTATACAATACGATGTTGCTCGGTTCAGTTCAATGCAATACGATGCATTTCTGTTGAATTTAGTACAATGCAGTTCAGTTCGGCACATTAACGTTCAGTTTGATACAATTTAATACATTATACTTATAAAGGCGTGACTGATAGAAAAGGATACGCAGTCAGGTTGTTACAACATTCTGCTGTGGAGGTGATGGTCGTGGGTTCGGGTCGGACTTTCAAGGCTTGGAAACCTTCACTGTCAGGATGTTCACGGGCCTGAAAACCCTCCCTGTCCAGCCAGCAGGAAATGGGAGCCTGACTCAGTTCAGGGGAAGTAGAAGCGACGGAAGGAGGGGGACGGGTCCTGCATTCCGTAACACACTGAGCCTCTAACAGTCCACAGCGCTGTCCCTCAAGCTGCTGGACTTCATCCATTTTTTTAACCTTACCTTGTGCCAGTGGGCGGCGACAGTGCCACCCACAGACTGAGGAAGAGGGGGAAGAAAGAATAAACAGAAATAACACGGGAAGAAAAATACGGAAAATTAAGATGAAAAAAAAAAAAAAAAGATCTGGACACTCTATCGGATTATTCATGTACTCAACAGTAGCGAAACAAGAGCAGACAAACAATTTCTCTTACATTATGAAAACGACTAAGCAAAAGCATCAAGAAAGTAGGGGGGGGGGGGGAGAGTGGGAGGCAGTAGGGGGAGGAGGGAAAGGGAGTGATATGTAGGTGTATACTTGTTCGTAGTTAACTCCTCTGTAACACCATATGGGGGTCATCGGATTCTATTTTGAGAACCTGAACATTTGTTTCAGCAGTCTTGAATCGACTTTCGTCCCCTTGGTGAAGCTAGTCAGCAGAACCAGGCCTTGTTGTGTTAGTCTGTCTGTCTGTCTGTCTGTCTGTCTGTCTGTCTGTCTGTCTCTCTCTCTCTCTCTCTCTCTCTCTCTCTCTCTCTGTTTATCTGTCGGCCTATCTATCTATCTTTCTATTAATCTATCTCTCTGTCTGTCTTTCCATCTATCCATCCATACATCCATCCCCCCTCCTCTCTGTTTATCTGTCTGTCTGCCTATTTATCTATCTTTCTATCAATTGATCTATCTGTCTGTCTATCTATCTATCTATCTGTCTGTCTTTCCATCCATCTATCCATCTATCTGTCTGTCTATTTATCTATCAACCCATACATAGACAGACAGACAGGCAGATAGATAGATAATAGACAGACAGACAGATAGATAGATAGATAGTCGGACAGACAGATAGATAGACAGACAGACAGACAGATAGACAGATCCAGTGGTAGACTGCATCTCCTAAGAGCTCCCAAATAGAAGGTGTTCTGCAGAATTCTAAGCCGCTGTCAGCATTGCCGTGACAGACGATGCCTGATCATCAAACAACCGGGCTGACCACTCTGCCTGTTGACAGCTTCAGACCTACCTTTGTGTCCTTCAAGGGATCCCCAACCACAGCTCTACGATTTTCCCACTACATGTATCATTCTTTATATAATGATCAATATTTTTATTCATCTTATTTCCTTTCAACACTTTCTTCTAACCTTATTGTTTTTTGTTGCCCTTTACTGGCTGCTTCGGAGTGCCGTCGGATTCTGTTTTCGAACCCTCGGTGGTGAGAGTACTACAGAGTTATTGGTGGTACGTTTCTTTTTGATGACAAGGCAGGGGCGCCGACACAATCAGCCGTGTTCCACTGATGAGTCCGAGTCAGCGGACGAAAGGCCCCTAGGCAGGCGATATGAAAGGTTCTGTTCTCAAGACATGCTATTAAGAAGATCCCCGTATACTGCTGGAAAAAGATTTCATATTCATATCCCAACATCCTCTTTTTTTCACCCCTATTTTCTTTCACCGATCCCCCCCCCCCCTCCACACCCCCCCCCCCTACCTGAGTGGTGTTGCTCCATTTCATGCCATAGGAGGACTGATTCAACCAGCCGAATCCCACTGATGAGTTCAAATCAGTGGACGAAAGGCCTCTGGCCAGGCGATATGAAGGATTCACACGACGGACTGCGATGGTCCCCTTGTGCTGCCAAAGAAGGGTTTTATGTTGATATGTAAACGCCCTCTTTTTCACTCCCATTTTCTTTCAGTCGCAAACCTTTTTTTTTTCCTTTGCTTTTCAACACTTTGGAAAATTATTTTTGTGATGACGGAAGAGTTGTTAGCATGTGCTTGATTCCCCCCCCCCCCCCCACCCCCCTCCCCCCATTCCCACCCACCCATGCAGAGAGGTAGAGATAGATATTTAGGAAGATATGCTCCTTCGTGTTGTGGGCTCCGCACCATGTAAAGCAAACTGTAGTAAAGACCGGGGACGGTAAAATATGAGAATAAAAACAGCAGTCTTTTCATGTCGTCAGACTTCAATGTATTTTTCACATGTTTTCGCTGATAGACAGCTGTTTCAGAACAGGGTTCAACGACCAAAGCTTCACATCAAGTTAAATGGTGTGTGACATAGAGTGAATTTTCAGTCAGGTAATACCAGGTGAAATCACGTAAAGCTAGCTTATATCCCGGAGATTGCAGCTCGTATCCCTGTTGGACTCAATGATGTGTTATAATAATAATAATAATAATAATAATAATAATGGTTTCTTATATAGCGCTTAATCAAACGAATTTCTCTTAGCGCTTTACAAAGTCATACTACATTCATCCTTCTCATATACAATAGTACATCTTACACCCAATTACAAATACTATTACTATAATAACTAACAAATCCTAATCCTACAAGTGTGACATTCACTTATTTTTCAAGTATCACTACAAAAACTTAATCCTATAACGTTCAATCATACAAACAAATACATGTAATAGAGAACATACACACACGCTACATTTGAAAAGGCACAGACGGCTATGAGTTAGGTAGTACCCCCCTCCCCTCCCCTCCCCCCCCCCCCCCCCCCCCTCTCCCTGGCAGTCTGTTCCACGTCGCTGGAGCTTGAAAAGAGAAAGATCTTTCACCAGTAATAGTCCTGAAGCGAGTCATTCGTAGAAGGCGGTCGTCAGCACTGGAGCGTAGTTGTCGAGAGGGGGTGTAGATTTTAAGGAGATCTGAGAGATAAGAGGATCCCTTTTCAAAGAGAGCAGAGAAAGTGAGAGTTGAGATTTTGTACGAGATACGGTTTGAGACAGATAGCCCGTGAAGAGAGTGGAGTAGAGGCGAAAAGCGATCATATTTTCCTGCTCTGCAGACGACTCGGGCTGCATGATTTTGGATTCGCTGCAATCTTTCTATCAGGTATTTTGGAAGGCCGGCCAAAAGTGAGTTGCAGTAATCTATTCTAGATAAGACAAATGCACAAATGAGAGTTTTTGTAGCATCTGTAGAGAGAAGGTGACGTACAGAGCTGATTCTTCTTAGTTCTAAATAGGCGATCTTGCAAGTATTTGAAACCTGTTTCTCAAAGGAGAGGGATTGGTCAAGAATGACCCCTAGACTGCGGACAGAGGTGGAGACAGAGACAGGACAGTCATTGATAGTGACAGTTGAAGGCAGAGAAGGATGGTTAGGATGTTTTGTCACGAACATGAATTCCGTCTTGTCGTCATTTAGTTGTAGTTTGTTGGTTGTCATCCAGTCCTTCAGGTCTGCAATGCAGCCCTGCGTCCGAGAAATCAGTGAGTCAATTTCAGCAATGGGAGCCGACTGATGAAGCTGAGTATCGTCAGCAAAGCTCTCATGCGACATGGCGTGACCACTGACGACGTCAGACACAGGACTAGCATACAGCGCAAAAAGGACTGGCCTCAGTACAGAACCCTGAGGCACACCGTACCTAAGAGGAGAACTGTCTGAGTATCTGCCCTGTACACACACTGTCTGAGTCCGTCCAGTCAAGTAAGAGATAATCCAGTCGAGAGCTGTGTCTTTGAATCCAAAGGAAGTTTGAAGCCGTGAGAACAAAATATTATGATCGATCGTGTCAAATGCTGCGGAGAGGTCTAACATCGCTAATAAGGAAACATTCCCATCGTCAAGCCCGCAGAGGAGGTCATTGACTATATGGAGGAGTGCTGTCTCACAACTATGGCCTTGTCTGTAAGCAGATTGATGAGGATTCAAAAGGTGATTCTTTTCGAGATGTTCTAGAATTTGTTCCGAAATGATCTTCTCCAATAATTTTGATAGAAATGACAAATTTGATACAGGCCGATAATTCTTTAAAACATTTTTATCTAATGAAGGTTTCTTGATCAATGGACGTACCACTGCGGACCGGAAGATTTCAGGAACGTAACCAGAGGACAAAGAGGTATTGATAACATGAGTAAGATTGGTAGGACGTCATCAGTGCACTGAAAGAGCAAGTTAGAGGGAATGGCATCAAGTTCACATGATTTAGGGCTGCATCGCAAACAAAGTTTTTTGACATAGTCTTGACTAACAGGGCTAAAACAAGCCAAGGGAGGTCCACAGTAAACTTTGTCATTCAGAGGATGTACAGGTGCAGTAGAATCTAGCTTTTTACGGATAGTGTCAATTTTGCCATTGAAAAACTCTAAGAATTTCTAAGGGAGCTCTTGAGTTTGGAAGATGGTGGGAAGGGGGGAGTAGCTGACTTTGCCTAGGAGACTATTTGTGACATTAAATAGTTGCTTGGCCGTATTACAGGCCAATATCTTCGAAGAATATAACGATGTGTTCTTGGGAAAGAGACTTTACTGTTGATACCTTACTCCACCCAGGTGTCAATGGTGCCTGACTTGGGTTGGGGGCAGGTGGAGGTGGTGGAGGGAGAGGGGTGGACTCCATCTCCCGATACTGTGCCCTTGACTCGGTGAAATATCTATTCACTGCCCCTGCGGCCGGAATTGCCTGTGGGACCTCTAGCCTTCATCTTTAGC
The DNA here is from genome assembly GCA_033310375.1 of Conus canariensis. Lineage (NCBI taxonomy): Eukaryota > Metazoa > Mollusca > Gastropoda > Neogastropoda > Conidae > Conus > Conus canariensis. Next base: position 16,582,872 of record CM065742.1, on the reverse strand, counting down.
TTTAAAGCTGAGCATGAAAGTGTTGGTATGAGTGGGTAAAGAGGCTGACAACAGTCAATAAAACTGCTTAGATTGCTCCAGATTACCTGTTATGGTATGTACTTCTTCTTCTTTCTTTCTTTCTTATTTTCACTATTTCTTTTTTTTTTTTTTTTTTTTGCCCACTGTAGGCTACTGTCATTGTGTTTTTATGTGAACCGAGTCATTGTTAGCTTCCAATATATTCATGTACAGACTTACTTACCTATGATGTCCTTATCTTTGCTATAGTTTCTTTCGGTCTATGTTGGAAGCCCCGCACACGCACTACCACTGTTCTTTTTGTCTCTTCTGCTTATCAGTCTCCGTGGAAATATTTTACTATGGTCTTGTTCTGTATGATTTGACGTTTCTCCTTGGAGTGTGTACATAGATTTATAAACGCATCCACC
>CM065742.1:16564941-16577441 GCA_033310375.1 Conus canariensis | reverse complement strand
ACAACACTGTTGTTCATGTGAGCGATGTCGAGGTGTGGCATCTGTTTAAACACACACACACACACACACACACACACACACACACACACACACACACACACACACGATGGACTGAAACTTGAGCCGCACGGTTAGCACCTCCCCCTCCCCCCGCTTCCCCCGACACCCGTGTCCGCCTCCTTCACCCCTCTTAGCGCTCCACGGGTCAATGATCAGCCTTCAGGCTATAAGGATACCTAACTCCCAGAGCTTACCTCTCGCGGACTTTTGTAAGAAAACGTTTACCACCTCGTGAGTTTGTGATCTGTTCAAAACCGGCGCTAGTCGGTTTCACGCCTTCATGTTCTGATTTGACCTATCTCTCTGCAGGTGTGGGTTGAACAGGAAGATGGAGGCATCAGGTGTGTGAATGGGTACCTGGAAAAGTCCTGTTTCTCCCAACCCCCCCCCCCCCCTCCCGACACGCACACACACCCCTACCCACCCCCACTCCGGCCGTTAGACTATCATTTTAAAGATGAGATGGTCTGTAGGGTCCGGTGACCAGCTGAGATTAGCAGGTGGAGAGAAACGTGATCATTGCTCTGTGTGTGTGTGTGTGTGTGTGTGTGTGTGTGTGTGTGTGTGTGTGTGTGTGTGTGTGTGTGTAGAGTGCCTGTCCTTGTCTCTGTCTCTTTGTGCATCTCTTGCTCGTTTGTTTTTCTCTCCCCTTCTCCCCCCCACTACCATTCTCTCTCCTCTCTCTCTCTTCTCTTCTCGCTCTCCCTCCATTTCTTTTCTCTCTCTCTCATCTCTCCTCTCTCTCTCTCTGCTTGTCTTTTTTCTCTCTCTCTCTCTCATCTTTTTTCTCTCCTCACTGCTTGTCTTGTTTCTCTCTCTCTCTCTCTGCTTGTCTTGTTTCTCTCTCTCTCCTCTCCTTCTCTCTCTCTCTCTGCTTTCTTTTTCTTCTCTCTCTCTCCTACTGCTTGTCTTGTTCTCTCTCTCCTCTCACTGCTGTCTTGTTTCTCTCTCTCTCTCACTGCTTGTCTTGTTTCTCTCTCTCTCACTGCTTGCTTGTTTCTTCTCTCTCTCTGCTTGTCTTGTTTCTCTCTCTCTCTCACTGCTTGTCTTGTTTCTCTCTCTCTCTCACTGCTTGTCTTGTTCTCTCTCTCTCTCTCCTCTTCTTCTCTCTCTCTCTCTCACTGCTTGTCTTGTTCTCTCTTCTCTCACTGCTTGTCTTGTTTCTCTCTCTCTCTTCTCACTGCTTGTCTTTTTCTCTCTCTCTCTCACTCTTTCTCTGTTTCTTGTTCTCTCTCTCACTGCTTGTCTTGTTTCTCTCTCTCTCTCTCACTGCTTGTCTTGTTTCTCTCTCCTCTCTCCTCTGTCTGTTCCTCAGCTTGTCTTGTTTCTCTCTCTTTTTTCTCTCTCTCTCACTGCTTGTCTTGTTTTCTCTCTCTCTACTGCTTGTCTTTTTCTCTCTCTCTCTCACTGCTTGTCTTGTTTCTCTTCTCTCTCACTGCTTGTCTTGTTTCTCTCTCCTCTCTTCTGTTCTCTCTCTCTCTCTCACTGCTTGTCTTGTTTCCTCCTCTTCATTTTCTTTTCTCTCTCTCCTCACTGCTTGTCTTGTTTCCTCTCTCTCCCTCCCTCCCCCCATGCTTGTCTGTTTCTCTTCTCTCTCAGCTTTGCTCTCTCTTCGCTTGTCTTGTTTCTCTCTCTCTCTCACTGCTTGTCTTGTTTCTCTCTCCTCTCTCACTGCTTGTCTTTTTTCTCTCTCTCTCTCCTGCTTGTCTTGTTTCTCTCTCTCTCTCACTGCTTGTCTTGTTCTCTCTCTCTCTCTCTCTCTCTCTCTCTCTCTCTCTCCTCTGCTTGTCTTGTTTCTCTCTTCTCTCTCCTGCTTGTCTTGTTTCTCTCTCTCTCTCACTGCTTGTCTTGTTTCTCTCTCTCTCTCTCTCTCTCTCTCTCTCTCTCTCTCTGCTTGTCTTGTTTCTCTCTCTCTCTCTCTGCTGTCTTGTTTCTCTCTCTCTCTCTCTCCTTGCTTGTTCTTTCTCTCTCTCTCACTGCTTGTCTTGTTTCTCTCTCTCTCTCTTGTCTTGTTTTCTCTCTCTCTCCTGCTTGTCTTTTCTCTCTCTCTCTCTCTGCTTGTCTTGTTTCTCTCTTCTCTCTGCTTGTCTTGTTTCTCTCTCTCTCTCTCTCTCTCTGCTTGTCTTGTTCTCTCTCTCTCTCACTGCTTGTCTTGTTTTCTCTCTCTCTCTCTCTCTGCTTGTCTTGTTTCTCCTCTCTCTCTCTTTCTTTTCTTTTTCTGTCTGTTCTCTCTCTCTCTCTCTCTTCTCTCTCTCTCTCACTGCTTGTCTTGTTTCTCTCTCTCTCGTGTTGTTCTCTCTCTCTCTCATGCTTGTTTGTTTCTCTCTCTCTCTCTCATGCTTCTTGTTTCTCTCCTCTCCACTGCTTTCTGTCCTCTCTCCTCTTCTTTCTTTCTTCCCGTGTCTGTTCTCTCTTCTCCTGCTTGCTGTTCTCTCTCTCTCTGCTTTGTTTTCTCTCTCTCTCTCCTCTTCTTTCTCTCTCTCTCTGCTTGCTTTTTTCTTTTCTTCTCTTCTTTTTCCTCCTCTCATGCTTTTTCTTTTTCTCCTCTCTCTCATCTTTTTTTCTCTTCTCACTGCTTGTCTTTTTCTCTTCTCTTCTGCTTGTCTGTTTCTCTTCTCTATGCTTGTTTGTTTTCTCTCCTCTCTTTCTTTCTCTCTCTCTCTCCTGTGTCTGTTTCCTCTTCTCCTGCTGTCTGTTTCTCTCTTCCTCTCCTCTCTCTCTCTCTGTCTTTTCTCTCTCCTTGCTGTCTTGTTTCCTCTCTCTCTGCTTGCTTTTTCTCTCTCTTCTCCCTTCTTGTTCTCTCTCTCTCTCTCTCTGTCTTTCTCTCTCTCTCTCTTCTTTTCTCTCTCTTTTTTCTCTCTCTCTCTGCTTGTCTTGTTCCTCTCTCCTCTCTCTCTCTCCTCTTGTCTTGTTTTCTCTTCTCTCTCTGCTTGTCTGTTTCTCTCTCTCTCTCCTTGTCTTGTTCTCTCTCTCTCTCTCTGTCTTTTTCTCTCTCTCTCGCTTGTCTTGTTTCTCTCTCTCTCTCACTGCTTGTCTTGTTTCTCTCTCTCTCTCTCTCCCCCTGCTTGTCTTGTTTCTCTCTCTCTCTGCTTGTCTTGTTTCTCTCTCTCTCTCTCTCTCCTGCTTGTCTTGTTTCTCTCTCTCTCACTGCTTGTCTTGTTTCTCTCTCTCTCCCTCTCCTCTGCTTGTCTTTTTCTCTCTCTCTCTCTGCTTGTCTTGTTTCTCTCTCTCTCTCTCTCCTCTGCTTGTCTTGTTCTCTCTCTCTCTCACTGCTTGTCTTGTTTCTCTCCTCTCTCTCCTGCTTGTCTTGTTCTCTCTCTCTCTCTCTCTTTTCTCTCTCTCTCTCACTGCTTGTCTTGTTTCTCTCTCTCTCTCTCTCTCTCTCTCTCACTGCTTGTCTTGTTCTCTCTCTCTCTCCTCTCTCTCTCTCTCTCACTGCTTGTCTTGTTTTTCTTCTCTCTCTCTCTCTGCTTTCTTGTTCTCTTCTCTCTCTCTCTCTCTCTCACTGTTGTCTTGTTTCTGCTCTTGCTTTTTTTTTCTCTCTCTCTCTCACTGCTTGTCTTGTTTTTCTTCTCTCTCTCTCTCACTGCTGTCTTGTTCTCTCTCTCTCTCTCACTCTCTTGTCTCCTTCTCTCCTCTCTCTCCTCATACTTGTCTTGTTTTTCTCTCTCTCTCTCACTGCTTGTCTTGTTTCTCTCTCTCTCTCTCTCTCTGCTTGTCTTGTTTCTCTCTCTCTCTCTCACTGCTTGTCTTGTTTCTCTCTCTCTCTCGCTTGATCGCTCTGTGTGTGTGTGTGTGTGTGTGTGTGTGTGTGTGTGTGTGTGTGTGTGTGTGTGTGTATGTGTGTGTGTGTGTTGTAGTGTGTGTGATGTGTGTTGTGTGTGTGTGTGTGTATGTGTGGGGTGTGGTGTGTGTGTGTGTGTGTGTGTGTGTGTGTGTGTGTGTGTGTGTGTGTATGTGTGTGTGTGTGAGTGTGTGTATGTGTGTGTGTGTGTGTGTGTGTGTGTGTGTGTGTGTGTGTGTGTGTGTCTGAGTGAGTAATATTAGAATCTGATTGAACAGGTTCTCTTTAAAAAAAAAAATCTGCATTCTGTTGCTGAGTACAGTCACACTGACTCATTGTGGAGCCGCTTTCTAGAGATGTGAGTTATAGAATGAATGACCAACAATCATAAAACACTGATCCTTTGTGAAGAAAAAGATTCGCAATGCTTCCAAGGTCCTACTATATTGTTTCTGTACCTGTGAACACCTCTTAGGAACAAAGCTGAAGTTTGTGAAAGAGCCTGCAGAGAATCTCTCTCTCTCTCTCTCTCTCTCTCTCTCTCTCTCTCTCTCTCTCTCTGTGTTGTGTGTGTGTGTGTGTGTGTGTGTGTGTGAGTGTGTGTGTGCGTGTGTGTGTGTGTGTGTGTGTGTGTGTGTGTGTGTGTGTGTGTGTGTGTGTGTGCGTGAATATGTGTTAATTTACAGTACATATAATAGACTGTCCTCAGTTAGAGACCAAGTTCCAAGCGCTTTACAGTCAACACTCTTGTTAATATAGCAGGCTGTCTTCCTGTTCAGAGCCCAATCACCAGCTGCCTGCTGGTTCTAAACTTTTCTTTCTCGTGTCATTCACTCGAATATCCGTCCCTCATTCCTTCAAGTTTTCATGGAGGATGCATGATATGTGTATTCATTTCATCTATACATGTCATCAACGAATGAGACTCTAAACCGATGCTCCATGTGTGAACACACGCACTATGTCTTGCACACACGTAAAATCCCATCACCAGCTTTCGGAAGAGAAGGCTAGTTTCGCCGTTGGTATCGATGACGCGTTGCACATAGCATGCACCCTGCGTGAGAAATTGAAAGCATGAAGGAAGTAAGGAAACTGAGTGAACGGTATTGACTGGATGACACGGGAAACGACTGATAGAAACGCCGGCAGGCAGCTCTTCAGAAGTCGGCACTACCCAGGTAGGCAGCCCGTTGCATACACGAGAGTGTGGATTGTCAGAAATAGAAACAAAAGCAAAACCAAAAACAATGAATGACAGGGCAGTTTAGCTACTGACATCCTTGATATGGATAAGAGCAGGCTGTGTTGACAGTGCTCTGCTTTCCTGATTTTTGGGTTTCAGATCCAAAAAAAAGGGGGTGGTGGGTTGAAAATTAATTACAAACATTCACAGACAGCAAAAGAAAAAGTTGTTGTTTTTTTTAAAGCCAGATGGGTTAACAGCCGCTGCTAAATGGGCAGTGCCCACAGTGTGTACAATTTTCCCTGTTCAGATCACACACATGCACTTGCGCACGTACGTGCGTGCGCGCTCACACACACACACACACACACACACACACACACACACACACACACACACACACACACACACACATGCGCACAGGTGTGCGCGTGTTCACAAGCGCTCGCGCGCTTAGGCATACACGCACAAACAAGAATCCGCGCACAGAGAGAAAGAGGGAGGAGGGGGGGGGGGGGGGAGAGGGGGGGAGGTGAAAGCCCTTTCTAATGTGTTATGCTCTGTTGAATGATGATGCACGATAACATTCACGGATTTGCTTTGTTTATTCTTCCTTTCTTTCGACAGTATGCTAAGTGCATTTACGTGTATTATGCAAGGATATGTCTCCTATATTTGTGAAAGTCTGCGCACTGTTCTGTTTTTGCGGACATGTAAATTCCTAAATTATCTAATTGAAATAAATGGAGAACAAAAAAGATCAAAAAGAACAACAGGTCTCAAGCTCCCTGCTTTGTGTTAGGACCTTCCCTAGGGCTGATCACAGGCCATTTTTTATGCTTGGTTGACGAACAGTCCAGAGATCTTCAGGCAGGGAGGCACTTTAATCCAATTGTGATGGACTTTCAGAAGGCTTTTGATACGATGAACTACAACCTTCTGACAAACATGCTTTCAGGCTATCGGATCGTAGGCAGGATGAAAGCCCTGATCGAGAACTCCTTAAATGCCAACAGCAAGTAGCTGACGAATGAAGTCAAGCTTTATGCTACCGGACTCGGAGTTGCTAAAGGCTCCGTTATTGGTCCAGTGTTGATCCTCTTCTACATAATAGACCTTCCCCGTCGTACTGACACCGTTTTCTTTGTTGTTGTTGTTGTTGTTGTTGTTGTTGTTGTTGTTGCTTTTTTGTGGATGACATCATTTGCAAGCGCCCTGTCTCATCTGATCCTCCAGAAGCTAGAAAGACAGCTGAGTCAAGAGCTTCCACCCTGGCAAAATGTCCAGTCCGGAGAGGAACCGAGCGGAAGAAGAAGTACAACAGAACACATACTCTTCACGGCCAGCCACTTCAGGAGGTCACCACCACCAAGTGTCTTGACATAACCCTGTCAGGTGACATATCTGGGGAGCTCCACATCCACACCATCACCAATTGAAGAGAGCAAGCATGACTCTTGGCTTTCCTGAGGGGGCACTGCAAAAAAAAAAAAAAAAAATTTAATGAGTGCGCCAAAAACAAGGACAAACAAATTACCAAGACACATCATGATCATCAGTGGTTTTCATATTCCCTGCACACTTCATGTCAAAGACATTGTTGTGGGTACTTGTCATGTTGGTTTCTCTTTTCCTGCAACTTGAAATAGGTAAAACAACGTAATTTAGTTTGATTCTGGTTTGTTTATCTCTTGTACATTTCGTGTCAGTGTAGCTGCCATATATTTGGAGTCATCTTTTTTTTTTTTTTCTCACCATCCTTTAAACATTGAATCTAGAAGAGATTTCCTCCTTCTGCCCCTCTCTCTCTCTCTCTCTCTCTTCTCTCTCTCTCTCTCTCTCTCTCTCTCTCTCTCTCTTGCCTCGGATGTCAAACTTTGTTGTGTTAATTTTCACCTGATGTACCTTGATGGGGGGTGGGGGGGGGGGGGGCATCCGTTTGATTGTAGAGTGGGGGTTGCTGTGTATGTGTGTGGGTCTGTTGGGGGGTGGGGGTGGAGGAAGTTGTGTACATATGTGAAGATAGGCAGGGGGTGGGGCCTTGAAAGGGAGTTATTTACTCGCAATTATAAAATATAGCTTTTCTGCTTGTGCTATGCACTGATGTTTACAAGTGATGGGGAAAGCCACAGCAGGCACATGATAAACCATACTTCTGTGTGTACTGATTTCTGCATACTGTGGCCAAGGAATTTTGTGGGACATGTTGCTACAAAATGGACTACATGTATACATGTGTCTCTCTACATTCATGTACAAAAAGGTTTATGGTCATAAGTCTCTGGTGTTTAAAACTGGAATTATATAACTATACGATTGATTATGTCATGATTGTTATATGGTGCAAATTGTGTGTACATGATATTGGGTAACAGTTTTCACTACCAGTGTTGACAAGACAGTTACCCTGTTTATTAGGCCTGTACCGTTCCCGGTCCCCACCTCCCCCTTCTGGTATTTGGTGCCCCCCCCCCCCCCCCCCTCGCTTTAGGGCCCCTCATATTGCATTCCTTTTCTGCTATAGATGTACGCAGAAGTGGGAGTACGCGATTATGTGCGCTCGCGTGCGCATGTATGTATGTATGTGTGTGTGTGTGTGTGTGTGTGTGTGTGTGTGTGTGTGTGTGTGTGTGTGTGTGTGTGTGTGTTGTCTGCGAGTATAGAGGGCAACACACTCTTCTGAGCCTGTGTCTTGTTCAGATCAGTTAGCGCGAGTGTGTTACTTTTCATTGACTTGTTTTGGCTGTAAATACTTGTCTTCTTGTTTCATTACTTCTCTTTACTCCTGGTGAATAGCTATGTGATCTTCTCTGTAACTGGGGGGAAAATTCATAGATATGTTTTTTTTTCTCTTCGTTTTTCCTCTGCTATGGATACATTATTACAATAATATTCAATGCCATTTTTGTGCTCCCATAAAAAAGAATAGAATTCTGATATGTATTTGTGTCACTTAGCCAGTGAACCAAGAGTGTTATGAATTGTTCCTAGTGCGACTTACCTGTTGCTGTTGCTTTAGATTTTGTATTTCATTTATTCATGAGTGTGTGTGTGTGTGTGTGTGTGTGTGTGTGTGTGTGTGTGTGTGTGTGTTTGCAAAAATACGACTAACAACATGAAAATTTGTAATATGTGCAAATGCATCATTTTGCGTTTGTGTACGTGTTCGTGTACCAACTTGCATATTGTGGCTGACAAATTGCGTGTGTACCAGATTGTGAAAGAGTTGTCTAGGACCAAACTGCGCGTATGTGCACGTCTTACACTCGTACATTGCTGATGTATGTAACTGGAATATGCCTGTGTGCAGGAGAATGCATTTACACTGATATCTGTATGCACATTACGTCTAATGTCATGATCTATGATATTGTGCACAACGGGAAAGACTTATTTGACTTTCCTCTTCCGCCCTCTGCGTTCTCTCCGCCTCCCCCCCCCCCCCCCCCCCCCCCCAGCCCCCCTCTTCCTGCTTTCCGTGCCGCCTCCTCTCTGTCCCCCCCCCCCCCCCTCCTTTTTTTTTTTTTTTTTTTCTCCTCTCCATTCGTGCGTGATTTAACACGCGTGCGCGCGTGTGTACGTATGTGTACATGTGTGCGCGCGTGCGTGCGTGCGTGTGTGTGTGTGTGTGTGTGTGTGTGTGTGTGTGTGTGTGTGTGTGTGTGTGTGAATGGCGAGGGAGGAGGATCACATCGCATAATTACTATTGTGCTTTATATAGTTAACACCTGTGGTTGGCGTCTTCTGCCGCCAAATTCGGCCATTTTTTTTTTTTTTTTTCTTTTTTCTTGTTCGATTTGATCATCCTCCATCTATAGATGGTAGCTATGTAGCGTCTTGAAAACGTAAAGAGTGATGCCAATGACGATTTTTCTCTCTTTGCACTGCTCATGCCAGTGATCACCATCCAATAACATCCAATGTTTATACATGATTTATTCATGTTTCAATGTCTATGTGTAGAATCGTGTGCGTGTGGTATGTGTCACTGTGCCAGTGAATTGACAGGTTCTATTGATTTCTCATTATGCAATGTTGATTTGTGCTTTAGCGATGATGTGCATAGTGTATGTGACATGGATTCCGCTTTCCAGTTTTGTTCTTTTTTGCCATATGTGCTTTATGAGAAAACATTTCGCTTTTTATGTCATTTGTGGAAACATATGAATATCCCTATTAAGTATACGTCTGTCTACCGTAATGACTTGTAGGGAAATCAAAATTGGGTCTATGAACTGCCAGGGTCTCGCAAATGCTCAGAAACGTCGAGACGTGTTTAATTATTTAAGACAAAAATTTTATTCAATATACCTGCTACAAGACACTCACTGTAGTCCTAAACTAGAAGCCTACATTAAAACTGAATGGGGCTATAAATGTTATTTTGCCTCACATAATTCTAACTCCCGCGGGGTTGCCATACTGTTTAATAATAACTTTGATTTCCGCCTGAACAAGATTTATAAAGACCGACTTGGCAACTATATTTTTGCCTCGATAAAAGCAATGGACATGGAATTATTAATTGTGAATTTGTATGGACCTAATCGTGACGATCCAGAGTTTTACATTACATTAGAAAAACAGATTCGAGATATAGGGGTGGAAAAAGTAATCATTGCGGGAGACTGGAACTCTGTCCGAAATTATACTCTTGACTGCTGTAACTACAAACACAATAATAATCCAAAGGCGCAAGAACAAATAGATGATATGATGGATAATCTGGACCTCGTAGATGTTTGGCGGGAACTGAATCCCGAGCTTAGGAGATACACATGGAGAAGGAACACACCATTCCAGCAGAGTAGACTAGACTATTTTCTGATTTCGGATATATTAAGTAGTTATGTTACTGAAGCAGATATACTACCTGGCTACCGATCTGATCACTCCTTGATATTATTAACTCTGCAATGTGGCCAACAAGAGAGGAGAAGTCTACTGTGGAAATTCAATAGTTCCCTATTAAAAGACATGAAATATGTAGAAGAAATAAATAATGTAATCAAAGAGGTAACTGAAGAGTACGCAGCCCTACCTTATTGTCGTGATTCCATAGAAAATATAGCAAAGTTTGATCTGCAGTTTGTTATCTCAGATCAGCTGTTCCTGGATACACTGCTGATGAAGATTAGAGGGAAAACTATTGCATACGCAACAATGAAGAAACGTGAAGCTTTAAAAAGAGAAAAAGAACTTGAAAAAAATATAGAACAAATTGAAAGAAAGGATTTACATACTGATGTAGAAAAAACAGCTCTTGAAAATTGCAAACAAGAACTGGTCAGCTTAAGACATAAAAGAATGGAAGGTGTCTTGCTGCGTTCAAGGGCAAGATGGGTTGCCGAAGGGGAAAAAATAACAAAATACTTTTGCGGCCTTGAAAAAAGGAACTATGTAAGTAAAAATATAATGAAACTTACATTAAGTGACAGTACAACGTTAACAAATGATGATGACATTACTGAGGCAGTGAATTCATTTTACAAAAAATTATATTTGGAAAGAGTTGTAGAACAGTGTGAAATCTCAAGCCTTACTGACCAACTGCCACAATTAACGGAACAGGACAAAAATACTCTGGAGGGGAAAATAACTTTAGAAGAGGCTGGATATGTGTTAAAAAATATGGACAACAATAAAAGCCCTGGAAGTGACGGTTTCACAGCTGAGTTCTTTAAGTTTTTTTGGTTACAGTTAGGGTCATATGTCGTAAGATCTTTAAACGAAGGGTTTGACAAAATGGAACTATCCACTACCCAGAAGGAGGGGGTCATTATATGCATTCCGAAAGGAGATAAACCCAAAGACCAAATAAAAAACTGGAGACCAATATCGCTTTTGAATGTAGTGTATAAAATTGGATCTGCGTGCATTTCAAACAGATTAAAATATGTTTTAAGTTCAATCATAAGTGAAGATCAGAGTGGCTTTATACCAAATCGATACTTAGGAGATAACATTCGACTTATCTACGATCTCATGGATTACCTTGTTAAAACTAGAAAACCTGGGCTATTACTATGCTTAGACTTCGAAAAAGCATTTGATAGTGTTGACTTACAATTCATGTTTAAGGTCTTAACAGCATTTGGTGTAGGCCCTGACTTCTGTCGATGGATTAAAACTTTTTATAAAAACATTAAATCAACAGTTTCTGTCAATGGCAAGCTAACTAGCTGGTTTGCCATTGGAAGAGGTTGTAGACAGGGCGACCCAATATCACCATACTTGTTTGTTATGTGCGTTGAAGTGTTAGCACTCATGATAAAAGAAAACCAAAATATTCAAGGCATCAAAATTGGAAATACTGAACATAAAATATCACAATACGCAGACGACACTGAACTTACTTTAGAGGGAGACAGAAAATCGTTTGAAGAATCAATCACAACCATTGAAAAATTTGGAAGAGTATCTGGGCTTGTATTAAACACAGAAAAGACGATAGCAGTATGGCTTGGAAGTATGCGGAACTCAGCACTGAAATTTCTACCACACCTGAAGATGGAATGGAATCCAAACCGTTTTAAGATTTTAGGGGTCTGGTTCACGAATGATTTAAAAGAATGTGAAGTTGTGAATTTTGAGGAAAAGTTCTCTGAAATAAAATCATTATACAGAACTTGGCTAAAAAGACAAATTACACCACTTGGTAGAGTCGCAGTTCTTAAGTCGCTAGTGCTATCAAAAATTGTTCATTTATGGATATTGTTGCCAAATCCACCTGACCGTCTTTGTGAGGAAATTCAAAAATTAGTGTTTAAATTTGTATGGAATAAAAACAAAGATAGAATAAATAGAAAAACGTCTGTTAAAAACATCAATTCGGGGGGTATGGGTATACCCAACATTAAAAAATATCTGAACGCGTTGAAACTAACGTGGATTCGTAAAATACAATCCAGTAACCATAAATGGAAAGAACTTCTCAGACTTCAGTATCCGAATATTGACAGAATGGAAAACATAGGGTCCGATTTGCCGAACCACGGCTGTGTAAATACATTCTGGAAAGATGTTTTTAAAGCATATTAAGAATTTGGAGAGGTAAAACATGTCAAAACTGTAGAAGATTTTTGTTCTGAACCGGTTTTTTGTAACAATCATATTAAAGTTGAGAAAAAAACAGTTTATTATAAAAACTGGATCAGAAATAATGTACTCTTTGTAGGAAATCTTTTGGATGACAATGGCAACTTCTTCACATTCCAATCTTTCACAGAAAAGTATGGCGTGTTCAGTAATTTTGTTACTTACCATGGAATCATATGTGCTGTGAGAAAATACGCAAGAGAGACAGGACTGAAACTGACGCACAGGGCCTCGAATTTTTCTAACCAATTACTGAATAGAATCAAAACAGCTCCTAGAGGAGCAAGGTATTATTATGACATCTTAATGGAAGATGCAAATGAGCCTAAGTGTTGTAGTAAGTGGGAAGAAAGGCTAGGAACTGAGGTCTGT
>CM065742.1:16527441-16557441 GCA_033310375.1 Conus canariensis | reverse complement strand
AAAAACTCAACTAATCGAACAGTAGAAAGAAACTCGTGGAGAGTGTGGCAGCAGAGAGTCCTCAGAAGAGAAGCCCCCTTCAAGCAAGTGTTTCGGCCCTTATCTCCTGACACTCTAGGGGGGTTGGGCCACACCCGGTTCATGACTCCGGATGTCCCTCTGCTGCCCCTTTTTTTTTTTTTTTTCCCCCATCATTTCAAATCACTTACTTTCAATGTGTACACATGACTGTGCGTTGAAAAACATGTCTGACAAGTAGAAAAAATGTTTTGTTTGCATTCTATTCCGTTCTTTTACAACACCGAATCGGAAGATGAAGGGATGGCTGCATCTTCAAACAATTCACTTTCCTATTCTCTTTCAAAGTTTTCTATCTCTCTATCACTCCCCTCATCACCAGATCCACTTTGTAATATGATTTCAAGCGCTTCATTGAGCAAGAAATCGCTACCACCCCTTCACCTGACCGACATTTTTTCTGGCACAGGAAATACGTGCCGCGCGCGGCGTGCCGGTGCCGCCAGTTTCTTTGTTTCAAAGCTCCTGGGGTCAGCCAAGGCCACTGAAAGTATGGTCTACAACTCGCTCCAACATCCCCAAGACTAGTTACAGAGCTTATTTCCCTTTGATCATTTCATGGAAAGTGTAGGAATTTTTTTATATTCCCGTCGTCTGATTGTGGACGACACGGCAGACAGTACTGCTGTCTGTCCGTCGTCCGGACTTGGATGACTCGGCTCAAGGGAGAGGAATCCTGTCGTCCACTACTGGATGACTCGGCTGGTAAACGTTAAGCTCCAACCCCCGGGCCAAGCAGATCACCAGTGTCGAGGGGCGTTCAGGTACCAACCTGTCTACCCCTCCTGTTGTCCGGAAAGACAGGGCAAGACCTGGCGTCCCCCCCCCCCCCCTCCACCACCCCAGGCTGTTAAGATTAAAATCTACGTAGCCCTTCCATGCAAAGTGTCTTGCTTCATCCACATGATCATTTCCATCTGAGAGAACACTCCCCCTGTTCCTGAATCCTCAAGCACACAGAGACAAGTAAGCAAGTAAGCTGCTGTAGTCTTCCTGTCCACATGCTCTGCTGGAAATTTGGAGCCCTTTGCATGCCAAGCAAGCTCGACGTTTTTTTCTTTATTTTCTTTTTCTTTATTCATTTTGTTGTTGTTGTTGTTGTTGTTGCTAGAAAGCTGAAAACACAATGAAGTCTGGAAGTACTAACACTGACAGTGCGAAAAAGCTGATGACTTTTTTTCTCCTTGTCAGCTTGATTGAATTCCATTTTGAGCTGTTTCCAAGGTGTACACCACATTGTCAACAACAACAACAACAACAAACAAGAGAGAGAGAGAGAGCAACAGCAGCACGCTGACTCAGTCTTAAAATAGACACAGGGAAACAACTCAGTCTTAAGACAGGCAGGGGAAACACCTCCAAAGAGCTATTTGAAAGTGATACGGTGAGCACCAGCGACTGCTCTTCCATTTTAAGGTTTCTTGATCCTCTAACACTGAATGTTGATGACGTCCAGCCTGTTCTGGGATGCTGACTGCCCCTTTTTTCATGAATTTCCATTGGGGGAGGGGAGGGGGGGGGGAGAGGAAGGACAAGGTCGGCATGGAGATTTGGGAAGTTAGGGGGAGGAAATTGTGGCCAATCCTGAATCCAAACTGTGGTCACCAGAATAATCAAAAAAATGTTTATGATACAAGATGGGCAACTGTTATAGTTGTTTTATTCTAACTCATTTACGAATATGCTTTCCAAACCAAAACTAAAACGCAACTAATAATGAGTACTTGTGTGCAGCTTACTAAGTGTCACTGTAGCTGTACACACAGTAAAATGTGGGTTTTTTTTCTCATCCATTCTACATGCATGTGTGTCTGTTTGAGTACATGAGTGTACACCTGTGTAGCTTTATGCAGGTAGACAGAACACATAACAGAGAGAGACCTACAAAGAGAGACACAAAGAGAGTCAGGGACACAAAGAGGCAGAGGAAGAGAGAGAGAGAGAGAGGGGGGGGGGGGGAGATGTGGGGATGGAGGTGAGGTGCTTGTGGGGAAACAAACAAGTGACAAATGTTTTAACGGGTACTGTTTTCATCATACCTGAATTATGGCACAATCACATATGAATCACTGTTCAGATGTGGGGATGGAGGTGAGGTGCTTGTGGGGAAACAAAGTGACAAATGTTTTAATGGGTACTGTTTTCATCATACCTGAATTATGGCACAATCACATACGAATCACTGTTCAGTTTTCCTGTCCAAAATCACACTTTCACACTGACACACATAATGCACAGATTCTGAGTTTAAAAACAGAAACGTTTATTGTTACTTTACTGTCACATACTTGATACAACTCAGCACATATTCATAATCTAAGACATGCACACAGATCAATTGATATGCACTTGACAATTATGATTTTCATGTGACTTGCAGTTTCCATCACATTCATTCTCAGCTCCATCACACTTCCCATCTCCCTACAATCTGTCTACCTTTCCTCAATCTCTGGTCCCCCAATACCTACCCCCCCCCCCCCCGCCCCCACCCCAACGCCCTATCCACACCCTCCTTTTTCTTCATCTGCACACAAAAGTCACATTAAATCTGATAAACATACCCTTCATATACACACACCATGAAACACACACATGTACTACCATCTACACCTTAATGTACAATTGTTTATCACATCACCATGATTTTACACACACACACACACACACACACACACACACACATGAAACATAACTGAATTGTGGCCATTCATCCAATCCTGAATCCGAACTGTGGTCATCTTAGTAATCTTGAAAATTATCATGAAACAAGTTGGGCAACTATTATACTGTATAATTCTATCTCATTTACGAATATGCTTTCCAAACCAAAAATAAAACGCAACTAACAATGAGTACTTGTGTGCAGCTTAGTAACTGTGGCTGTACACATCAAAATTTAGGTTTCTTTTCATCCATTTCTAATATTCATTGCTATGCAAAATACGACAGTCACAACTCAAACAAAATAACTGGATACACTTAGAGAGTAAGGTAAATAGTACAGAGCTAAACCCCTGCCCCGACCCTTCCTACCTCCCATCATTCATCCCCCCTCCAACCCCCATCCCCCTCCAGAAAAAATCCACATTCTAGGATTCTTGATCTCGCCAATCTGGTCATTCTTTCTTCAATATTGGTATGCTGTCTGTATTGGTATGAGTTGTGGCAACAGCTCCCTGAAGCTTCACATTATTGATGATCACAGCACATGCTTTGATGTGTCTTTGATCATTTGTACGAAAAGTCAACAATTCACCTCACTCCATCCCATCCCCTTGGCTCAAACCCCCATCTCCAATCCCTTCCCCCATCCCTGGAGCTGCATTTCAACGTTCATACACAAACACACCAACAATGTTGATCTTCTTACACACACGTCTGTGCACCAGTCCATTGTCGCTAAGTTTGTCCAGCCATTTGTACATCCAACAATTTCTACATTTGTGTTTGTTTTTGTTTTTTTTCTGACTTGCTTAAAGGTTTCGCCACATTTTTTTGTCAATTAACTGATCCTTAACCCCTCTCCCCTGGATCCATTGTCCTGCCAGGACTTCACAGGAAGTCAATTTTCCACTTTTCAAGATTTTTTCTAACTTCCAACAGAAGAGTTTTGGTAACTGCAACAATGTCTTTTCGAGACTTTGCATCCAAAATCAGACAGACGACAGCGAAATCCTTAAATAATTTTCTTACCAGAATATCAGTAGTCACTGAAGCTTTACAAAATATATTATTCTAGCAGGATGAACCAAAGGCAGAAAAGCATCTTTTCAGAAATGTCTAAGAACTTGAAAACACCCAAGCAGAATCTTGCCTTTGGAGAGTACTCAAACATAATCTCGCTAGTCTGGAGACAACTTTTTCAAACCTTTTCTGATTTAGATTCTGGTTTCTTTCTGACAAACCTGCAACCCTGGAGATATAATATATATATATTATATATATATAGACACACACATATATTATAATATACACACTTACAATTTCATTATCCTTGCAATAACAGAAAAAGAACACACATGCAGGCAAAATTGACTCATGCCTTTCCACACCCTCTCTGTGATGAACATAATGTAAAAGCAACAATAACAGCAGCAGCAGCAGCTTGTCCAAATTTTGCATTTATAACAATGATAATAAATGAATCTTGATTATTTTGTTTTTTGATGCTGTTTATTTCATGTACATCCAAATATTTGTATTCCAATTCAACAAATGAAAACACTAACATTTATAACTGATTTGAAACAAAATATCAACAATTCATGGTGCTATATCATGACATTTGGATTTTTAGTTAAACATCTGTATCTACGTCATCAGCTTTTTTTTCTGTCTTTTAACAGTAAGGATGCAAGAATTCAGCACTTCATGGTACAAACACTTGGAGATGGCAATCTTTTGGTAGTGTTATTTTATTCCTTAAGATCAGGCCCTTCTTCAGGTCTGCATTCAGGTAGCAGTCTTTTCTGTCTTTAAATAGCACTTACTGATTTGAAGATTCAGCATTTCATGGTTTAAAGTAATAGAGATATAGCAGTCAGTTCTGAATTTCTAGTAGTATTGGTGATAAAGTTACTTCTAGGGTACAAGAGCTTCCCAGCAGCACAGGCAAAAACATGCATCTCTACTGTGGAAGGCACCAAAGGAACAACTGAGCGACCACAGAAGATGACGGCATCCCCATCAGAGGCGTGAAGTGACCGCTGCTTTCTCGTCTGACCACTGTGACTGCATGAACGGCCGCTGGTACTTGTGATAGGAGTCCAGCACCTGTCCACCAGAAGTCCATAATCATGACCACACAGGAGACTCATTAGGGGGTGGGGGGGAGGGGGAGGGGAGAAGGAAGGAAGGGGGAAGGAAAGGGGAGGGGGACTGTCTATTCACAGACTTAGACGGAGGGCAAGTATCTTTGCTTCCCACTAGTTGGAGTTCCATACCCCAGGCATTCACCAATTCCTTCTGATCTGATTGGTTCCCTGTCTGCCTCCTGTTTAGGGGCTGGCTGTCTATACATTAAACTTCATCACATCTTAATGAAGTGCCCTGTGCATGCCTGCACCCTATGTGAACACAGCACAGGCTTCTAAGGGTGGTGCAGGTTTGTTCGGCAGTTGTGGACAGTACTTTTCTGGGCCCCACCCACACTATCAGGTGTATTTTTCCTTTCTTAAACTTCATCACTGACAGAGTCCAACTGTCAAGTTTGAAGCACACACACACAGCGGTTTGTGTGCGGGAAGAGGTTACAAACAGAAAGGGGCTGACCTTGCTGAACAGCTAACAATGAGAACCTGGCATACATGGTTACCTGGGAGGGCAGCCCTGCCAGCTGAACATTCCTCTCCCAGCGTGCAGTGACAGTGGTGCCTGGATGTGGTTAGTGCCCTGCGCAAGTGAACAGGACTCCGACAGAGGCAACGAGTGGGAAACCGAGGTGGGACACTTATCCCAGCTCCTCCATCTGTTTGGTTTGTAGCTGTTTTCCCTGTCTCACTATTCATTCAATGAGGTATGACACTAATCCTGTCTCCTCTACCTCTTTGGTTTGTAGCTGTTTTCCTATTCATTCACTGAGGTATGACACTAATCCTGTCTCCTCTACCTCTTTGGTTTGTAGCTGTTTTCCTATTCATTCACTGAGGTATGACACTAATCCTGTCTCCTCTACCTCTTTGGTTTGTAGCTGTTTTCCCTGTCTCACTATTCATTCACTGAGGTATGACACTAATCCTGTCCTCTCTACCTCTTTGGTTTGTAGCTGTGTTCCCTGTCTCACTTTTCATTCATTCAGGTGCGACACTAATCCTGTCCTCTCTACCTCTTTGGTTTGTAGCTGTTTACCCTGTCTCACTTTTCATTCATTCATTCAGGTGCGACACTAATCCTGTCCTCTCTACCTCTTTGGTTTGTAGCTGTTTTCCCTGTCTCACTATTCATTCAATGAGGTATGACACTAATCCTGTCCTCTCTACCTCTTTGGTTTGTAGCTGTTTTCCTTGTCTCACTATTCATTCAATGAGGTATGACACTAATCCTGTCCTCTCTACCTCTTTGGTTTGTAGCTGTTTTCCCTGTCTCACTATTCATTCAATGAGGTATGACACTAATCCTGTCCTCTCTACCTCTTTGGTTTGTAGCTGTTTTTCCTGTTTCACTATTCATTCCCTGAGGTGGGAACACTTACCTACTTCCTCGGTCTCTTTTACCCTATCTCCTCTGCCTCTTTGCTTTGTGGCTGTTTTTCCTGTCTCACTATTAACTCTTTCATCCCTACAACCCAGTTTTCCGGTTTGCAGAAATCCTAACCTTCCTTCCTGCAGCTCGGAAAACCGGGCAGCACAAAATTCCTCCTTTCCTTCCTGCAGCCCGGAAAATCGGTTCTCGCGGTAAGCACTTTGAACTTCGTGCGAGTCACGTCATCGGTACATGTCATTCCCAGGTTGCTCGCGCAGCAGTGTTTATGAATGGAATGGATGCCAGACGACCCCTACAGCGTGGGAAAGTGGTCGCCGCTCTATTCTGGCCGGTTTGCTACTGCATACGTGGCAGTTCTCATTTACACTTCTCTTTTTTCTCTAAATCCAGGAATGAAGGGAATACTCATACTATAAGAATCTAGGAACAAGAGGAAGTAATGGTTCACAGAAAAGTAGGAATGAAAGAGTTAATTCATTGAGGTGAGACATGTCCTGTCTCCTCTACCTCTTTGCTTTGTCGCCGTTTCTCCTGTCTCACTATTAATTCACTGAGGTGAAACACATGTCCTGTCTCCTCTACCTCTTTGGTTTGTGGCTGTTTCCCATCTCACTATTAATTCATTGAGGTGAGACACATGTCCTGTCTCCTCTACGTCTTTGGTTTGTCGCCGTTTCCCCTGTCTCACTATCAATTCATTGAGGTGAGACACATGTCCTGTCTCCTCTACCTCTTTGGTTTGTCGCTGTTTCCCCTGTCTCACTATCAATTCATTGAGGTGAGACACATGTCCTGTCTCCTCTACCTCTTTGGCTTGTCGCTGTTTTCCCTGTCTCACTATTCATGTCCTCTTCATGGCACTATTCCCGCCACACGCATTTCGGCTTCCAACAACACAGCCACATCCAGACAGGTCTGTCACATTTACAATGACAGCAGCCCACAGACAGCAGTCCGTTATCAGGTTTGCATAAGGCACCCCTCCAAAGGAGACATTGCACTGCTGATGTCATGTTGGAGGTATTCACTTGTGCCTGGCCTGATCCATCTGCTGAGTCAATAATCACCTGGATACACAGCCAGTGTAAGTAAAAGCCCCCCTCTGAAGGGACGCCGTGTCCATGTCTGGTCAGACCCGTTTACCCCAAATTCATGCACCTGTAATATCTCAGTCAAAAACCTGTAATTTGAAAAAAAATAATAATAATAATCTTCATAATCGCAATACTTTCGCAACTTTTGAAGATTTGGAAGAGCCGGCCGTTGCCGCGCGAGACCGCTTCGTCGCCATCTTTGACAAGGTAAAAGACACAAGGCACGCCGGGAAATGTCTTCCTACTGCTTTTGACTGAAACGGTAGTAGATGAAACTTTGCGTTTAACAATTTTCTTTCTTTGATTTTTTTCACCCGGCTGTAATTCCTGTAATTTTGTTTTTTTTTCCGTAAAAATTACGGCAAGGTAAACAGGTCTGATGTCCGGTGGATGTCCGTCCCTATAAACTTGCACACATTGGAGGCTTTGATGAGAATTCACCAATGGTGTGGGCATGAAAGGGAAACTGAAGGCGACATCATCACCAGAGCAGGGCATATAGGGCCAGTGAAGTTTCTACCTTTACTGAGAGAATTAAGAGTCATGCTGTGGAGTTTGATACTGGTCTAGCCTGAATGTTAAGCTTCCTTTCATCATGTATACTAGCATTAACAAGGCCCAGGAGATACTGACGCCTGCAGTGCTGGTCAGGACAGCTGAGCAACACACACATCCATAACAGGGATGAACCTGGAACATGTGGGTCCATTTGGGAATAAATCATACTCACCTCTGGGATCAGGAGCTCTGGAGTTCTAATCTGGGACCTCCCACTGCCAGTCTACAGTTTTCAATGCTAACCATGGTGCCATAGAAGCACTGTGTTATGACACTATGTTATACAAGACGATACCATACAATAGCAAGGACATACCTTGTGAAACTTGAGAGTTGATTTTAATGTGGTGACAGCCCTGACATGGCCCTTTGTGGTCGGCTGGGCTATAAGCAACATTATCTTATCTTACCCACTAGCATACCTTGTGAAGGTCCAACAGAGCAAGGAAATACAAATGACAGAAACAGAGGAAGAGGGAAAACAAAAATAAGGTTAAATTAGGCTCATAAACTACACCACAAGACCTAAACGACAAATATTACACATCACTGCATAAAGTTACCTCACATCATTATTTCGCTGTATCTTGCATTACATCACCTTACGTCACAGCATAGTATGTAACCAATCACACCACATCCCATCACACATTCCATCACCAATCACGGAAACGCCACATGACCTCACACCACATCGCACAAGACACTTAACCCCTGCACACCAGTTCACTCGCCTGCTTCTCATTGAGCTTGCTCTGCAGGGAGTAGTTGTAGAGCGCCTCGTAAACCTGCCCGTCCCACCTCCCCATAGCGCTGTCCAGAACCTCATCCGGGAAGTCAAAGGCATCCACCAGAGCTACAGCGTTGGGTCGCAGCTCCTTCAGAAGGTCAAGGACACTGGTCTGAACCAGGGAGGCCTGCGCGCTGCTAAGGTAGCCATCCTGAAACAGAGGAGTCAAGTCACTGTTGAGTCTGACCGACTGCATTGATCGTTCAGACCTGTTGAGTTTGGAGTCAGCCTGATCAAGGGAAGTAACGGTGAGGGAGGAGGGGGTAGGGGCGGGGGCCACACCTCACACAGGCCCTACTGCCCATCCAATATGTTCAGGACAGCTGTGGGCTGGCATGTGTAAGGGAAACTTACTTCAGGTTACCAGAATGCCAACTTTAGGCACATGAATGAAAAACTGCTTTCACTTAAGTTCAACACACCTGGAGGGTTTTACTGTGCCCTTCATTACACGGCTAAGGCGAAAAAAAGACCATTACCTCCTTAATATTCCAAAGGAAGAAATAATGTATGGACAGATATACTGATATGGAAGATCCGTAGGGTAATGTGTTGTCTGCTAGAGAAGCCCAAGTTATTCTAAAGTCAATAACATAAATCGATTGTATGAGACTTTTCATACTGACCAATCAGAACGCAGCTGTATACTGATGCGGGATGACTCTTAAATGTCTGCTACCACAATTATAACATGTCAGATGTAGATTTAATAAAACCACATTCCACAAATTTAATAAAACGAATTCAGACAATTTGATTAAACCACATTCACACATTCCTACAGATCAATCACATTGATGATCTGTTCAAACCAGCCACAGCCATGATCTGCTGGCATAATTTCGTACATTCATGTTTCAAATGCTGTTTCAAATGATGCGTTTTGAGTGTTCATTTGAATGTTTCAAATACCATTTGAAATAATTCTGTTTTGTGAATGTTTAAAACACTGTTTCAAGTCATATGTTCATCTGAATGTTTCAGATACCATTTCAAATAATTGTTTTGAGCGTTCATTTGAATGTTTCAAATACTATTTCTGCCCTCAGCCTGAAATTCTGCAATGTATTTGACAATTTAATTGCATATATGACACACAAATGCACTGTATGGGCAACCCTGGCAAAAGCACCGATTCACACCATAGACTGTCCCTCTTGGGGCAGCACAAATACAAGTAGCATGATACAAAAAAGTATCAGAAATTTGATCTGTTAAATCTATTAATAGAACAGGGTTTCAAATGTAAACGGTAGCTTGATGTAAAAGTAGAATGTGCTGGAGCAGGACTTTGGGACAGTTCTCAGAGGAAGGTGATTTTTAAGATGCATTCACTCACTTCGACCGAGCATTGGTAACGTTTTCACAGAAGCTGACGAGTGCAGGGTAAAATGGCAGAAGATCCAAATGTGAATGAATGGTGTTGGGAGGGAAAAGGAGAATGGTTAATTTGTCACATTTCCCCGGGGGATTGTTCTCACATGCCAATGGACAAAAGTCTACGTACCTTCAGAAACTCTCCCAGATTGTCAGTGATCCCTTTAGCGGTGTAGAGGCGACACAGGGCCAGCATGACGGCCTTCAGAGGTCCGGTGAGGTGGGACAGGGACTGGGTGAAGACCTTCACGATGTACGCCTCGGTGAATGCCTAAAAGTATGGCAAGAGGAAAGAGTTTATTATTACTCTGATCAGGTGGTGATGCTGGATCATACGTATGGCCTATGTGTGTGTGTGTAGAGTTAGCCCTTTCACTCCCTTCTTTACAGCCTAAAGCAGCCCTTCCTGGCCGGCAGGTTCAGGCTAATCTGCTGGAATGAAAGGGGTACTTCACAGAAAGTACTACTATCTCAAAAACGGTTCGGAGTGAAACAAATTCATGTCATCTTTCCAAAAAAATCCTTCTGGAGTTCATGAAAATTGTAAGAAATATTACGTGCTTTTTCTGACTTTCAATGTGCTGACAAAATCATATTTAAGATTTCTGTTTGCACGAATTCATTCTTCAGTATTAGCGGTGAAAATATATTTCATGTCCCAAGAATGATGACCCTTTTCTTTGAATATTCCAGATTTAGTCATGTTTGTGGAACCTCCATCTTAGGGACCTTCGTCTCTTGATCTCACTTGCACATTTGTCGATGTTGAAGGTTGAGCGTCATTTTTTTCTTCTTCTTTTTTCAGCAAGACTGTTAATTACATGCTTTGACAATGTCAGTATTTCATTGATCGTCAATGTTGGAAAATGTTTCTTATGATTCAAGAGTTGAATCATTAAATTCTAGATCAAAATCACTTGCAGAATACATAAAGATCTCCATAGGAGCCCATGTGGCAATCAACGTATTTCATTTGAGCATGTCTACTTGGAAAACAAAAAAGCCCCTCAAAATCACCCTAAATAACTGCGTCTGAACTAAAAATTGACATGCGTGTCAAATCAGCAGGAAAATCTATTAAGGTTACTTCCCTTTACTGTAAGTTTATGTACATGTATGAGCTTTGAGACCAGTCTGATGAAATAAGTTACAGCGCCTGAGCAATGCTGTGGTGCATGTTCAGTGTGAACTGCTTCAATGTGTCAATAAGGAGTAGTGGAAAAGAAGTAGGGGAAGGGAGAAGAAGAAAGCAGTGTGTACCCGTCACATTTCCACACTCCGACTCCTTTTCTCTTGTGAATTCATACACAAATAGACAGACACAAACACAAAAATAACCACACAGAAACAAATACACAAATAAACATACAGACACACACACAGACACACACACAGACACACACGCTGAAACAAACACACACTTCCAAAATCCTTAATAAACATGTACTTGTCTCTCTCACTATCTCTTTCTCTCTCCTTTTCATGCGCACATAAACAAATGAACATACGCAGTGACACACTTATCAGCATGCAAACACACACAAACACACGCACGCACACACACACACACACACACACACACACACACACACACACACACACACCTTCCCAGCAGCGACCAATTCCACAGAGTTGTTGTTCCAGGCTTGGTAGGGCTTACTGCCCTTGGAGATGTCTTCCTGTACCTTCTGTGCCACCTCCTGCACCAGTCTAAAGAACACACACAAATAAAAACCTTCGTTTTCATGTGTGGATGAGCTCAATCCCAAGTAAAGGAGGGTTTCTTATTTTATTTTCAGAGTTCTGATTCCACATTTGTGCATTGTAATAAAATTCAACGAAACAACAAAAAAACGCACCAGCAAAATGACTGTTTTATTCCCTCAAGGTTTTTACAACAACATAATTTCACAAGTCTCAAGCATTTTCCTAAACTTTCATAATCCACTCACTTAGAATTCTCAGGCCTAAAAATCAACCCAATATTTTATGAGTTTCTTGCAGTGGAAGTGAAAAAGCAGTATGTTCGTTACAACCACCTTTCCTGATCCATGATTTGTATTCTTTTTTCCAATCCAAACATTGCTAAACCATTACATTACCAACATTGTCAAGTCATTGTAGCTTGCAGCCGCGTGATACAAAAAATGTACATGTACATCAAGAGAAAGACCTCAGGACTTCGAAGTGTGGTTAGCAGCTAAGTGGGAAGGATGAGTGAAGGCATCAGACTAACTTTTAATTCTACTCAATTGTTAGTTTTAAGTTCTGGTTTTAATGGTCATGTGCTGCATAATACACTTAGCAGCGTGTCAAATTTATTGAATTAAGAGGCATCACCTCTTCGTCCAGATTTATAAGCATATTGAAAATGCACGCCCAGTTTTCCAAAACCTTTCCAACTCTTAAAAAGACTGTACGAACCCTGTCTCCGATGCATCCATCCACAGAAAGGATAACAAAATGGAAAACGTACCTTGCCGTTCTGTGCTCGTATGCAGTGATGAGGTCGGACAGCTCCAGGCGATGATCCAGACCACTCCTGCCCCCTGGTGGGCTCTGCAAGTACTTGAGGATATCAGGCAGTTGCTCCCCTTGCTGAACAGCTGTCATGCACTTCAGAAGGTACCTGGACAGATCATTGTTATGCAGATAACTGATATCCGATGGTTATCCTGGCATGCACTTTAAATTAAATCTTTAACTGTGGACCTGTTAGCTTGACCCATAAACTAAGAAAAGCCAACTCTATTTACAATGGAAAGACAAGCCTAATCTTCCCTTAACTTTGTCCCAAACAATATCATTGTAACAGAAATCAAGACTGACCCGCTGAAGGGAGGATACAGGCAGATTAGCAGGTACTATGACAGATGGCTAAGTACAGGCAGCTTTAATTGTAAAAAAAAAAAAAACTCAGCACAACAATATTCGCCCGACTAATTTCACTTTTTTTTTTCCCAAATTAAATAAAACATTCATTAATAAGCTGACCTTGCAGTTTGCAGCATCATGACATAGTTCTCGCCCTCGTAGGTGCAGGCTGGAGTTACGTCTACATAGATTTTAGGCAAACCACTGGCTAGACTGTAGCCGTGCCCTCCGCACGCCAGTCGACACACTTCCACGCCTTCCGAGGCAATCCAGGAGCTCACAGCTTTCAGTCCCGCAGACAGTGCATGCAGCTGTGACATGTTGCCAGCATTTCATGTTATGTTCCCACACATGTTGGCATGATCATTGACAAACACAGATGTGGGTGACTTACAGGTGAAACCACTACACACACACACACACACACACACATACACACACACACACACACACGCACACACACACACACACACAATTTCTGGATGCTTTTACATCATTAGATGACTTCAAAAAAACAATCTGATAACACACGTACAGAAAGTTATTCCCTTGTCAAAAGTATAACATCACAATTATCTGAAACCAAGCAATTTGTTAAATCATGATGAACTTCATGAATCCAGACCTGTTAACCCTAAATATGATTTTATTGTTCTTTTCCGCAAGAAATGAGTGTATTTTCCCACAAAGGATGTAGATAATTCTTCCTGTTTTTTGGAAAGGGGGTAAAGAAGCGGGTGAGGATCTTCCAACTTTTTTTTTTTTTTTTTTTGGGTAGTAAAAGCAGGGGAGAGGGGAGAGCAGACGACATTCATTTTCTCCTACCTTTGCGTAGTAAACAAACCATGTTCCACATCATGATGTTGTAGTAACTACAGTAAGACTTGATCGATCTAATGCACATTTCTTTCATACATGGTTCACTGACATATTTTTAGTTCAAATTCCTGTTCTCTCGGCATTTTTTTCTTTCTAATTTCAGGACCTGTAGTCCCTGCTCTTTCAAAGTGTCGGCATTCCGACAAAGAATCACATCAAGCCTGATGAAATTTTGCTCGCATGAGCTGGCACGAGTTGTCACTCTTTCAAACCACCCAAAGCAGCACATCAAGACATAATGCCATAAAGGTTACATTCTTGAACAGCAATTACCACTTACAAACTTTGGGTCTAGTTTCTTTTTTCAGCAGTATATTTTTTTCTCCTTTTTTTCCCGTTTTTGTCTTGTTTATCACAGTCTTCATATATCTGCCAAAAGTGTACAAAACACAGTGAAATCATACAGTTCCAAGCAGGTCTGGAAATTATAAGCTTAATATTATTTCAGTCTGTGCGCCTGAAATCGCTGCTTTATTTTTTCATTACCACCACTGCCAAGGAAATTGAGTTTTCATCCATGTTTGTGTTCTGTTTGTCTGTCTGCTTGACCATGCAAAAAATATTGAATCCATTTAACCAGACGAGGTGGATGAGGGAATGTCACCCAAAGACAAATCCTTCAACTTCTGGTGTGGATCTGTGGAGCAGATTTGGATAATTTTTTTTTAAAGCCTATCAAGGATCTGTCCAACCGTACAAACATTCCAATAAATATGAACATTGTCCAGTGATGATTCACCAGCTGATATTTATCACTGATGTAATATATTTCAATAGAATATCAAAAACTTTTTTGTGGTTTGATGACTCACCAGTTGATATTTATCACTGATGTAATATATTTCAATAGAATATCCAAAAACATTTTTGTGAAATAAAACACTGACATTTCATACTTGCACGTCCTAGTAAAAAAAAAAAGTGCATGGGAAGAAACTTCTTTTAGTCTGTACCTATGATTGCTTCCCCTTTGGGAAAAAAATAATCCCAGAATCTCTTTGACCATGGTTGAAGTCAGCACTCTCCTGATACTCTTCTGGTTACTGCCATGTCTATTAATAATGTCTGTCAATAATGAAACCAACAGATCTGCATGGTGCCTGAGAGTCAATGGAGAAGGAAAGAGGACGGAAAACAAGAGAAAAAAAAAAAGAAAAAAAAGGTGGAAAAAAAATAGGATGGAGGCCCCACTTAAAACAAAAAGCAAAAAAGGGAAAAAAAAGAAAATGGTTGTAAAATGGGGAGTTTGTGTTATACTCCCTGTTTGGCTAATATACTTACCATGTCAGACCATAGCATTCAACGGCAGTTAGCCAGCTCTGTCAGGCCGAATTTTTCCGTGGCCAATGCAGTCATAAGACAGTCACGTGCAGTCACGTGATGTCACCCCACTTCCGGCCCCGGAAGAAGCCAGTGTCAACTTCGTATACGTCATTCAGCGAGGCCTGTGTGTATGGTAACCCCGAGAACCTTGGCGCCAGAGGGGAAGGTAGGGAGGGAATTAGAGTCTGACATGGTAAGTATATTAGCCAAACAGGGAGTATAACACAAACTCCCCATTTTGGCGTCATATACTATACCATGTCAGACCATAGCAGAATTTAAAGGAATCGGAGGAGGGCGAGCGCCCTAATGGTTCTTGGGGTTGACCGATATGGCTGCATTGGTCGCCACAAAGGAAATCCCCTTAGACCCATCAGCTCTGGTCATGCGGATATCCCTCAGGTAAAAATTAATGAAGGGATTTTCCGAACGCCAGTAGGCTGCCTCCAGCAGGTGGCGCACGGGAACAGAGTACTGGAACGCTGTGGAAGTGGCCAGTGCTCTGACCTCGTGGGCCCTGGGTGATAGGACAGGGAGATCCTTGTACGCCTGAGCGTAGGTAGATCTCACCGTCTTGGAGAGCCATCTGGAGATAGTTCCCGCCGAGATATCTCTAGTATTGTTGGGGTTGAGGGAGATACGGAGTCGTCTCTGGGAGGAGCGCCTGGGGCGTGTGCGTTCCCAGTAGTACCTGAGACACCTGGAGGGGCAAAGGTCCATGTCTCCATCTTTTTCTCCCTTTCCCAAGATGTCCGTCAGGGAACGGATGACGAGGAAGGGAGAGGGGGTGCCCGGTTCCTGATTCTTGCCAAGAACTCCGGAAGGAACTTGAGAGAGACTGAGCCGTCCCTGTGGAAGGCGATATCTGTGGGGTCACCGCTGAGGGCGTGAATCTCACTTCGTCTTCTGGCCGAGGCCAGGGCGAGGAGAAAGGTGGTCTTAAAGGAGAGGAGGTCAAAAGGAATAGAAGCAATGGGTTCAAGGGGGTTTTCTGAGGGCATCGAGGACCGTAAAAAGGTCCCAGAGGGGAATGCGCCTAGGGGACTGAGCTTCCCGTAGAGCAACTCCTCTAGACACCTCTCTGAGGAGAAGTCATTGTCAAAAGAAGGGCCCCCCAGTTGACGAATGGTGGTGCAGATAGCTGATCTGTAGCCCCGAATGGAGCCAGCCGACAGCTTAAGGGAAGAGGATAGGTGGGAGAGGAAATTTCCTATCTGGATGTTGGAGGGGCAGTCATGGGGAACAGAGTTATCTGAGCACCAGGTTATCCATCTCTCCCAACGGTAGTTGTAGAGGGATTCGGTGCTGGCTCTGCGAGATGCCGAGGCGAAGTCCCGTAATCCCTGAGAGGCCCCTGCCCCGGCTAGTGTGTCTAGGACGGACTGGGGTCTCTCCGAGTGGGGGGTAGATGCAGATGTTCGCAGTTGGGCTGGCATAGAAGCCACGCGTGTAGGCGAAGCATCTTGGGATTGGAGCGAGGAAGACCTGACCGGGGTTGTCTCAGCATGTCCCAGCGAGGGCTGAGCCGGAGGGGGGGAACGTGGGTGAGGGACTTGAGGTCCGGGAACCAAGACTGGGTCGGCCACCATGGCGTTACGAGGATCAGCCTGGGTCTTTCCAGCCTTGCCTTCCTGATCACCTTGTGTAGGATGGGGAAGGGGGGAAAGGCATACGTCAGTAGGCCCGTCCAGGGGAGGGATAGTGCGTCGACTGCATCCGCCTGGGGATCTGGAACGGGGGAGACGTACAGGGGCAGGTGATGGTTGAAGCTGGTGGCAAACAGGTCGATCATGGGCACAAACCAATGGTTGCGCGACACCAGCGAAGGAGGGCCTCTGTTCTGAGGGAGAGGCCTATGGAGCGGGACCCTCCCCCTTTGTTGACATAGCAAGCTACTGACGTATTGTCCGTGAGGAGGAGAACAAGTCGGTGCGCGACCTTGTGCTGGAGTTGGAGCCTGGGGAAGGAACGAAGTGGGGGTCTAGCAGGGCGTGGCGGTGGCCTGGGCGCAAAGGACACAGCCTGCTTGCATTCCTCAACTGCTTGTGCTATGACGTCAGCCGAGTAGTCGCCAAAGAGCGACTGGTCCTGGCCCGGGATGCATCGCAGGGCTGCCTTAAGCGTCGGGGAGAGAGAGGTCCGCGCCAGCATGGCATCTCTCGCGACCAACAAGCAGTTGAAGTGGCTTCTGGCTGCGCTGTCCGCCGCAGCCGAAAGGTGATGCGAAATCCTGTTAACTAGGTGTCGCATGAAAGGATCGCTGAACAAGCGAGGGTCAGGCTCTTGGTGCGCCTCAGAGCCCGAGTCCCCCGGTACTGGGATGGCACCATCGTCCTCCGGCCATAGAGCCTCCGCTCGCTGAAGGGGCATGTCCAAGTAGGTGTGTCCCGCCGTGGTGTGGAGGAAGCCCATCCTGGCTACTCGGTCCCATTCCTTTAGGTTCTTAAAGGAGATGGTGCCGGAAGTAGGGGGGGCAGGTGGGGATCAACCGACGGTCCGACTGGGAAATGCCCATCTCCCTGGTCACGGGATTGTCCGTAAACAAGGAGGCGACTGAGGGGTTCTTGGGTAGATTGGTCTAGATCTCTGGGCCGGGGGGGACCGGCGAATTGGGAGAGGGAGAGAACTTCGTCAGCGGGTGCGGCCTCCCTCCTAACGAGGTCTGGTCGCCACCGTTCTATCGTGCGGACATCGTACAATGAGGTGGGGGCTAGCTCCTCGTATCGTCCGCCTCAGGGAGGTACTGGTCCTGAGAGGGTTCATAGCACCCGTCTTCAGGAGGTAAGTCGAGGGGTGCCTGTAGTGTGTCCCCGGTGGCCCTATAATCGGCGGCCGGGACATCGTCCTGCCGATCGGACGGCGCCCGAGGAGGGAGACCAAGGTCGACCCAGGCAAGTGAGGCCGGGTGCCACATTCGACCATGTAGCTGGTCGTGCTGGGTGTTGGCGTTAAGCCACTGGTCTCTCTCGGGGGCATAGAGCCACCGGTCCCCGGGGAGGTAAACGGGCTGTGGCGGCCCTGGGGTGTAGGCAGAAAGTCCCCGGGGACCCGGGTAACCTGAATCACTGTTGGGGGGGTCTTGAGAGGCCGTGGCCTGTCGTCCCCGTCCAGGTCCGTGCACTGCACCATACACGTCCTTGGAATGGGCCTGGGAGGGCCATAATGGTATGGAGGAGGATGCGGAAGTCGAGCCCCCAACCCGCGAAAGTGCGGATTGGTCAGGATGCGGTCCCGTGTTCCTCCCCCTGGAGGAATATGTCAGGTTACCCTTGGTCCCGCTGGTAGATCCTCCCCCCGGAGGAGCGGGACCGCGGACGTTGCCCAAATGGGGATCCGAAAAGGTCGGTTCCCCAACGTCCAATACCCCTAGGGAAGAAGGTGACGTTCGATCGGGGTAGGTCGACCGTCCTTGTGCATGGGCACGGCCGGGCCCATGGCGCGGCGTGCCCGCACGCCCAGGATTATGGACACCACCGAGGTCGTGCGTCGGGGTGACCATAAGGCTGCTTCCGGAGTCGAAGCGCTCCTCGAGCTCAGGTGTTGGCTGCACCTGTGCCCGGTGGGGCCGAGCGCTATGAGTGCACGTATCAATTTGGGGGGAAAAAGAGATACGTGACTCATCAAGGCGAGTGACGGATGGTGATTCCATCCCAGATCCGTCACCCGTGCTGGTCCGCGGCTCGGCAAGGTGCCCCGGGGGCCGAGATTCGCGTGACTCAGCATGATAGTTAGAAGTCTCCGAGCGAGTCCGTAGGCTAGAGGGCAAGCTGGCCGATGGAGAAGGGGTGGGGGAGGGCGAATTCCGTTGGCTAGTCTTTGCTCGGCCGGGCCCCTTGAGGGGAGCCTTGCCCTTAGACTTTCTGGGCAGCACCTTGAGGGGAGCTTTGCCCTTAGACTTTGCAGGCAGATCAAATGAAAGGCATTTTGAAATGGTGGCCGCTTGCCTATCAGCCTTGGGACGCCGCGGTCGTGCGTCCGTCGGTTTGGTAGACGAGGAAAGATCACGCGTCCCTTCCGCGGAGAAGTCGTCTCTGTCTACCCGAACCGTACGTTCATCAGTGCGAACGGATTGCTCCGAGATGGAATCGACCCGCGGGTTCTCCGGGAAATTGAGCGAACTCCGAGCAGTGGAGTGGCTCGACCCGGCGGTGTCCTTCACCATGTTGGGCACAGGTGGATAGAGCAAACCCGGAACACACGACCGCAAAGAGGAGACAAGGTGGCCGATCGAGAAAATCAATTAATCTCGATCGTCCGTGTGGTGTCGTGCAAAGTGCTCGAGAGATCGACTGAAAACTCGAACTACCCGTACACGCCACCGGTCGTGTGACTGGTATGGCTATTAATAGCAATCTCTACACGTGGAGTATCACTGTGTATAGGTGTGATAGTTCTTGGGCACTAAATCTTAATAAGCAGATCAGTGTCACGCACCCTTACTCGAACACGTTCTACCTGTGAAGGGTAAAGAGTACAGGTGTGATAGTTATTGAGCACTAAACCTTAATAAGCGGAACCAGCACAAAATGCGTGCTGAACCCGAGGCTCGGCAATATGGTGGGGGAACACGACCGGCGAGCGGTGCCGACGATCGCGAGTAACAAAGTCGCGAGAGTGCCGGTAAAAGAGACAAATCTTTTAATAAATACGCTCCCGAGAGTGCCGGTAAAAGAGACAAATCTTTTAATAAATACGCTCCCACCAAGAGCTTCACACGGCAAAATTACTCAGGGTCTAGTGCAAGCCGGAACCAGCACAAAATGCGTGCTGAACCCGAGGCTCGGCAATATGGTGGGGGAACACGACCGGCGAGCGGTGCCGACGATCGCGAGTAACAAAGTCGCGAGAGTGCCGGTAAAAGGGACAAATCTTTTAATAAATACGCTCCCACCAAGAGCCTCACACGGCAAAAAAACTCAGGGTCTAGTGCAAGCCACAACTGAATCAAGTATAGAAACAAAACACAGCAATGTTAACACAAAGGCAAGTATAGGCGAGACAGAGCACAAGACTTATCTTGCTTTGACGGCAGGCCGAAGATGAATGACGTATACGAAGTTGACACTGGCTTCTTCCGGGGCCGGAAGTGGGGTGACATCACGTGACTGCACGTGACTGTCTTATGACTGCATTGGCCACGGAAAAATTCGGCCTGACAGAGCTGGCTAACTGCCGTTGAATGCTATGGTCTGACATGGTATAGTATATGACGCCAAATAAGGAGGTTGGAGAACAAAAAAAATAATAAATACTGCTGTGTCTAGCCACACGCAGGGTTTTCAGGCAACTAAAGAAGATCTAGTTGCAAAGTGAGGCGACTGCAGGGGGAAATCGAAACAAATTCTAAATGTAATCAATAGCGAACCACCAAGAAAACGTAGACAAACGAATCACAAGACAAACATGACGCGTTTTGACCTCTTAGGTCTTCTTCAGGCAAGATACAAAACACTCAGGACAACAAAAACGAACAAACCAAGAGTCAAGTCCTCTCACACAAACAGGGAACACACGCTACACACCTGAGCCAGTCCGCCAAACACCCCCTGGTTGATCTCAGCAGTTGTCTTCATGTAGTACTGGATCATACCTTTCCCCGCGATCAACAGGGCATAGGCTTTGGCCACCTGTGGCAGCAGGCGATACTGTTGGGTCTGGAAGTCCATCACCTGTACCTCTCCTGCTCTGCACACACCATGGGACAGATAGACCTTCAAAACCATGTCTTGTCTTGTCTTGTCTGTCTCATACCCCCAACAAGGGTTGTCAAAGTCCCTGTGATGGCCCTCTGACAGCTGCATTTTAGATCACATAGAAATGGGGGTTATACTTAGTATACTATGAAGCTACAAATCATTTATTAGAAAAAAAATCATGAAAAGGGTAAGAATACGTACTACATTATTTCTCAAAGCTTTCATCATGTAGTAACAGTCAGCTGTGGGGCAATGATGTTTGAACAAAATTTTATTGACTGAGAGCTGGATGAATCATCTGATGGCCAAAAGGTCCATGTGAGAAGACCCCAGAACCTTATAAAAAAGCAAAACACCATATGGATTATCATCCAAACCAGCGGGAGACCATGCCCCCTTCCAGACAGCGAGTCCACCAGAATGTTGAATTGCCTGGAAAGTGGCCTACAGTCCCGGGTCCATTTGAGACAGGCCAGCCTCTCCCCCTGGTGAGCTTTGCACCCTCTCTCCCCGGGTGCCTGGTATTGAGGGGTGGCTGATAGCTGAACGTTTACCAGGTAGGCCTCGGTTGGGTCTGCCGTCTTTGCAAGGCACTGGCCTGGAGAGCTATCAGGAAGGGGAGACTCCAAGGGGGTACAATAGTGCGGAAGGGAGAAGCCCTGGGTTTTGCAGGACAGGCCACTCTCTGGAGGACAGGCCACTCTCTGACTTTTCGTATTAAGATATCGCCACCTGGAAATACAAATGCCCTAACTCGATTTCTTTTAATTTTTGAGATTTTTGGTATACTACAAGAGCAGGCCATGGGGCATAATGTAGCCAAGTCCCAATCACAGTGTCCTATATAAACATGCTGTAATCAAAAATACTTGTACCGTAACTCAGCTCGCAGTATACTTTGTGGGGATAAATAATCAGTTTTTTCGTTTCCTGTAAAATTTTATTTTCTGACTTACAGCAGCTGTATTTCCGGGCAGCGATATGTTCGGTGTGTATGCAAGAAAATAAAACAATGGAAGAAACATGAGCAGACATGATGAGTATGCATCATAACTACATCTCCATCACCATAAGCAGCAGCAGTGTCACGTCTACCATGACTAAACTATAGCATAACCATTGCCATTATTGTTAACAGCTTCCTACCCAGGCTCGATTTCTGACTGTCGTCGTACACAGCTGTAGCGGACAGCAATGGTGGCAGCCTTGGCCAGTCCACGCCCCACGTCCCCAACAATGGCCGCTCGAACAAAGGTCATTCCCCCGTAGATCAGTCGGTCACTCTTCGGTTTCACAAATGTTCCATCAGCTAGCAACTGGAACAATAAGAAATGCTTATCTTTTATTCGAATGATATAGCAACTAGGAAAATTCACTGAAAAAGGACATTCTAAAATTTGAAAGACATGCACTAAGAAGAAAGAAAGAGCTCAATGAACTAGTACACAACAAACTGTGGTGTAACACTTTCTTTCCAACACATTACAAAGGACAAGTCAGTTTTCAACAAACTGCCTTCTTAGGACACAAAAAAACAAACCAAGATGGGGAGTTTGTGTTATACTCCCTGTTTGGCTAGTATACTTACCATGTCAGACCATAGCATTCAACGGCAGTTAGCCAGCTCTGTCAGGCCGAATTTTTTCCGTGGCCAATGCAGTCATAAGACAGTCACGTGATGTCACCCCACTTCCGGCCCCGGAAGAAGCCAGTGTCAACTTCCTATACGTCATTCAGCGAGGCCTGGTGTATGGTAACCCCGAGAACCTTGGCGCCAGAGGGGAAGGTAGGGAGGGAATTAGAGTCTGACATGGTAAGTATACTAGCCAAACAGGGAGTATAACACAAACTCCCCATTTTGGCGTCATATACTTTACCATGTCAGACCATAGCAGAATTTAAAGGAATCGGAGGAGGGCGAGCGCCCTAGTGGTTCTTGGGGTTGACCGATATGGCTGCATTGGCCGCCACAAAGGAAATCCCCTTAGACCCATCAGCTCTGGTCATGCGGATATCCCTCAGGTAAAAATTAATGAAGGGATTTTCCGAACGCCAGTAGGCTGCCTCCAGCAGGTGGCGCACGGGGACAGAGTACTGGAACGCTGTGGAAGTGGCCAGTGCTCTGACCTCGTGGGCCCTGGGTGATAGGACAGGGAGATCCTTGTACGCCTGAGCGTAGGTAGATCTCACCGTCTTGGAGAGCCACCTGGAGATAGTTCCCGCCGAGATATCTCTAGTATTGTTGGGGTTGAGGGAGATAAGGAGTCGTCTCTGGGAGGAGCGCCTGGGGCGTGTGCGTTCCCAGTAGTACCTGAGACACCTGGAGGGGCAAAGGTCCATGTCTCCATCTTTTTCTCCCTTTCCCAAGATGTCAGAACTCCGGAAGGAACTTGCGAGAGACTGAGCCGTCCCTGTGGAAGGCGATATCTGTGGGGTCACCGCTGAGGGCGTGAATCTCACTTCGTCTTCTGGCCGAGGCCAGGGCGAGGAGAAAGGTGGTCTTAAAGGAGAGGAGGTCAAAAGGAATAGAAGCAATGGGTTCAAAAGGGGTTTTTCTGAGGGCATCGAGGACCGTAAAAAGGTCCCAGAGGGGAATGCGCCTAGGGGACTGAGCTTCCCGTAGAGCAACTCCTCTAGACACCTCTCTGAGGAGAAAGTCATTGTCAAAGAAGGGCCCCCCAGTTGACGAATGGTGGTGCAGATAGCTGATCTGTAGCCCCGAATGGAGCCAGCCGACAGCTTAAGGGAAGAGGATAGGTGGGAGAGGAAATTTCCTATTTGGATGTTGGAGGGGCAGTCATGGGGAACAGAGTTTACTGAGCACCAGGTTATCCATCTCTCCCAACGGTAGTTGTAGAGGGATTCGGTGCTGGCTCTGCGAGATGCCGAGGCGAAGTCCCGTAATCCCTGAGAGGCCCCTGCCCCGGCTAGTGTGTCTAGGACGGACTGGGGTCTCTCCGAGTGGGGGATAGATGCAGATGTTCGCAGTTGGGCTGGCATAGAAGCCACGCGTGTAGGCGAAGCATCTTGGGATTGGAGTGAGGAAGACCTGACCGGGGTTGTCTCAGCATGTCCCAGCGAGGGCTGAGCCGGAGGGGGGGAACGTGGGTGAGGGACTTGAGGTCCGGGAACCAAGACTGGGTCGGCCACCATGGCGTTACGAGGATCAGCCTGGGTCTTTCCAGCCTTGCCTTCCTGAACACCTTGTGTAGGATGGGGAAGGGGGGAAAGGCATACGCCAGTAGGCCCGTCCAGGGGAGGGATAGTGCGTCGACTGCATCCGCCTGGGGATCTGGAACGGGGGAGACGTACAGGGGCAGGTGATGGTTGAAGCTGGTGGCAAACAGGTCGATCATGGGCACAAACCAATGGTTGCGCGACACCAGCGAAGGAGGGCCTCTGTTCTGAGGGAGAGGCCTATGGAGCGGGCCCCTCCCCCTTTGTTGACATAGCAAGCTACCGACGTATTGTCCGTGAGGAGGAGAACAAGTCGGTGCGCGACCTTGTGCTGGAGTTGGAGAAGGGCTAGCCTGACCGCTTCCAGCTCCCACTCCCCCGAGGCGTGACTGTCCTCCACGTGGGCCCCCCAGCCCAAGTTGGAGGCGTCTGTATAAAGTTCCAGTGGTTGGGTTGGGTTGGGAGGGAGATGGGGACCCCGGTGGAGAGAGTGGCTGGAGTGAGCCGCTCCTCCGTCGCCGAAATGAACCAGTGTCCGAGGGGAATGACCTGGTCCCAGCGGTCGGAGGTCTGTGACAAACGTCGGCGGAACTCCCTCTGAAGTTGGCGTTTGGGGACCCGCCCCAGGGGAATGAGGGGAGACAGGGACTCCATCATTCCTAGGAGGGAGGACAGGGTTCTGGCCGAGGTGTGGGGTGCCTGTGACAGGCAGGAGATGAGGTCCACTATGCGTGCAGGCCTCTCCGGGGTCTGCCAGACGAACCGTAGGAATCGTCTGTGGGCCGGGTGAATCAGGATCTGAAATTAGGCGTCCTTCAGGTCTATGGATGTGGCCCAGTCGCGATGATGGATGGAGTCTCGGATCTGGGTGGGGGTCTCCATCTTGAACTTGGTGGGCCTGAGGAACTTGTTGAGGGGCGAAAGATCTAGAATGGGCCTCCATCCTCCCGAGGCTTTTGGGATCACAAAGAGGTGAGAGTAGAAGCCGGGGTTTGGGTGGGAAACCTCCGAGATGGTCCCTCTTTTGAGGAGGTCTTGGACTTCCGTGCGAAGAGCTTCTGCTTTGGCGGGGGAGGGTTCGTTGGGGGAGGGAGGGGGAGATAGCATGAGGGGGGGGACGCTCGTGGGCCCAAGGAAGGCGAAACCCTTCCTGTAGCACCGCCACTATCCAGGGGTGAGGCGCATGCGTCTCCACTGGTGGGCATGCTGGGAGAGGCTGCCCGCCAGGGGGGGCGAGGGTCTGGGCTGGTGGGTGGGGGATAGGGCGAGGGGGGGTGCTACCTGATCTAAGTCCCCCTCGGGCTGTCTCCCTAGTCAGCTCCGGGAGCGTGACTGTTGGCCTAACCGAAAATTTTGCTGATGGGGTTTTGGCTTAGGCCTTGGGAGAAGATTAGGTCGCTTGGCGGGCCGTGCGGTGCGGGAAGGCGATTGTCTGGGATAGGGTCTGTGCCTGGGGAAGGAACGAAGTGGGGGTCTAGCAGGGCGTGGCGGTGGCCTGGGCGCAAAGGACACAGCCTGCTTGCGTTCCTCAACTGCTTGTGCTATGACGTCAGCCGATTAGTCGCCAAAGAGCGACTGGTCCTGGCCCGGGATGCATCGCAGGGCTGCCTTAAGCGTCGGGGAGAGAGAGGTCCGCGCCAGCACGGCATCTCTCGCGACCAACAAGCAGTTGAAGTGGCTTCTGGCTGCGCTGTCCGCCGCAGCCGAAAGGTGATGCGAAATCCTGTTAACTAGGTGTCGCATGAAAGGATCGCTGAACAAGCGAGGGTCAGGCTCTTGGTGCGCCTCAGAGCCCGAGTCCCCCGGTACTGGGATGGCACCATCGTCCTCCGGCCATAGAGCCTCCGCTCGCTGAAGGGGCATGTCCAAGTAGGTGTGTCCCGCCGTGGTGTGGAGGATGCCCATCCTGGCTACTCGGTCCCATTCCTTTAGGTTCTTAAAGGAGATGTCGCCGGAAGTAGGGGGGGGCAGGTGGGGGATCAACCGACGGTCCGACTGGGAAATGCCCATCTCCCTGGTCCCGGGATTGTCCGTAAACAAGGAGGCGACTGAGGGGTTCTTGGGTAGATTGGTCTAGATCTCTGGGCCGGGGGGGGACCGGCGAATTGGGAGAGGGAGAGAACTTCGTCAGCGGGAGCGGCCTCCCTCCTAACGAGGTCTGGTCGCCACCGTTCTATCGTGCGGACATCGTACAATGAGGTGGGGGCTAGCTCCTCGTCATCGTCCGCCTCAGGGAGGTACTGGTCCTGAGAGGGTTCATAGCACCCGTCTTCAGGAGGTAAGTCGAGGGGTGCCTGTAGTGTGTCCCCGGTGGCCCTATAATCGGCGGCCGGGACATCGTCCTGCCGATAGGACAGCGCCCGAGGAGGGAGACCAAGGTCGACCCAGGCAAGTGAGGACGGGTGCCACATTCGACCATGTAGCTGGTCGTGCTGGGTGTTGGCGTTAAGCCACTGGTCTCTCTCGGGGGCATAGAGCCACCGGTCCCCGGGGAGGTAAACGGGCTGTGGCGGCCCTGGGGTGTAGGCAGAAAGTCCCCGGGGACCCGGGTAACCTGAATCACTGTTGGGGGGGGTCTTGAGAGGCCGTGGCCTGTCGTCCCCGTCCAGGTCCGTGCACTGCACCATACACGTCCTTGGAATGGGCCTGGGAGGGCCATAATGGTATGGAGGAGGATGCGGAAGTCGAGCCCCCAACCCGCGAAAGTGCGGATTGGTCAGGATGCGGTCCCGTGTTCCTCCCCCTGGAGGAATATGTCAGGTTACCCTTGGTCCCGCTGGTAGATCCTCCCCCCGGAGGAGCGGGACCGCGGACGTTGCCCAAATGGGGATCCGAAAAGGTCGGTTCCCCAACGTCCAATACCCCTAGGGAAGAAGGTGACGTTCGATCGGGGTAGGTCGACCGTCCTTGTGCATGGGCACGGCCGGGCCCATGGCGCGGCGTGCCCGCACGCCCAGGATTATGGACACCACCGAGGTCGTGCGTCGGGGTGACCATAAGGCTGCTTCCGGAGTCGAAGCGCTCCTCGAGCTCAGGTGTTGGCTGCACCTGTGCCCGGTGGGGCCGAGCGCTATGAGTGCACGTATCAATTTGGGGGGAAAAAGAGATACGTGACTCATCAAGGCGAGTGACGGATGGTGATTCCATCCCAGATCCGTCACCCGTGCTGGTCCGCGGCTCGGCAAGGTGCCCCGGGGGCCGAGATTCGCGTGACTCAGCATGATAGTTAGAAGTCTCCGAGCGAGTCCGTAGGCTAGAGGGCAAGCTGGCCGATGGAGAAGGGGTGGGGGAGGGCGAATTCCGTTGGCTAGTCTTTGCTCGGCCGGGCCCCTTGAGGGGAGCCTTGCCATTAGACTTTCTGGGCAGCACCTTGAGGGGAGCTTTGCCCTTAGACTTTGCAGGCAGATCAAATGAAAGGCATTTTGAAATGGTGGCCGCTTGCCTATCAGCCTTGGGACGCCGCGGTCGTGTGTCCGTCGGTTTGGTAGACGAGGAAAGATCACGCGTCCCTTCCGCGGAGAAGTCGTCTCTGTCTACCCGAACCGTACGTTCATCAGTGCGAACGGATTGCTCCGAGATGGAATCGACCCGCGGGTTCTCCGGGAAATTGAGCGAACTCCGAGCAGTGGAGTGGCTCGACCCGGCGGTGTCCTTCACCATGTTGGGCACAGGTGGATAGAGCAAACCCGGAACACACGACCGCAAAGAGGAGACAAGGTGGCCGATCGAGAAAATCAATTAATCTCGATCGTCCGTGTGGTGTCGTGCAAAGTGCTCGAGAGATCGACTGAAAACTCGAACTACCCGTACACGCCACCGGTCGTGTGACTGGTATGGCTATTAATAGCAATCTCTACACGTGGAGTATCACTGTGTATAGGTGGGATAGTTCTTGGGCACTAAATCTTAATAAGCAGATCAGTGTCACGCACCCTTACTCGAACACGTTCTACCTGTGAAGGGTAAAGAGTACAGGTGTGATAGTTATTGAGCACTAAACCTTAATAAGCGGAACCAGCACAAAATGCGTGCTGAACCCGAGGCTCGGCAATATGGTGGGGGAACACGACCGGCGAGCGGTGCCGACGATCGCGAGTAACAAAGTCGCGAGAGTGCCGGTAAAAGAGACAAATCTTTTAATAAATACGCTCCCGAGAGTGCCGGTAAAAGAGACAAATCTTTTAATAAATACGCTCCCACCAAGAGCCTCACACGGCAAAAATACTCAGGGTCTAGTGCAAGCCGGAACCAGCACAAAATGCGTGCTGAACCCGAGGCTCGGCAATATGGTGGGGGAACACGACCGGCGAGCGGTGCCGACGATCGCGAGTAACAAAGTCGCGGGAGTGCCGGTAAAAGAGACAAATCTTTTAATAAATACGCTCCCGAGAGTGCCGGTAAACCAAGAGCCTCACACGGCAAAAATACTCAGGGTCTAGTGCAAGCCACAACTGAATCAAGTATAGAAACAAAACACAGCAATGTTAACACAAAGGCAAGTATAGGCGAGACAGAGCACAAGACTTATCTTGCTTTGACGGCAGGCCGAAGATGAATG
The DNA here is from genome assembly GCA_033310375.1 of Conus canariensis. NCBI lineage: Eukaryota > Metazoa > Mollusca > Gastropoda > Neogastropoda > Conidae > Conus > Conus canariensis. The sequence continues at coordinate 16,528,833 of CM065742.1, read as the reverse complement.
ACGTATAGGAAGTTGACACTGGCTTCTTCCGGGGCCGGAAGTGGGGTGACATCACGTGACTGTCTTATGACTGCATTGGCCACGGAAAAAATTCGGCCTGACAGAGCTGGCTAACTGCCGTTGAATGCTATGGTCTGACATGGTAAAGTATATGACGCCAAACAAAAAATTTGTACTCTTTCTGGTTGAGGTCAGTCGGCTGTGTTCTGTTCTGTTCTGTACAGTATTCTAACAAGACATACATTGCACTTTGTTCTGTGACTAGTACTTTGTCTAGGAACACTTGTAATTTCAGATTTTCTCAAACCATTTCACTGGTTAAGGCGCCATTCAGCTGTTTACAAGGTAAAGGCAGGTAGGCACTGATCAGCGACTTGCTGTGAAACCGCAATATGCACTGATCAGGAAGCTGAGCATTCAGAGTCAACCTATAAGCAGAAGTCTTCGCTGAAGTACTCCAAAGTAAGCTCAGCCTCCTGTCATGTACACAGGGGGATACTTCTCTCTCACTGAAGCAACATTCCTTCATCGCTGACCAATTTTCACGGCTTTTTCTAACTCTGATGGTGAATTCTTTTCAGACTTTGACCAGCACTTTCATTTTTGGTCTCGATACACAAGAACACCAAGCCGCTAGTTAAATCAATGCCAACATCTAATGTTCTAGCCGCTGACAGTGACAGTGCAGTAGAGTTCATGCCACATGGCAATGGCATCGTGAGTGACAACCATCATGACTTCACTCTTGAACTATCTGACAAAACTCACGTGTCAGGTGAATGTGAAAATGGTCAAAATACACAAGCAGGATATCAATACATAACTACCAATTCTTGAAAATGTATGTAGAACAAAATGTACTTTATTCCTGATTAGAACAATGCACGGGTTAAAAAAAAATACTGACTCCATCCTTAAAAAGTTATGTCCTTGTAAAACAAGTACCCCATTCCTACTGACAACTCTGCTGCAAAACTGAGCTTCAGCCGCAGATGTACCATTGAAAGACCTCTTTACAGCTATTTGTGACATGGGCCCCAGTTTAAACAAAATGTCATTCAAAATACATGTTAACTGTTGTCAGAGTGTAAACACAGGTTTAAATCTATGTTATCTCGGAGACAAATCAAGATTTTTTTTTTCTTTTCATTTTGTTCCGAATCATCCCTATTTCTTGGAACAATTTTAAAACTCACTGAATAAAATTTGACGCATAGCCATAATTTTCTTTTTTTGTGAAATTTTGATGGTAGTTTACGGGTCCCAGAGTACATGATTGATAGCCCACCTTGGCATGTTTCATCAGCATGTTTTCCCTGGGGATGCGGACATTGTTCAGGCGCAGGAAGCCGTTGTCGATGCCCTGATAGCCAAACTTGTTGCCAATGTCTC
>CM065742.1:16494941-16522441 GCA_033310375.1 Conus canariensis | reverse complement strand
CATCCCTCTACGGGGAGTGCCACCATATCCGTCCAATGGTAGCCCCCATGAACTTGCTGATACCAATGACCTCGACACGACCTCGCCAACAGCGTAGACACAGACAGGAAATTGAAACTGAGGTCATCATGAGAGCAGGGAATGAGAGGTTTTGTTTTTTCTTTTAATTCTGATTGATGAGAATGATGATGGCGCGATGGAGTTTCATTCTGCTCTGAGACTGCATCAATGGGCTGTATTCTAGATTTACTTTTGTAACGTGCCTCGGCGTCAACCAGGCCCAAAATATACAGACACCTGCAGTGTTGGTCAGGAAATTTGACAACACTCTCAGAGACACATCCAATAAGAGAATGAAGCTTAACTGTGTGGTTCCAGTCTTCCAAACTGAGCCTATAGCAAACTCCGTTCTGATTAGGTGTCAGTCACGGTTTGAAAAATCCCACAAATATAAATGGCTCCAACGGGAATTGAACCCATGATCTCCAAGCCGAGAATGCATGACATGGTGGCTGGCCGCTCAGCAAAATGGAGTTACGGCTTCGCTGAGACCAGGCTAAAATCTCTGTCTCTGTCTCTGTCTCTCTCTCTCTCACACACACACACACACACACACACACACACACACACACACACACACACACACACATCTATTCACCGACACACATACAGTCACACTTTGTGTCACACACATTAGTTACTGCAATGCCCCTTTCACACTTATGTTTCTCTATCCTCTTACAGCAGAACTCCATCTAAACCATCCATCAAAGGCAAGGGACTCACATCCTCCTGGCCAGTACTTGATGGAGGTGATGGTAGGGGAGTTGATGATAAATTCCTGAGTCTTTGGGTCATACGTCGCCGTGGTCTCCAGTCCTCTCAAGAACGAACCTGCAGATGACACATAGGCACAAAGGTTGATGATAGTGATACTCATTATGATAACAACATACACAAAAATCAGTTACAATGAATGACCCCTGCGGCTGGCAAAAGTGTAGCCTGAACAAGCTTTGGAAGTGGTAATGGGTCTTCATTGACTGACACAGCTTTTGTGGCCCTACTGACCCACTGCCTCCTACTGACCCATGGCCCGGTGCCTCCTACTGACCCATGGCCCGGTGCCCCCTACTGACCCATGGTCCAGCGCCTCCTACTGACCCATGGCCCGGTGCCTCCTACTGACCCATGGCCCGGTGCCTCCTACTGACCCATGGCCCGGTGCCTCCTACTGACCCATTGCCCAGTGCCTCCTACTGACCCATGGCCCAGTGCCTCCTACTGACTCGTCACCTCCTACTGACCCATGGCCCGGTGCCTCCTACTGACCCATGGCCCAGTGCCTCCTACTGACCCATGGCCCAGTGCCTCCTACTGACCCATGGCCTGGTGCCTCCTACTGACCCATGGCCTGGTGCCTCCTACTGACCCATGGCCCAGTGCCTCCTACTGACTCGTCACCTCCTACTGACCCATGGCCTGGTGCCTCCTACTGGCCCATGGCCCAGTGCCTCCTACTGACTCGTCACCTCCTACTGACCCATGGCCTGGTGCCTCCTACTGGCCCATTGCCCAGTGCCTCCTACTGACCCATTGCCTCCTACTGATCCATTGCCCAGTGCCTCCTACTGACCCATGGCCCAGTGCCTCTGACCCATGGCCCAGTGCCTCATACTGACCCACTGCCCAGTGCCTCCTACTGACCCACTGCCCTGTGCCTCCTACTGACCCATGGCCCCATGCCTCCTACTGACCCATTGCCTGGTGCCTCCTACTGACCCACTGCCCAGTGTCTCCTACTGACCCATGGCCCAGTGCCTCCTACTGACCCATGGCCCTGTGCCTCCTACTGATCCACAGTCCTGTGCCTCCTACTGACCCATGGCACTGTGCCTCCCACTGACCCATTGCCTCCTACTGACCCACGACCCGGTGCCTCCTAATGACCCATTACCCATTGCCTCCTACTGACCCATGACCCAGTGCCTCCTACTGACCCATGACCCAGTGCTTCCTACTGACCCATTGCCCAGTGCCTCCTTCTGACCCATGACCAGGTGCCTCCTATTGACCCATGTCCTGTGCCTCCCACTGACCCATGGCTTCCTACTGACCCATTGCCCAGTGCCTCCTACTGACCCATTGCCCAGTGCCTCCAGTATGACACACATGCCAGCTCACACTGCCAGTCAGCCACTGAAGAAACATCCTCTTCTTCCCTCCTCTTTGCCTCATGACTATTGTAATGTTGGTTATCATGCAGCAACACAAGAAGGAAGGGCTGTCATGCCATGCTTCCGACTTACCCGTTTCAGCTTGGAGACCAGCCATACAGTCATCCTACAACTCTTACATCACCAGATGGAAGTCATTTGCCCAGCAAAAAGGAACCAAAGCTGTTGTATCAGACCTAGCACACATTCCTAAGTTTTTAGTTGAGCTCCTTCATGGTGGGGCTGGTTTGACCCAGTAGGTTAGAGTGCAGCTAACTCTGAAAGAAGAGAGCTGTCTGCATACATGGCAGTGAAACATTGTAATTCTGTAGGCAATCATCATTTTATCTGTTGATTCATTAAAGGTGTGTTTGAGGAGAGACCTGCTCTTCCTCAATACGGTCATATTTAGATTGTAAATAAAGTTCTGGATTCTCTAAACATCTTGTCACCAATGCACAAATTAACTTTGAAGGAACTTTTTTTGAAGACTTGCATGCTGTTGCGTTTATATACAGAAAAGAAAATGGGTATGCCCTTCATTCATTGCAAATCAGTGAAATATTCAAAAGCATGTATTTTGACATTCTATCAAAACCTGAAAAGAGGATCAGGTTTTGGTACAGAACCACTTGAAATAAGAGCTTGATCTCATTATTACATGACTTGCCTGAGACTGTATATAGACCAGACAAAGAGTGTTATACAGGATGCACATTTTGTGAGCTAACAAATCTCCCATCTGCCTGAAGGCCAACAAACTTTTTTCCTGGATGTGTGAAAACTGTGTAATGTGACCCAGACACATGGTGTTCAACAGTTTTCTGCTCACTCTACATGTGTAGCAAGCACAGGTGTGGCCAGCACAACTGGTCTGTCTCTAAATGCTGTTCTGAAAATTGCTGGCGGATTGCGTGAACATATTTCCCCTAAATTTTATAAGTGAAGTTCTCTATCAACTTTTGGCCATGCAAGTTTTGTCCATATGTGACTATTTTCCTTCTTTTTATTGTAAATTATATCACTATCTTTGCTGTTGTGTTGAAGAAAATCTGACTACCATGAGAACATTCTTTCTCATTCATGATCAAAATATAATGTATACACCCACAGACATGTGGTCAAGTTTCATTCATCTTCATGAACACGGCCCCTATTCTTACGCTGCTCTGTAGTCTCACTTGACTTCATCCTGAGGCAATCGGCAAATGATAATTAATCAGTTAAGCTAGGCTTATTCTATGAAGGTGTAATTTACCTGGAATTATAACTAGCCTACTAAGACGGAGAACGAAGTTACATGCCTTCCCTCACTAAGGACTCTGTGATGATCCCACTATAACTATCCCTCCCTGAAAGCCGCAAGTCTACAGACCACACCACTCTGAAGATCACCAGCAAGCAAGACTGAAGTTGCTGAAGTTGCGCATGTACTCACACCTAGTACATGCACAACTTCAGCAACTTCAGTCTTGATAGGCTCTTCATAATTTCAATTAAGCTATGCCTTCCTAGCATAAGCCTAGTTTAACTGTTTAATTAACCTAAGGCTGACCTCTCCCTCTCTCTTTCTCTTACACACACACACACACACACACACACACACACACACAGGCATGCACACATACATACACATACACACACACACACACACACACACTCTCTCTCTCTCTCTCTCACTAAAATTCACTGCTGCACCAATCTGTAGAATAACATAAGGAAGCTCTCAAGCCCAAGCAAAAAGGAAGAACGCCGTGTGTGGTGAGGCTGAGAGGGAGGAAAGGGAGGCGTGGCATGGGCAGAGAAAGCAGCGAGGGGTATAGGAGGGCGGGGTATGTACAGAAAGAAAAGAATGTAAAAGCAAAGAAAAGGAGAGGGTGAGGGGATAAAAAAGCATCTACTTACCATGACCAAGCTCTGTCTGTGCGTAGGTGCCCACCAAGCGATAGGACTTGGCCAGGGGGAGCCACTTAGCCTTCTGCTCTTCCGTCGCTAGTCGGTCAATGCAGTCCATGAACATGCCGTTGTGAAGGCTGTATGGCCCTACCTCCCTAGGCATGACAGCTCTGTGGGTGAGGATGTCACACAGATCAGCACTACCTCCACCAAAGAGCTTACAGTTTTCATCTGTTGGGCTGGTTAGCTGGTTTGTTTGTTTGTCTGTCTGTCTGTTGGCAAGATGACGCCAACACTACCCAACCGATCTTAAGGAAACTTGGTGGAAAGATGAAAAACAGCCTCAGGACAAACCCACTTAATGTTGGTGTGTAACCATAGCACATATCCCAATCAGAGGGCACACACACCCAGATACATGCACATCAACAAATGCACAAAGTCATGTGCACACATCAATATATTCCCATTACACAAATGCACGCAGAGACTCATACACACAGACTAATAGACACACAACACTCAGTCTTCCTTACATGATCTCTCTCTCCCCTTCCCCCCCCCCCCTCCCCTCCCCCCTCCCCTCCCCCCTGTCTCTGTCTCTCTCTCTCTCTTATTACAACCTGAACTCACTCTCTGAACATGTGGCAGTCCAGCAGGTCGTTCAGGCCCAGCTGTTTCTCCATGTGGTAGGCGTAGGCACTCTTCTGCAACTCCAGGTCATACTGCTCTTCCCGCGACAGGTACGCTGGCTGCCGGAACCCTCTCTTCTTCAGGCCTTGGATGGCCACATTTTCTGCATCGTGGGAAAACTTTCCAGTGGATTAGTCATGTTTTGTAGGTTTTGTGTTTTCAGTCACAATTTCAATCAAGTACTTTTCAAGCATTGTTGTCTTGAATGAGATGCTTCCCTTCCTACACTTGCTTTTTTCTTACCAGAGGGGAAAAACATACAAACATGGAATAATTGATAAGATAATGCGTGGTGGATGCATATAAGGGCTAGAACTAAAAGTGTTTGATAATGAATCAACTCCGTTTTTTGCGTGAATTCTCTTCTGCCCACCGACTGTTGAAGATTCAGGGAGAAGCCCCAGATTAGGACCTAAAATGCTGAAAATGGCCAAGAGAAAATGGCCCAACAATAAGAATTCTCGCCACATCCCTGGTAATATCTCCCATCAGTCCATGGTTAGTGTTTTCATTCTCCATAATCTATTTGCAGCCAATGGGGGGGAAAAAACTGAGAGACACAGAGGTGTTCTTAATGCCTTGAAAATCTTAAAGGTCATTGGTAGGTATTTCAAGTAATTCAGCTTTCTCTTCCTCTTAAGCATATTTTGATGGACTGAATTTGATTGGATGAATTTGTTAAAAGAGTTTTAATTTGAGGGTTTTGGCTTTTTTTCTGTTGCTCCTGCCCTGTCTGTTTTCAGCCTTTGTTTTCAGTTGTGTTTTATACTTACTCCATACCTGACTGATGGGCAACCAGCCCCACAGGCTGGAACTCCTTGATGGACTTAGGAACAACACGCCACAAAGCAAATGAAAGCACACCAAGGCAGCCCCCCTCCCCCTTCCGTCTCCTTTCTCTCTCCCCTTCCCATCCATTCTCCCCTTCCCTCCTCCCTTCCCCCCCCCCACCCCCTCCCTCCTTCACCTCCCTCCTCCCATGGTCACTGGCCATCTACCACTGCCTGCTAACTAGTGGGGCGAAACAGGTTGCAACCACACAACCCCAGGCTGCTAGGATACCCTGGACCCATGAGAAAAGCCAACCACCATTCACTGGGCAAGGATGGTCATCAGCTCTGCTCCCACATAGATCTGGCACCTTCACAACCTTCAGGACCAAACTGACGCTTTGTTCTTGGCACACCATGTGCTGCCACCTCACAATGTGGACACCCAAGTCTTGGCATGAACGGTGAGCACGAGTATCCAGTAGGCAAAAAAACTGCAGTTATCAGGGGCCCCCATCACTCTTCTGCCTTTAAACATCATGATGATTTCTCTCTGTGGTACATCACAGATTCATGGTGACCTCAGCTTGGTAACAGTCGGCTTTTGATGTCTGTGGGTGTCCAGGTGTTAATGGATAGAGAGAATGAGGTGGTTGTCTGATGCAAAGTCTAAAGGCATGCGTATTTATGGGGGGGGGGGGGGGGGATGGTGGCAGTGGTGCTAGTGGATGATATGCATGCTTGCACCTGTCATGTGTTCCATTTACTGTGGTGGAGGGCAGGGGGACGCGAGTGGAGGAAGGTGAAGTGTTATGGTATGTTTGTATGTCAATATCTTACAAACATTTTCATGTAATCTGCTATTTTTACTTACTTATTCTTTTTCAACGTTATTATCATTACTATTTTTACTATTGTCGTTGTTGTTATTATTATCATGTGGGGGGTGGGAGGAAGGTAAGGAGTTATGATAAGTCTCTTTGTCAATTTCTTACTAACATTTTTATGTAACATGCTATTTTTACTTATTTACTTCTTTTTCATTGCTATTATCATTACAATCATTACTACTTTTACTGTTGTTATTATTATCATTATCAATTTCATTAGCATTTTCATCACAGTTAGTACTATATTCATCATTACCATTTTCATTTTCACCACAATCATCATCATCATCTTTATTATTACTGTTGTTGTTGTCATTATTACTATTGATCAATAATACCTATGTCATATTGTGAACATTCAATTCCCATAAATAATCAAATACACACACACACACCACACACACACACACACGTGTGTGTGTGTGTGTGTGTGTGTGTGTGTGTGTGTGTGTGTGTGTGTGTGTGTGTGTGTGCCCATATACACAAGCATGCATACACATGCACATATATATATGCATATGCATGCACATGTATTCATACAGTAGTATACTCACACATGCTCACAAATTACACATATGTACGTACATGCACACATACATGGGTACACATGCACTTTAACACACACACATACAAACATGCACACACATACAGCATACACTCGTAACACTGGCACACATACACATGGGCCCATGCCTACCCACCCACACATATACACACAAACACACACACACAGCTATAATAATGGTGCAGACAATGCTAAGTAGGTACCCAAGCTCTTATCAGAGCGTCTTGCTAATACACAAGTAAGACATTTCTAAGGAGTATCCACAAGACCCTTGTCTAATATTCTTTCATCTTACTCATCAATTCATTTATCCATCTGCAATAAATCCTGCTCTTGAAACTTAGCAGACATAGCGTAGCTTATGGATTAGTCTGCACCACAGTGACACCATCTTGATGAAACTGAAACTGTAATGTTTTCTATTCAATCCACGTCACTATCATTCAATCAAAGTGACTAATTACACACTTAAAAAAAAAAAAAAAATCCTGAATGTTCCAGAAATGTTAAATGGACAACTTGACAAACTGATTTGATTGTTATTTCATCTGGCTGAAAATTGAGAAGGAAGTTCAAACAAATTAAAAGGAAGTTAATGGAGTTTTGTGTTGATGGCCTATAAAATCTCTCTCTCTCCTCTCTCTCTCTCTCTCTCTCTCTCTCTCTGCATAAGCGTACTGCATACGCAGCGTCTCAAACTAAGGAAGACTATCAACTATCAGTCTGAGTGACCAATTTACTTTGTCTTGTATCTAGCAGGACAGTTACAATTAATAGTAAATGAATGTTGAGTGGTCAACACCAACGCATTCTCTCTCTCTCTCTCTCTCTCTCTCTCTCTCTCTCTCTCTTTTAGTTTTACTACTGTATGCTGATGATGTTGTTCTTCTGTCCGGAACAGTTGTGGGTTTGCAAAACCAACTAAATGTATTGAAAGAAGAAGCAGACCACTTAGGTTTATCAGTTAACTTGGATAAGACGAATATAGTGGTCTTTAGAATGGGTGGCCACCTATCAGTGTATGAAAAATGGTCTTATGGAAATGCAGATGTTCAAGTAGTTAATTCATATAAATATCTTGGAATGATATTTTCAACAAAATTAACTTTCCGTTACGCATGGGAAGAATCTCTGAGAAAAGGGAAAAAAGGTACTGTTAAAATTCTTAAATCCCTGAGAAAACTGAATTGTACAGACTGTGGTATATTTTGGAAAATGTTTGATACACAGATAAAACCTCTTCTTACTTATGCAGCTGAAATTTGGGGCTTACATGAACATTCGCAGATGGAAAGAGTACATACGTATGCTATGAAGCGTTTCCTTCAAGTACCTATTCATTCTTCCAACACCGTTTTATATGGAGAAATGGGCAGATACCCTTTGTATATAAGTACATTTGTGAAATGTATTGAGTACTGGTTGAAGATCTTGAAGCTACCCCAGTCCCGTTTGAGCAGGCAAGCCTATGATATGATGCTTCTAGAAATAGAAAAAGGTAAAGAAAACTGGGCTTATAAAGTAAAGAAAGTCCTTTCAGAACAGGGTTTTGGAATAGTGTGGATGACCCAGGAAGTAGGAGATGAGCAACAGTTAATTGCGGAATTTAAAGACAGGCTTATTTGTTCTTTTAAACAGAATTGGCACTCAGATATGGAAGGTAAAGAAAAATATCGATGGTTTTTCTCATTTAAGAATGTGTTTCATTCTGAAAAGTTTCTCAATGTCATAACACATAAATGGCACAGAATAAATTACACAAGATTTAGGTTGAGAACTTTAGGTTTTAATGCGAACAAAAGATGGTTTGAATGTGAAACATCCACAGAATCTCCTTGTCCTTCGTCTTCCCTGTGACCCGACGTTTGCAATGTGTGATGCGAGTGTCTGCTTTGTGTGCGTTCGTGTCTGTGTGAGTGTGTGTTTGCGTGTATGCATGCTTGTGAGTTTGTGTCCTTGCTTTGGATTTTGATGCCTTTTTCTCATGTATGATTGTTATATATTGTGTGATTTGATGTCTGTTGTGATATTGTAAACGCCTAGGGCATTTAATTGATTAGGCGTCATAAATGTTCATAATAATAATAATAATAATAATGTAGACATATTATTGATGACGAAGAACACTTTCTGTTCCACTGTACTGCTTATAATGAAGTGCGGACAAATTGTTCATTTTTCCAGTTAGATATAGCGAAAAGACAAAATGTCGCTGGCGTGTTATCATCAGGTGATGAACTTGTAATTAAATCAGTTGCGAAATTCATCACGGAAGCATTGAAAATTAGACAGATGAAGGATAGTGAAATTTAAGATAATACATTATGAGCGATATCTGAATGAATATTATCATTCATCGCATGTTGAACAGATCAGTAAAATACAATGTCATCATTTGATTGAGTGGATGGTCGAGTCAGTCTTATGGGTTTTTTTGTTTGTTTGTTTGTTTGTTTGTTTGTTTTTTTTTCATGTTGAAGAGATCAGTAAAATACAATGTTATCATTTGATTGAGTGGATGGTTGAGTCAGTCTTAAGGTGGGTTTTTTGTTTGTTTGTTTGTTTGTTTTTTATGTTGAAGAGATCAGTAAAATACAATGTCATCATTTGATTGAGTGGATGGTCGAGTCAGTCTTATGGGTTTTTTTGTTTGTTTGTTTGTTTTTTTTTAACCTTTTTGGAAATACATCTGCTCAAAAACAGGAGTTAGGGATGGAATTGGCAAACTGAGATCTAAGGATGGTTATGCAGAAACGGACCTAGAGAAAGCCCAGATCCTAAATGATTTTTTCTGTGGAGTATTTACACAGGAGGACTGCACAAAGAAGTGTTTGTAGGGGAATATTTAAATGAGATTCTAGTTACACCAGAAGCTGTGAAACAAAAATTGGGAAAATTAAATCAAAATAAATCCAAAGGCCCCGATGATATACACCCAAGAGTCCTTAAAGAGCTATCAAATGAATTAGCTCACCCATTGTGCACATTATTTAATAAATGTTTTAGTACTGGAAAGGTACCAGAAGACTGGAGGAAGGCAAACATTACTTGTATCTTTAAAAAAGGGGAGCGTAGCCAGCCGGGAAACTATAGACCCGTCAGTCTAACATGTGTACTTTGTAAAGTGGCAGAAAGCTTTGTTAAGGAACATGTATACTCTTTCTTGGAAGAGAAGAATTACTTCAATAATTGCCAGCATGGCTTTAGAAAAGGTAGATCGTGTGTAACACAACTACTACAAGTAACAGAAATCTTATCCAATAGAGAGAACATGGGAGAGAGTACAGATATTATATACCTTGACTTTCAAAAGGCTTTTGATAAAGTTCCACATAAAAGGCTAATGATGAAAATAAAAGCAGCTGGAATCAGTGGCCCACTTCTTGGCTTTATTAAGGATTTCTTAGTAGATAGACAACAAAGGGTAAGGGTTGAGGGGCATACTCGGACTGGGCAAAGGTGAGGAGCGGCATACCTCAAGGTAGTATCTTAGGTCCGTTGCTGTTTATCATTTTTATAAATGATCTGCCGGACAGTATTAAAAGTTACTGTAAAATTTTTGCCAATGACACAAAGATATTTGGTAAACCAGGTATTCAACTACAAGAGGATCTTGGAAAAGCTGTGGAATGGTAAAAAAAGTGGCAAATGAGTTTTAATGCACAAAAATGTAAGGTATTACATATGGGAAGTAAAAACCCAAAAGTGATATATAATATGAGAGATAATAAAGGTGACTTGGTTGATGTGACAGAGACTGATGCTGAAAAGGACATCGGTGTGACATTCAATTCGGACTTAAAGTTTGATACCCATATACAAAACATTGCCCAAAAAGCAAACATGATGATTGGACTAATAAGAAGATCTTTTTCATATATGGATGAGGATATGTTTAGAACATTATATGCAACATTGGTCAGACCAATACTGGAATATGCACAAATAATCTGGGCACCATGGTTAAAGAAACATATAACAACCCTAGAGGCAGTACAGAGAAGAGCGACAAGGCTAGTGTCATACATAAAGGACTTAACATATGAAGACAGACTGAAACACTTGAATTTGTTTTCACTAAGCTACCGACGAAGAAGAGGGGACCTGATTCAGATGTACAGACTTATCAAGGGAAAGGACAACATTGACATAAACGAATTAGTGACCTTTAATAAAGGTAACAGAACACGTGGACACACCTTTAAGTTAAAAAAATTAAATGGAATAAAAGATTGTAGAAAGTATCATTTCTCTAGAAGAGTCTTTCAAGACTGGAATAGGCTTAGTGATGATATAGTCCTGAGTACCAGCTTGGATGATTTCAAAGGCATAATAGACAAATTTTTTTCAAGCACACATTGGTGCACAAAATAGACCACATTTGCCAACGACTGGAAGCAAGTGAGGGAGCCCATAATAAGCCGCGAGGCTTAGGGCGCATACCTGATACCTGATACCTTACTGCATTACTCCTGTGCGTGAGGTGAGAACATAAGGAACCCCACTGAAATGTTACGAATTTATTTGTTTTTGTTAACTTTGGATTTGATACACACTATGAATGAAAGTGTACTATTTGTTTGCAGGAAAGGAAGAGGGAAATGTTTTTGTTCTGTTACCTCTCCCCCCTTGTCAAAAGACCTCTTTGGTAATGACAATAAAATATCGAAGTGTCAAAAGTGTCAAGTGTCTCTCTCTCTCTCTCTCTCTCTCGTAAAACAGCACACTGGCCTTCTGATAAATCTTATGTACAACTTACGAAGGTAGCGTTTGCGTTTCGTTCTCTCTGCTCCCCCATAAATGAAGTTCGTCAGGTCTTCTGTATTAAACGTTGCTTTTTGTCGTTCTTTCGTTAAGTCCGGATTCACCGTGGTCGCCATTTTGTCCTGTGCCCACAACAGCATCAAAACGCTCTGTTACGTGCTCATGTACCCAAACTGAGGTCAAAGGGCATAGGTATTTCGGACACACTCTGTCAAGGTCCCTCGTCCATCTGCCTGCCTGTGTGTCTTTCTCTTTACAGATAAATGAACGCTTTTAAAGTTTATGTTAGTATCTCACTGCACATGGACCAGCACCAGGTGGAAAGAAATAGTGCGCTACTCCACACACACACACACGCGCGCGCGCGCGCGCGCGCGCACGCCCGCACACACACACGCACGCACGCACTGAAGCCTCTCTCTCTCTCTCTCTCCCTCTCTCTCTTCCTCTTCTTCTTCTTCTGAAGTTCTTCTTCGCAGCTCCACCATTTCTTCTTACTCCCCAAAAGAAAGAAAGGAAGAAATGAAAGAAAGAACAAGGAATAAAATGAAAAAAAAAAAAAAAAAAAAAAAACAGTAATTATGTAAAGTTTTAAACAATGACAAAGCGGCACACGAGTTTCAAACTCAAAGTATTTGATTTATTTGTAATCAGTGGCACTTTTGTGAACTCGTACTTCCCAACGAAAAATGAATTAAGAGAAGCCACTTATTCTATGATAAAGGCTTGAACTGAGTTGTTGAACATTTTCATATTGATTGAAATTGATCGACTTTGACAAGCTTTAGTCAGTAAACCCTTTTAAAAGAGAGAGAGACAGAGACAGAGACAGACAGAATCGTAGTGTTGTGGCGTCTGTCTGACTACTGTGGCAGGAAGGAAAAAAATGCAGACTGGGGTCCCGTCCTTCGGAGATTTGTGGACAGAGGTCTCAGGGCTACCGTCGCACTGATGTCAATCAATAACTTGGATGCAAAGCAGCATACACCATCAGAATCAGTCTCAGAACACGTTCGTCTGATATTACAATTGAGAACCGCCATTAAAAACAAACGATTCGTTCATGTGATCATTCACTCAATATTCGTGTGTCGCCTCTAGCATAAAAATGAAACATGAACATCAAACGTGCACCAAATACTAACTCTTTTAAAAATCTTATCGATAAGCATAAAACAGTTACTGACATCATGTTCGACTTTGATGGTCGAAAATAAAAACTGGGCTCGCTGTGGACCTCACAAATGAAAGAGCACACTAAGAAGGGGCATATAAAGCCACGAGGCTATGATGAAATAATTATCGCCCCTAAACCTGAACCTAAACCTAAGATGTAGCCTACACGTTTTGCAATCATCAGCATTTTCTGAAATCGGATGATAAATCAACAAACATGTGACAGCCGCGGGGACAATCATGTTTTAATGCGCACACCGAGAGAAACAAAGCAATAATCAAAAGACATGGAAGGAAAGAGTGGGTGTGGAGATGGGGAGGGGTCAGGGTACTTTCAACCGATGTGCTCAATCTAAACACATGGATGAATAACTAAGAATCCGTCTAGGTAATGAAGTGGTAAGTCGGAAATAAGTGAATAGAATGTTTCAATTTTAACAACAATCCACTGGTTTCAAGCTAGCTGATTTTCACTCGTATTGTTTTGACACCCTCAAGAACGTGCCCAGATGTTTCTATACTTACTTTTGTTAGTCACATCAATTCAACACCTCCAAGTTCGTGCTGTAAATGATATAAACTAGTTGATAACAGATAGGGGATATGAAAAGAACCAGTCACTCAGATATCGTTCTGCACTAAATGCTATGCAAAATGTTGATGTTTGAGTGAAGCTTACTTTTCTTTGTCTTTTATCATTTCAAAACCTCCAAGCTCGTGCTATAAATTATATAAACCAGCAGATAACAGATACGGGACATGACACGAACCAGTCATACATATATCGTTTATATAAATACTTTATCAAATATGTTGACACTTGAGTAAAAGATCAACTTTCGGTTTAAAAACACCTTTTTGATGAAGTCTTAAACATTTACATTTCGTATCCCAGCGTCATTTGAAACTGATCACTAAACGACACACCGTCAAGTTACTGACCTGCCGATCCCGCTTGAAGAGAAGAGTAAAACTTAAACTTACCAGCCTTGTTTTCGCTATAAGGTCACGCATGCATGTTGATCAGTGAAAATGTGTAACTCTTGTCTTAGGCTGGCGAGACACGAAAATTTTGCTCCCCTCACAGAAATGTACTTCCCAGGCAATTCTAATTATCGGCGTGTGGGAAAGTTGCGATCGAGGGTTTTGGTTTGCTCTCATGTTCAGATGAAATATACATTGCCCTTGCATAACGAAAGTACTGATCTCCTGGAAACATTCACTCTCATGTTGCTCCATGGCAATCAGTTTACAATTACATTATGATGAACAAGCTAGGTAAGAGAAGTAGAGGAGAGATGGAGGATGGGGGAGTGGGGGCTGGGTGAAATCAAACTAAAGCAAGCAGCTACTGTAGAAAATTGTAAACAACCATTATTAGTAAAAATAAAAAAAAAATAAAAAATTCCCAGTGCTTTCACTTCATGCTCCTCCCCCTTCATGCCCCCCCCACCCCCCCACCCCCGCCACCTCGCCTTCATTCTCCCCCCCCCCCCCCCCACACACACACATACACACACACACACGCGCGCGCGCACGCACGCAAGCGCAAATGCATGCATGCGCACACAGGGGCAATGACCACGCATATATACATATAGACACAAGGCTCTATAAGAGGTCCGCTGTGAGTGTGGCATAGCAGTGGACACCGAGGAAGAGATGGCAGCTCTCCTTTGAAGGACACTGATGTGAGAGGTCTGTGTCAGGCGGCGCAGCCAACCTTCCAGCCATATGGGTGACGGCGGGTCTAGCCTGTGTCGCCGGGGGACGGCTACTGGAGATGTGGGACAATCGGCGATTGAGCGCTGCCTGACTGCGATTACCTGTTCTGAGCCAGGCAGACATGGGGGCACTCTTTATGGGGTTGCCAACTTGGGCTGAAAAATTGCCCTCCCGGCCGCAGTCTGCGAGTACCCGCCGAATATTAGGGTCTCGTGCAGCGCTCCAGCGACTTTCGTCCTGCTCCCTCCTTGAGGTGGCCTCACGCGGCACAGGACCATCGCCGAGCACGAAGAAGACCGCCTGGTGGTCCTGAAGACAGCCTTTAGTTTGGGGAAAGGAGGCAAAATATACCGACGCCCATCGTCGGCCGACCAACAACCGAAATTGAATCGAAGTTCAAGAGGAACAAGAGCTCAGAGAGAGAAATACAACGGTCCCACCACGCAACTCACCCACTACTGCCTGCGACAGCAGTTGCCACTAAAGATGCAGACCTATGTCTGCAAGTTCACTTGTCCTTAAGGGCCTCAGGCTGATAGGACGTTAATCTCACCATCAACACAACACTCTATAAGAGGCCGGGGTGAGAACTGGCTGGTGTGTGTGTGTACGTGTGTGTGTGTGTGTGTGTGTGTGTGTGTGTGTGTGTGTGTGTGTGTGTGTGTGTGTGTGTGTGTGTGCGTACGTGCGTGTGTGTGTGTGTGTGTGTGTGTGTGTGTGTGTGTGTGTGTGTGCACATTCGCTCGCGCGCCCGTACGTGCATGCATATGTGCGTGTGTGTGTGTGTGTGTGTGTGTGTGTGTGTGTGTGTGTGTGTGTGTGTGTGCGCGCGCGCGCGCGCGCGCGTGTGTTTGTATGTGTGTGTATATATATATCTGTGTGTGTGTGTGTGTGTGTGTGTGTGTGTGTGTGTGTGTGTGTGTGTGTGTGTGTGAAAGTCAGTTATTGAGCCGAACAAAATGTAGGCTTAATGTTCAATACAGAATGAGGCCTGTTCCAGGTGACAGGCTAAAAGAAGGGAAAACTCAAGTTGTTTCTTTACATTTGAGACTATCATGAACACAGGCATCTGTTTGGGAGCGAAGGACACAATAGGTACGTGTGTTACTGATCGGGTGACGTGCATCAGAGCGATCTGGTGGCGCAGTGCGGTAGATGGTTTTACTCTGAATTGCAATGAAGTTCAAAGTAAAATTGAAAAAAAAAAAAACTCAGTCAAGTTTGCACACACATAACAGTCTGCCTAGCATATGTCTTTTTAACGTGGGACAAAAATGAGTTCTGTCAAACGGAATAGAATTCTTGTGGAAAAATTATGTATCGTAGAATAAAATCCTCGTGAAAAGAATTGAGTCTGTGAGAGGTCATTTCACAGACAATTCCCCCCATCCAGAGTAGATTTCTTGAGGGATAAACTGTCATGTTACACCTAGTATTGTGTTTCGTTTACTTCTGTTCGCTTTTTTTTTTCCTGTAAGAGTCAGTACAGGTGTTCTCCCTGTTAGACAATGTGAACTTTGCTGGGACGGTGAAAGAAACGTGAGTATATTTTCACGTACGAGCGTACTGGCACAATGTTCTTTCAACTCGGTACCCATGCACCTACTTTACCGTATGCGTTGGGTATATGCACTACAACGCGAGGCCACCAGCCACGCTGGGTTCAAAAGAACATAATCATTGAGCAATGAGTCTTGACTCAGCCTCCAGTCTTAACACAGCTTTCTCTTGTTAGGCCTCAAGCAAATAGGACTTAAATTTAATAATAATGATAATAATAATTATGGTATTTATAATGCGCAAATTCTTGATAAAATCAACTCTAAGCGCAAGGGGGAAAAAGAAAAAAATCTGCACACACACACACACTCACGCAGACACACCCACACACAACTGCACATGCGTTATGGCTCGTAACAAAGGAATATTTCACCATCTATTGGAAACAAAGGTTATGGCAGGGAGAGTGCACACTTCCGCTTTGGTCGAACGGATCCTGAATCCGCTGTTTAATTCAGATCCGCACTAGAATTGTATGCGTGTGACGGACGTGGTTGTGTCCTCACTGCTGTTTTTAAGTATAATTGGTGTGTGTGTGTTTGTGTGTGTGTAGGAAAAGGAAGAAGAGGAGGAGGAACGAGCCCAATAACTTTTGGAACCGATCCAGATCAAATGTATCGATACTGGACCTCGCGTGAAAACAAGTTTCTCCAGATTTGACGTCACCAATGTAGTGTAAAATAATTGACGTGAAATCTGAAAAAAATGTCGTCACTGGAGTTGACGGGACGCTTGAAAGAAAAAAACAACACACGATATTTTGGGGGTCACACCACGACGGCATATTGTTTTGTGTTACTGTTAAGATAGGCATGTGATCTTAGAATTATGTCCCTTGTTCACGTAGTCTTGTTACCAAAATAAATACCAGTGGCGCCCCCCCCCCCCCCCCCCCCTCCCCCTGCTTCTTTGCCAACGGTCCAAGAGTGAACGTGCATTTTTGTTATGCAGTGAGAAAAAGACGTTTGTTCTGTCTGTTCATTTTCCTCCATCA
This sequence comes from Conus canariensis, assembly GCA_033310375.1. Lineage (NCBI taxonomy): Eukaryota > Metazoa > Mollusca > Gastropoda > Neogastropoda > Conidae > Conus > Conus canariensis. The sequence goes on along the minus strand of CM065742.1, from coordinate 16,505,192 downwards.
TGTCACTGCCAACAGGTTATGGGCCCAGTGCGAGAAGGTATTCGAGACTCGTTTTCGATGGAGACGAACGTAAATACGAACAATGGGAACTGAAATTCCTCGGTTACATTAAACTGCAAAAACTCAAAGATGACATCTTAGCAGACGACGATGACGAAGTCGATGAGAGCAAAAATGAAGAGGCCTTCGCCGAATTGATTCAGTTTCTTGATGACAGAAGTTTATCTCTTGTTATGAGAGACGCTGTTGATGATGGAAGAAAAGCCTTGAAGATTTTACGTGAACACTATGCAGGAAAAGGCACACCACGTGTGATAGCCCTCTACACTGAACTTACCTCGCTCGTGAAACGGTCGGACGAAACTGTAACTGACTATATTATTCGTGCTGAAACTGCTGCTGCTGCTTTGAAAAATGTCGGTGAAACAGTGAACGATAGTCTGCTTATTGCAATGGTGTTGAAAGGTTTACCTGATTCATTTCAATCTTTCGTTGCTGTTGTTACACGAAGTGAACATAAACGGACTTTCACAGAGTTCAACGTGTCTCTACGAAGCTTTGAAGACACGGAGCGGTCAAGATCTGCTGCGGATGATGATTCGCTACTGAAGTCTGCCTCCAGAGCTGGGCCGAGTTACAGACAGGATCGAGATGGGAAAGACATGATCTGTTTCAAGTGCAAACTTCCTGGTCATTTTGCGAAAAACTGTAATGAAAAGAAAGGGAAGGGAAGGCTGTGGTGTAGTCATTGTCACATGAACAATCACACAGACAATTCATGTCGTCGTAAGGGTAAAAACCGTGATAAAATCAATGAAGTGTCTGAACTGTCTGAAGATGATCATTCTTTTGCTTTTGCTTGCCGTAGTGATAGTTCTCAGGTGAAGAGTTACAAACTCTTAGTTGGTTGTGGTGCTACTACTCACATTTTCAACGATGTGTCCAAATTTGTTCAATTTGATGACAATTTTGATCCTGAGAAACATTACATTGAACTTGCAAATGGGGAAAGGCAAAACAATATCGCATTGAAAAGGGGGAACGTGAATGTAACAATCATGAGCAAGAATGGTAGATATGTTACAGCTTCACTCAAAAATGCTTTGTATGTACCATCATACACCCAGAACATATTTTCAGTCCAAGCAGCCACTGAGAAGGGCGTTAAGGTTTCGTTCCAACCAGACTCAGCTGAAATTATCTAGAAAGATGGCACAAAATTCAACATTGAGAAGCATGGCAGGTTGTATTATCAGCAAACTTTTGATCAAAATGTTGAAACTGATCGCATGAATTATGCAAACGATTTGAAAGGTTGGCACGAAATCTTGGGTCACTGCAATGTTGATGATGTATTAAAACTTGAAAAAGTGGTTAAAGGCATGACAGTGACAGACAAGACAGACAGACCTGATGAATGTGATGTGTGCGTGCGTGGCAAGATGAAAAATGACAGAAACAAGGGGCCACGACAGACTCGTTCAACTGTACCTTTACAGTTAGTTCATACTGACCTTACAGGGCCAATTACCCCATCTTCAAAAGAAGATTTCAAATATGCCATGAGTTTCACTGATGATTATTCAGGAGCTGTTTTTGTGTACATCTTGAAGAAAAAGAGTGATGTTGTTGTAGCAACTGAAAAGTTTCTGGCGGATTCTGCTCCTTTTGGCAAAGTAAAAGCAATGAGGTCAGATAATGGTACAGAATTTTGTTCTGAGGCATTCGTCTCGCTTCTCAGGAAGAACAAAATAAAACATGAAAAATCTGCGCCATACTCGCCACACCAAAATGGCACAGCTGAGAGGTATTGGCGTACCCTGTTTGAAATGGGCCGTTGTTTGCTCATTCAGGCTGAGCTCCCGAAGGAGCTGTGGCCTACGCAGTTATGGCAGCTGTTTACATACGCAATAGGTGTTATTGCAAGCGCATCAATCAGACACCTTACTCTGCCCTGACTGGACACACTCCGAACTTGTCCAATATGAGGATATTTGGGTGCGAGTGTTTTGCATACACTCCAGACAAAAAGAAACTTGATGACAGGTGCAAAAGGGGTATCTTTGTGGGTTATGACAGGGACAGCCCAGCATACTTGGTGTACTTTCCAGAGACAAATAAGGTGGGACGGTACAGAAGGGTTGAATTTATGACAAAGAAACCCACATCAACATTTGTGACAAAGAAAAACACACTGACAAGAAGCTTGACTGATCAGAAAACACAGACAGAAAGTTGTCTTGACATGGATGATTTGATGTTGAAGCGCAATGATGATGTTGAGGTTAGTAATAAACCCAGTACACATGATGAGAAGACAGAAATTCCACCTACTCAAGGGAGGTCAGAGTGTATGTCCGATGAAAAAGTACCTTCCGCAGAACGAAGGTATCCCAACAGAGAACGAAATCCCCCAGATCGTTTGGCTGATTATGAAACAAACCTTGGTGATGATGATGATGATCAAATCATGATGAATATTGACTACTGTTACAAATTTGCAGCTTTTCCACAATCTTACAGTGAGGCTAGTAAATCCCCTGAGTCTATTCTGTGGAAAGAAGCAATGAAAGATGAAATCCACTCTTTGGAAGAGAATGAGACATTCACACTGACCACCCTACCAGAGGGTAGAAAAGCAGTGGGGGGACGTTGGGTATACACTGTAAAAGAAAGAGGTGATGGGTCACATCTCCACAAAGCTAGATTTGTAGCAAAAGGGTACAGTCAAGTTGCAGGCATTGATTACACTGACACTTTTGCACCGACTGCAAATTTGACCTCTATTCGTACAGTGATGCAACTTGCTGCACAATATGACTTGATTCTGCACCAAATGGATGTGAAAAGTGCATATCTAAATGCACCAATTGATTGCGAAATCTACATGGAACAACCAGAGGGTTTTCAAACTCAATCCAAAAATGGAGAGAAGCTTGTTTATAAGCTGAACAAGTCTTTATATGGCCTGAAACAATCTGGCAGAAATTGGAATAACATGCTTCACAGGCATTTGGTGCAGAACAAATTTTAACAGAGTCCTACTGACCATTGTGTCTACACCAAACATGATGGAGACAAAATGGTTATCATTGTTGTGTGGGTTGATGACCTGATTGTGGGTGCAAACGTGACAAATTGCTATCTGAAAACAAGCAAATTTTCAAAGACCGATTCCAAATGAAAGATCTTGGAAAACTCTCTACTTTCTGGGTATGGATTTTGAACAAGGTGTAGGGTATGTAAATATGAACCAGAAAAGATACATAGAAAAAATGCTGAAAAAATTTGACATGATTGATTGCAAACCAAAATCCACTCCTTGTGAACAAAAAATTGGGAACGGTGAAGATGATGATCCAATTGACGGCAGAAAATACCGTGAAATTGTGGCACTTTGATTTACATCATGATTTGTACCAGGCCTGACATAGGTTGGATTGTCACCAAATTGTCACAGCGTTTATCAAAACCTCTAGCTTCTCATTGGGTTGCTGTGAAACATGTGTTGAGATATCTGAAAGGTACAATGGACTATGGATTGATTTTCAGGAAAAATGATGAAGGCTTATCATTGACAGACTATAGTGATGCTGATTGGGCGTCGTCCTCTGAAGACAGACGCAGCACTACTGGATATTGTTTTTCACTGTCCAAGACTGGACCTCTCATTTCTTGGAAATCAAGAAAACAGCCAACCGTGGCCTTGTCCACATGTGAGGCAGAATATATTGCTCTTGCAGCCACTGTTCAGGAAAGCTTATATTTGAGCCAGTTACTAGAGGACATTGACAGAAAGAACAGTTATGGTCCTGTGTTGATTCTGGAAGACAATCAAGGCACAATCGCTTTGGCAAACAATCCTGTCAGTAGACAAAGATCTAAACACATTGACATCCGCTATCATTTCGTCAGAGATGTTTTGAACAAAAAGAAAATTGAACTGAAATATTGTCCTACTTCTGAAATGCTGGCAGATGTCATGACCAAATCTGCTACAAAACTCCAATTGCAAAAATTCAAGAATCTGATTTTTGGCTAACTTATTAATGTCAGTAAAAGGGCATAAAATAAATGTTGTCACTGCTACAACATTTCCTGTTACACAAATTGAAGCTCTTAATTTTGAGGGTTAAATGTCAGTTGAGTTTGTAGAGGTTATATTGTTATATTTAGGATTCTTGTGTTTGTGTGTGCGAGATATAATTTCTTGCGATCAAGTGGGGGTGTTATGATAGGCATGTGATCTTAGAATTATGTCCCTTGTTCACGTAGTCATGTTACCAAAATAAATACCGGTGGCGCCCCCCTTGCTTCTTTGCCAACGGTCCAAGAGTGAACGTGCATTTTTGTTATGCAGTGAGAAAAAGACGTTTGTTCTGTCTTTGTTCATTTTCCTCCATCATGTCACTGCCAACAGTTACCGTGTTGGCAAAATCAGGCTTTCCCATCACAACCGCAAGACTGTAGCAGGTCTGTGTTACTTGGTTCGTCTGACTGTGAAACCAGTCCAGGGCCGGAGGAGGGTCCTGGCTGCAGACTGGAGGTCTGACTGGAAGGACGACCTAGGCGGCTGTACGTTTTCCGGGCGGCGAGGTATGGCCCGAAGAGCAGAGAGAGTTGCTGCTGGCTGTGGGAACGGACGCAGAGGTCTTCCCAAGCTTTGATGTCTCGCCCAGGGGTGGCTGGAGACGAAGTCATCGTTCTCACTCGTATGGTACTATGGTGAGACGACTTTTTGTAGTAATATTGTCCAAGGTCGACGGATATGATGTGTTTGAAATATTAAGAAAATTAACTTGGATCGATGAACCTCAAGCCATCGGTGAACCTCAAGCCAACTAACTGTTAATCCAAGCTTTCAAGAAGCCAAGAATCTACAGCGGCGAGCTGAAGAGAAGGAAATCGTTATCCTGTGTGTTTTGAAAGTCCGTTTGTGCTGAATGTGTGAAACATACTGTGTAACCCAGATACTGTGGGGATTGTACTAAGCCTGCGTAAGTTTAGGAGTATTTAGCTTGGCAGTGAGCTCTCTATTGTTGGGGGGGGAAAAAAAAAAAGAATAATTGTTGATAATATTGATTAAAATTGTCCTTTCTGCGGTGCCCACTAAAACTGTATTCGTTTGCAGAATGCGAGTGTGGTGAGGAAGAGAGTGTATGAGACATGGGGGAAAAATAGAACAAACACAATCATACACACACCTAAATAAAATACAAGCAATGCTATCAGTACCTCTTCTTTAATCTTCCTCGCTATCTCCCTCTCAGTAACAATGCGTCCGTCCAAGGGTCACGTTTAATCTTTCCACCACGCTTCGTTCAAGGCTTCGTAATACGTTTTGCGTAATCATGGTGAGAGAAAGAAAAACAAAACAGCAGACCAGTTAGTTAACCTCTTTGATGAAAGAACTAAAGGGAGAAAGAAAGAAAAGCTTAACAAACAAGCGAAACTTTTGGGGAGGAGGGAGAGAGGGGGATCAGCTGCCTGCCACAGAGAGAGATCGAAAGTGACAGACTGACAGTGAGACAGTACAACAGAGAGAGAGAAAGAAGGGGGGGGGGGGGGGGGGGGGGGAAGGGATGGAGATCATGTGCCCGCGCACTCAGAGACACAGACACACACACGCATACACACACACACGCGCGCGCGCGCGCGTACACACACACATATACACGCGCGCACGCACGCACGCACACACACGCACGCTCTCTCTCTCTCTCTCTCTCTCTCTCTCTCTCGCACACACACACACACACCACACACACACACACACACACACACACACACACACACACACACACCACTGACCCCAGACGTCCAGGAAACTGGGACAGAGAACAGATGAGATCAGGCAGACACAAACCTTGGAGTTCGACTGTTTGGATTTCATTATTGACTGTTGGGATTTCATTATCGCAGCGAGAGGTGATGATAGATAACCTTTACGATCTCTAACTGTATGACGTTGTTGGTTATATCACAAGTGTCACGTACGACAATGCTGATAACCTCAGTTTCACTTCGAGTCTTCGTCAGACGAGGACTTTGTATCAATTAAACGACAATACGATTTGTAGTGCAGGGATGAACAAAATCAACTTCACAATGATGGTTGAAAATCATCGCAACAGATTTCTTTTAACCACAGTAGTTAGGCTTTTCTTCCTTATAATCGAAGATGGGAGTGGATATTAAAAGGGGGCGGGGGGGGGGGGGGGGGGGAGGGGGGGACCTGAAATGGAAACTAGTTCTGTGTGAGATTGTTTAAACGCCGTCTGTGTTTCCCATCTCTGTCACTTTAAATGTCGAACTCTGTGATTCGCCGAATTATTTTGTAAACTAATTTGTGATTGGTAGGAAGAACTGTCGAAAACCCTCGCCTATTTGTTCGTTTGATTGTCAGAATAACGTTCGTCCGTTCACTTGTCTGCTCAAGAACGTGCACTGAGGAAGAAAGGAAAGGAGGATTGACTGATTGATCTTTAATATGCAAGGATGAAGATTTTAGGCCAAAGCCTAGTCTCACAATCTGTCCTTGTCATGCATACATTATTTCAACACATATCGTTCATACTGACAATTCAGCATAGCAACATTGTAATCTAATTCTACAATGATAAGCAAACTATTCATAAAAGTAATAATGACATGGGGGGGGGGGGGGGGGGGAACAGAAGGAAACTTACAAACAAACAAAACTACAGAGAGAGAGAGAGAGTGAGAGAGAGAGAGAGTTAAGAGGAGGGGGGGGGGGGGGGGGCGGAGAGAATGGTAGATAGTGGGAGGAGAAAAGGGATGGCAGACAGAGTGGGAGTGGGGAAGGGCGATTTTAACGGAGTAGGTTATATGTTTAGACGATGTATTCAAAGTATGATTCACAGAAGACTTTGCGAATGGACGCTAATCATTTTAATAGAATAATCAAATTACTGAGACATAAAATGTTTATGCAAATGTTTCTTGAAAAGTTTTAAAGTATACGTATTTTGTAGATTCGGTGGAAGTGAGTTCCAGACATATGGTCCAGAGTAAGCTAGGCTTGTTTTGTATAGATCAATGCGTGGGTAGGGAAGAAGGAATTTCGTCGAGCCAGAAAAGCTGTTCGATCTAAGGTTGCCGAGAAGGCAGGTTGGTAAGGAGAGGGTAGACCTTTAACGATGACGCCATTCAAGGCTTTTTTTAATCCCTGAAGACGGTAGATGCCTACCTTGATGGTGGGATGACAAAACGGGTGCTGATGCAAACTCTCCTACTTAAAGCGGTCTGTTGAGATTGTAGAATACATAGTTCTTTGAGAAGAAATCACCACAAATGTCGTGCTTAGCTGAGGAGTGTCACGGATGTCATGCCGAACATCCCTCCAACCAACCCCCACCTAGCTAACAGCCAGGACAGAAGCACAAACACAATATGATTTACACCCAACAGAACATGAATAAAATGAGCGCGAAGCCTATGCCAACAATGGAGGTCACACAGCACGGATATTAAGTTTTTATTTAAGCGAGCGAAAAACCAACAATCCCAACACAGTCAAGTGTGTCACATGCTGAAGCCTTCAGATATGTTTTGCTATCTTATTTTCGTAAGATAGATCCGAGTTTAGGATAGGGTGCAATGGATACTATGGTCACCTGTGACCTTACCGTGGACCACAGGAGCAATGCCCTGCCTGATATCCTGCGCACAGCAACTGTTGCGCCCCATGGGGTCCCGACAGCAATGTTGTGCAGGTTTACGAGAAAAAGGACCTATTCTGGCAGCTGTCGTATCCTAATAGACGACGGCGATGCCAGATTACAACACCGGACTGGTGAGGCAGTTACTCCAACTCAGTTCTGCAAGGGAAAGGAATTTACTCATTCTATGAGGGGTCCGTTTAAGGGAAAAGAAGGTGGGGGTAGGGGAGGGGAGGGGACTAACGGGGCTACAACAAAGGAAGGAAAGTTACATGTCCACCCCCACCCCCATCCCGCCCCCCTCTACTTTCAACTGGGCTTAGTATATTCTTTTTACTTCTTGATATCCTTCCACTTTCCATACACGCCTTTACTGTGATGCATCCTTCATTCTCAAATTATCATTATTATTGTTATCGTTATTATTACTATTTCTTTTAAGCAAGCGTTGGCAGCATGAAAACTGGATTAAGTTGTAACGACGATGTCGACAATGACCACGATGCCGTGAAATTAGTGACAATTCAATATCTTGCGCACCTTCTGACACGTGCCACACATTCAGGTAATTGTGTCATTTCTTCTTCTTCTTCATCTTCTTCTTGTTTGTTTGTTCGGTTTTTTTGTTGTTGTTTTGTTTTGTTTTGTTTTTGATAAGGGTTCCACACAAACGAGATCAAACTGCAGGCTGCTACGGCCCACTGAGCAGCGAGGCTGCCACAGATGCATGACTCGGGTCGCAGCCAAGGCTGCCGACACTGAAGGTGGAAAGAGAGAGAGAGAGAGAGAGAGAGGGAAGAGAGAGAGAGAGAGAGAGAGAGAGAGAGAGAGAGAGAGGACTGGAGGGTGAAGGCGTGGGTGTACCAGGAAGAGGGGGCAAGAGGGTAGGGTTAGGGGTCTGTGGCTCCTTTGCTACAGGTAAGGTAAAGGCATCAAGGGTAGGTACACCCATGGGAGGGAAGGGTTACAGCGAGGCAGCATCCAAAGCCCAGCAGGAAGGGGGGGGGGGGGGGTGGGGGGCGGGGGCGGGACACACAACTCCTGCAAACTATAAGGAGTTGTTTACCACACCATTCCCATACTCCATACAAACAGATACATCCTCCCAATGTCCCTGGTTACCGTGTTACCTATCGTCTTAATGTCACAAAGATGAAACGTCCCCAATAATTTTCCCGCTCTTCATCACAAATGGAAGACCAGCCCATGGGTATAGTGGTAACACAGAAGAGCGTCTTCTCAGGTAATCATTCTCTAGAAGGGGTGGAAGAAAAGGGACCCTGACTGTATACATTGTGACGGCTTCCCTAAGTGCGGGCGCACTAAACAAAATCCTGGCGAAACAGCCATCAAGCGTCGTCAATGCGTGAGGCAGCACTCTCCCCTGGGGTACGTATAAAAAAATGTATATGTATCACTGCTCCACAGTATGATTATTTCCTGGCTCTCTTTCACTGGGGTCACACATCAGTATTGTGCCAGACGAATCATGAATACTGGTTCCCACTTCGCCGGGGTACCATGTCAGTATAGCGCTGAACACTGCACGATTACTCTCTCTCTCTCTCTCTCTTTTATTTTTTTTTTTTTTTTCATTCATTGGGATAGCCGATCAATAACGTGTCACTTAACCCGCGAGATATCAAGCCCATGCCAAAGTCACTTGTTTAAAAAAGATGTGGTAAAACACTAACTAAACAGAGGGAGACGCTCTCTTCTCTCTCTCTCTCTCTCTCTCTCTCTCTCTCTCTCTCTCTCTCTCTCTCTCTCTCCTTCATGGGCGTTGCAATAGTCTGGAACAAAATCCGCCCTCTCCTAAAGAGGAACAAAGAAGGGGACTGTTACACACATGGGTGAAATGTCTCTTTCTAAATTAAAAGTATGTATATACAAATAATACTACGATCACTCAGGAGAGAGAGAGAGAGAGAGAGAGAGAGAGAGAGAGAGAGAGAGAGAGAGAGAGAGAGAGAGCCGTAATGAATTATCAAGGCGTACAGCCCACAACTATAGAGAAACAGCTGTCTCCGTTTGAAAATTCAGTCAGGCAACACCTGGCCACAAACTGTTCAGTACAGTTAATCACCATATTCTATGGGGAAAGGCATGATCCTTTCTATCATTCTTTTAGAATGTAAGGATGTCAGAATGTAAGGATGTAAGTAAGATAATAAATCAAGTATTATTCAGGGGCGACAACTGATCACTGGATCACTAGCACTATAAAGGGGCACTGGATCACAATCTCCACCACTTCAGCCTGTTCGGTGGTAGGATTTTGGAACTGCCACTCTCACATAAGTTAATCACACGATCACCCTCTCTATATAGACACTCAAAAACAAAACAAACCAAAACAAAAACCCACACGAGTTAAACTTTACATTTTCGCAGTTAAACAAAGAGAAGGCACATCCTTACTACAGTACTAAGGGCACACAAATTTCACGTTTACAAACCCGCACTCGCATCTAACCATGCGAGAGAGAGAGAGAGAGAGGTGACGGAAGAAAACTGTGACGAATCTTCTCCATGACGTCATGAAAAGATAGGGTCAGGGGAAAATACT
>CM065742.1:16454941-16487441 GCA_033310375.1 Conus canariensis | reverse complement strand
CACTAACACAGGAGATCAACAGTACTACCGACCTATGGCGGTCAGCCTCTCCACGTCGTCTTGACGGAGAATCCTCAAGTCACAGTATTCACACGCAACAGGGTACACTCACACAGGAGATCAACAGTACTACCGACCTGGCGGTCAGCCTCTCCACGTCGTCTTGACGGAGAATCCTCAAGTCACAGTATTCACACGGCAACAGGGTACACTACACAGGAGATCAACAGTACTACGACCCTGGCGGTCAGCCTCTCCACGTCGTCTTGACGGAGAATCCTCAAGTCACAGTATTCACACGCAACAGGGTACACTACACAGGAGATCAACAGTACTACGACCTGCTGGCGGTCAGCCTCTCCACGTCGTCTTGACGGAGAATCCTCAAGTCACAGTATTCACACGGCAACAGGGTACACTAACACAGGAGATCAACAGTACTACCGACCTGCTGGCGGTCAGCCTCTCCACGTCGTCTTGACGGAGAATCCTCAAGTCACAGTATTCACACGCAACAGGGTACACTCACAGGAGATCAACAGTACTACCGACCTGGCGGTCAGCCTTTCCACGTCGTCTTGACGGAGAATCCTCAAGTCACAGTATTCACACGGCAACAGGGTACACTCACACGGAGATCAACAGTACTACCGACTGGCGGTCAGCCTCTCCACGTCGTCTTGACGGAGAATCCTCAAGTCACAGTATTCACACGACAACAGGGTACACTAACACAGGAGATCAACAGTACTACCGACCTAGCGGTCAGCCTTCCACGTCTCTTGACGGAGAATCCTCAAGTCACAGTATTCACACGACAACAGGGTACACTAACACAGGAGATCAACAGTACTACCACCTTGGCGGTCAGCCTCTCCACGTCGTCTTGACGGAGAATCCTCAAGTCACAGTATTCACACGACAACAGGGTACACTAACACAGGAGATCAACAGTACTACGACCTACTGGCGGTCAGCCTTTCCACGTCGTCTTGACGGAGAATCCTCAAGTCACAGTATTCACACGACAACAGGGTACACTACACGGAGATCAACAGTACTACCGACATGCGGTCAGCCTCTCCACGTCGTCTTGACGGAGCATCCTCAAGTCACAGTATTCACACGACAACAGGGTACACTAACACAGGAGATCAACAGTACTACCGACCTGCGGTCAGCCTTTCCACGTCAGTCTTGACGGAGAATCCTCAAGTCACAGTATTCACACGACAACAGGTACACTAACACGGAGATCAACAGTACTACCGACTAGCGGTCAGCCTTCTCCACGTCGTCTTGACGGAGAATCCTCAAGTCACAGTATTCACACGACAACAGGGTACACTAACACAGGAGATCAACAGTTACTACCGACCTAGCGGTCAGCCTTTCCAGTCATCTTGACGGAGAATCCTCAAGTCACAGTATTCACACGACAACAGGGTACACTAACACAGGAGATCAACAGTACTACCGACCTAGCGGTCAGCCTCTCCACGTCGTCTTGACAGAGAATCCTCAAGTCACAGTATTCACACGGCAACAGGGTACACTAACACAGGAGATCAACAGTACTACCGACCTTGGCGGTCAGCCTCTCACGTCGTCTTGACGGAGAATCCTCAAGTCACAGTATTCACACGACACAGGGTACACTAACACAGGAGATCAACAGTACTACCGACCTGCGCGTCAGCCTTCCACGTCGTCTTGACGGAGAATCCTCAAGTCACAGTATTCACACGGCAACAGGGTACACTAACACAGGAGATCAACAGTACTACCGACCTGCGGTCAGCCTCTCCACGTCGTCTTGACGGAGAATCCTCAAGTCACAGTATTCACACGACAACAGGGTACACTAACACAGGAGATCAACAGTACTACCGACCTAGCGGTCAGCCTCTCCACGTCGTCTTGACGAGAATCCTCAAGTCACAGTATTCACACGACAACAGGGTACACTACACAGGAGATCAACAGTACTACCGACCTGCGGTCAGCCTCTCCACGTCGTCTTGACGGAGAATCTCAAGTCACAGTATTCACACGACAACAGGGTACACTACACAGGAGATCAACAGTACTACGACCTGCGGTCAGCCTTCCACGTCGTCTTGACGGAGAATCCTCAAGTCACAGTATTCACACGGCAACAGGGTACACTACACGGAGATCAACAGTACTACCGACTTGGCGGTCAGCCTCTCCACGTCGTCTTGACGGAGAATCCTCAAGTCACAGTATTCACACGCAACAGGGTACACTAACACAGGAGATCAACAGTACTACCGACCTGGCGGTCAGCCTCTCCACGTCGTCTTGACGGAGAATCCTCAAGTCACAGTATTCACACGGCAACAGGGTACACTAACACAGGAGATCAACAGTACTACCGACCTGGCGGTCAGCCTCTCCACGTCGTCTTGACGAGAATCCTCAAGTCACAGTATTCACACGGCAACAGGGTACACTAACACAGGAGATCAACAGTACTACCGACCTACTGGCGGTCAGCCTTCCACGTCGTCTTGACGGAGAATCCTCAAGTCACAGTATTCACACGACAACAGGGTACACTCACAGGAGATCAACAGTACTACCGACCTGGCGGTCAGCCTCTCCACGTCGTCTTGACGGAGAATCCTCAAGTCACAGTATTCACACGCAACAGGGTACACTAACACAGGAGATCAACAGTACTACCGACCTGCGGTCAGCCTTCCACGTCGTCTTGACGGAGAATCCTCAAGTCACAGTATTCACACGACAACAGGGTACACTACACAGGGATCAACAGTACTACCGACCTATGGCGGTCAGCCTCTCCACGTCGTCTTGACGGAGAATCCTCAAGTCACAGTATTCACACGACAACAGGGTACACTAACACAGGAGATCAACAGTACTACCGACTAGCGGTCAGCCTTCCACGTCGTCTTGACGGAGAATCCTCAAGTCACAGTATTCACACGACAACAGGGTACACTAACACAGGAGATCAACAGTACTACCGACCTAGCGGTCAGCCTTCCACGTCGTCTTGACGGAGAATCCTCAAGTCACAGTATTCACACGACAACAGGGTACACTAACACAGGAGATCAACAGTACTACCGACCTGGGCGGTCAGCCTCTCCACGTCGTCTTGACGGAGAATCCTCAAGTCACAGTATTCACACGACAACAGGGTACACTAACACAGGAGATCAACAGTACTACCGACCTAGCGGTCAGCCTCTCCACGTCGTCTTGACGGAGCATCCTCAAGTCACAGTATTCACACGACAACAGGGTACACTAACACAGGAGATCAACAGTACTACCGACCTAGCGGTCAGCCTTTCCACGTCATCTTGACGGAGAATCCTCAAGTCACAGTATTCACACGACAACAGGGTACACTCACACGGGAGATCAACAGTACTACCGAAATGGCGGTCAGCCTCTCCACGTCGTCTTGACGGAGAATCCTCAAGTCACAGTATTCACACGACAACAGGGTACACTAACACAGGAGATCAACAGTACTACCGACCTAGCGGTCAGCCTTTCCATGTCATCTTGACGGAGAATCCTCAAGTCACAGTATTCACACGACAACAGGGTACACTAACACAGGAGATCAACAGTACTACCGACCTAGCGGTCAGCCTCTCCACGTCGTCTTGACAGAGAATCCTCAAGTCACAGTATTCACACGGCAACAGGGTACACTAACACAGGAGATCAACAGTACTACCGACCTGCTGGCGGTCAGCCTCTCCACGTCGTCTTGACGGAGAATCCTCAAGTCACAGTATTCACACGACAACAGGGTACACTAACACAGGAGATCAACAGTACTACCGACCTAGCGGTCAGCCTTTCCACGTCGTCTTGACGGAGAATCCTCAAGTCACAGTATTCACACGACAACAGGGTACACTAACACAGGAGATCAACAGTACTACCGACCTAGCGGTCAGCCTCTCCACGTCGTCTTGACGGAGAATCCTCAAGTCACAGTATTCACACGACAACAGGGTACACTAACACAGGAGATCAACAGTACTACCGACCTAGCGGTCAGCCTCTCCACGTCGTCTTGACGGAGAATCCTCAAGTCACAGTATTCACACGACAACAGGGTACACTAACACAGGAGATCAACAGTACTACCGACCTAGCGGTCAGCCTCTCCACGTCGTCTTGACGGAGAATCCTCAAGTCACAGTATTCACACGACAACAGGGTACACTCACACAGGAGATCAACAGTACTACCGACCTAGCGGTCAGCCTTTCCACGTCGTCTTGACGGAGAATCCTCAAGTCACAGTATTCACACGACAACAGGGTACACTAACACAGGAGATCAACAGTACTACCGACCTAGCGGTCAGCCTCTCCACGTCGTCTTGACGGAGAATCCTCAAGTCACAGTATTCACACGACAACAGGGTACACTAACACAGGAGATCAACAGTACTACCGACCTAGCGGTCAGCCTTTCCACGTCGTCTTGACGGAGAATCCTCAAGTCACAGTATTCACACGACAACAGGGTACACTAACACAGGAGATCAACAGTACTACCGACCTAGCGGTCAGCCTCTCCACGTCGTCTTGACGGAGAATCCTCAAGTCACAGTATTCACACGACAACAGGGTACACTAACACAGGAGATCAACAGTACTACCGACCTAGCGGTCAGCCTCTCCACGTCGTCTTGACGGAGAATCCTCAAGTCACAGTATTCACACGACAACAGGGTACACTAACACAGGAGATCAACAGTACTACCGACCTAGCGGTCAGCCTCTCACGTCGTCTTGACGGAGAATCCTCAAGTCACAGTATTCACACGACAACAGGGTACACTCACACAGGAGATCAACAGTACTACCGACCTAGCGGTCAGCCTTTCCACGTCGTCTTGACGGAGAATCCTAAAGTCACAGTATTCACACGACAACAGGGTACACTAACACAGGAGATCAACAGTACTACCGACCTAGCGGTCAGCCTCTCCACGTCGTCTTGACGGAGAATCCTCAAGTCACAGTATTCACACGACAACAGGGTACACTAACACAGGAGATCAACAGTACTACCGACCTAGCGGTCAGCCTCTCCACGTCGTCTTGACGGAGAATCCTCAAGTCACAGTATTCACACGACAACAGGGTACACTAACACAGGAGATCAACAGTACTACCGACCTAGCAGTCAGCCTCTCCACGTCGTCTTGACGGAGAATCCTCAAGTCACAGTATTCACACGGCAACAGGGTACACTCACACAGATCAACAGTACTACCGACCTAGCGGTCAGCCTCTCCACGTTGTCTTGACGGAGAATCCTCAAGTCACAGTATTCACACGGCAACAGGGTACACTAACACAGGAGATCAACAGTACTACCGACCTAGCAGTCAGCCTCTCCACGTCGTCTTGACGGAGAATCCTCAAGTCACAGTATTCACACGACAACAGGGTACACTAACACAGATCAAGAGTACTACTAAAATGGCGGTCAGCCTCTCCACGTCGTCTTGACGGAGACAGCGGCGGATGAAGACGATTACAGTTCCTGGCGGGACTCGGTGGCCTCACAGTTTTTTCTTTCTCTCGCTCCCATTTTTTGTTTTTCGTCATGTTGTTATGTTATTTTACGTTGACGTTACGTTGACGTCACAACACTGATGGTATTTGCTGTGACCTGCGCGCGCGCGTGTGTGTGTATGTGTGTGTAAATTGCGTTTTCACGTAATGCGTGTTGTGAAATGCTGTTAAATGAAATGACCAGACACGTGTGTGTGTGTGTGTGTGTGTGTGTGTGTGTGTGTGTGTGTGTGTGTGTTTGGGCATGTCTCTGTATGCTGCATATATACGTGTATATGTGCGTGTACGTGTGCATGCACATTGTTCATGCACACCCATGTGTACATGAGCATGCATGCTTGATAAGCGTGCACACGAATACCTGCCCGTGCAAGTGTGCAGTAAATGTATGGACCCTTATTTGTGTGGAAAACGTGGGCATAGACCGTCGCCAGTGAATACAAATAAAGGCTTAAAGGCTAAAGCCCCCCCCCCCCCCCCCCCCCCCCCGCCCTTAAACACCCACACCCCTCTAAAGAAGCATTACAACTGAAAAGGAAAAAATTTAATATTTTCAGAACGAAGGCAGGCAAACGGGCCACAAATTGAGAACACACACACACACACACACACACACACACACACACACACACACACACACACACACACTCATTCCACCTTCTCCTCCCACACACATACGCAATGTGTAGACAACGGTTGAAGAAGACGACGTTTACAGACTACATAAGCCAAGTCTACATTTCCTATTTTACGACGTGCCCACTTTTGCTTTCATGCTCTTACTCTATTTCCGTATGTGGTTGTAAGTGTGCATGCAATGCATGTGCACATGCCTAGCAATTTCTGATTTCAGTAATCGTTTGGTGATTTTGCATCTATTGTGTTATGCAGCCACTTTTGTGAAATTGTCATTTTTTTTTATCTTTGTTTTTTGTTGTTGTTGTTGACAAATTTGGTAAAGGGCTGGAGGACCTCCACCATACGGCAACCTTCGTCAGTTCCTCTAGGGTTCCTGTCTGAGTGTACGAAGAAGAAGAAGAAGAAGAAGAAGAAGAAAGTTTGGCGAAAATTGGTACGCCTGAGAGCTGGCAAAGTTTTTGCAGATCAAAGCGGATCACCGGGGTGTGTTAAAAGTCAAGTGTATGTCACAAGAAATTTGGACCAACGACACGCTTCTCCAAGGTCTATGTCTGCACTGTTCACATGGGGGAAGAATACAAATTTCCAAAGGCAGAATGGAACTCGGATTATCTTAAAAGATTATGGAATTTCGGGTCAAAATCACAGCCATACAGGTAGGGTTTTGAGGTTCTGAAAACCATAGTTCAAAGACAGTTTCAAACCAACGATTGGAGAAGGATGATTCCTCTTACCTCTGCATACAGACTGTATACGGGGATGGAGCGAAATGCCCCCAGAGTCGAAGCCCTTGGTGGTTCCAGAGGTTTTAAGTAGAAAATTCTTGCAGAGCTATAAACAAGACAGCCGTAAACCAGTTTGGAGCAGATCAAAGCTTTCTGACTGGAAATTTTCAAGTGCTGAATGTGACTTCTAGAGTTCAGTTTTTGATCGGAGACAGCTCCCCCAATTTGGCTTCCTTCACAGCTGGAGTGGTGGAAGTTATCCAAACAAATTTCAAGGTCAGAATACTCTGTGTGTTGGTACATCATCCACATGAAATTGAAACCCTTTTCCTCAAACCACGGTTGGACGGTATCCACGTGAAGTTGGAGTAAGTGTTGCACAGGTGGCTCAGACTGCGCAGAGTGGAAAGTCGTAAATAGAGAGGTCTCCACAGGGCCTTGTTTTACAGGGTGGACTATCTGATTAATGTTGATGCTGAAGAGACTATAAGAAAGGATGCTCCCCTGTGTTACACCCAACTCCTACTTTTGGATGTGAGACAGCATGGCGCCAACAAAGGCTGGAAACAGCCGATCAGCCAGACAGATGTTAAGTAAACAAAGGGAGATAGCTCCGAAAACCTAGATTATGAAGATCCACGTGAACACAGACTTCCACGTGGTGTTGTGAGCCTTCTCCAGGTCAAAACAATATAGTAACCACACGTTGTTTGTTCATGAAGGTATTGCGGAGAGTAGTTTCAAGATGACTATATGGTCATCAGTAAATGGTACTTGCGAAAACAACACTGTTCTTTGAACAAAAGGCTATCGGTTTCCAGTGTACATATCAGACGAGAGTTGACCATCTTTCCCATGAATTTACAATGGTAGTGGTCAGAGCTTTTATGCAATAATTAAAAGTTGGTCAAGTCTTCCGGGTTTTCTGGAATCAGTGAGGGCTTTCCATCAGGTGGGTAGAGGTACCTTGTAGTCCAAATATCAATGTATACTTTAAAAAAGAGTCTGGAAACAGTTGTCTTTTTTTTTTTTTTTTTAAATATTTAATATTAGCACTGTATGTATGTGTGTGTGTGTGTGTAAATAATTCGGACTTGATATTAAAATCTGCCTCCCTTTTGTTCATAATATGATTATTAGAAGAAGAAGGAAAAAAGAAACAAAAATACATTCCCAAGCGGGGAATCGAACCCCGGCCGTCGCGGTGAGAGCGCGAAATCCTAACCACTAGACCACTTGGGATATACCTTTTGATGGCAGGATTAAAAGATATGTATCCAATAATTTTTTTCGCCGTTGGATTTCTCTCCCCCCCCCCTCTTCCCCGCCCCCTTAATACTGGCTTCATGTTGATATATAATACATTGCGTCTAGATCAAAGTCCTATGATAAAGGTTTCCCCATATACTATAAGCAATTTAGTGAAAATGTACCCATGACGTCATGAACGGAAGTGCTCTATCAACAGGAAGTTGCTCAACACAGGGGACACGAGGTGGCCGTCAGATATTTCATGCTTGGACTACTCTGTTGCTGATTTGGTTTTGTTTTTCTCGGTTTGGATTCTTTATTTACAAGGATTCGACGATGGAATATATACCATCAGTAAATGAACAGATGGGCAAAATGTAAGCATTCAGTATAACATTGTCTGACTTAATGATCATGTATTGAATAACAAAGTAAAGTTGCATAGACTGGCAGATCTTTTTCTTTACCTTTAGTTTTCCTTTCGTGAAAGGTGAGATTTACGTCCTATGGCCGGGGGCCCTTTAGGACAAGATTCCCCAGATGTAATCTGTAAAGTTCTTGGCGTTGCTGTCCCCAGCGGTGATTGGCCGGGGTCGGTGTTGTTGGTCGTCTGCTCTCCGCGGCAGTCTGCTTCCAAGCCCATCCTTCTTCTTCTTGTGTTTAGGCAGCCAACATCTACAGTCAGACGAATCAGCCGCACTAATTTTAGAGGAAAAGCTTCCGTTCCTCCCGAGTGAACACATATTAAAGTTTTCAAAGTCCAGGGGTATTGCCAAATCCGTTACCAGTGATGGGGGGGGGGGGGGGGGGGGGGGGGGGGGGTTCTTGGGGGAGGGGTTAGTGGAGGCGTGCCATCCTGGCCTGGAAGGCAGCCAGGGATGGCGCCGACACAGTCTCTGCAGGAAGGCTGTTCCACTCCGGAATGGTCCTTGGGAAAAAGGATTTGTGACAGTAGTCAGTGCGGCTCTGTGGGATGTCATAGTGGAGGTGGTGGGCGCGCCTTGAAGAACGTCTTCTGGCGCTGGCGCGGGGAAGAAGCTGGGAGTTGACGCAGGCCATGCCGTGGTGGATTTTGTAAAACATGGCGAGTCTCGCTTTTTTCCTGCGAGTCTGCAGCATTGGCCATTCTGGATCGCTGAGCATCTCTTCAATGCTGGATGTTTGCCGGAATCAGTGCGAGACCCATCTTGCCGCCCGTCGCTGGATCTTTTCCACTGCCTCGATGTTTTCATCAGTGAAGGGGTCCCATACTGTTCCAGCATATTCCAGTATGGGTCGCACCAGTGTCTTGTATGCAGCCTGCTTAATGGACTTGCTTGTTTAGTCTAATGTTTCTGCTGATGAAGCCCAGTGCTTTGTTTGCCTTATTAGTTATGTTGATTATGTGGGGCTTCCAGTCCAGGTCATGCATGATGGTAATGCACAGGTATTTTGCCTGGGATTCCTCTTGGAGCGTATGGCCGCGGAGCTGGTAGTCGTGGTGGAGGGTGGTCAGGCGCCTGGTCATGTGAACTGTGGTGCACTTCTAGGGGTGGAAGCACATTTTCCACTTCTCCTCCCAAGTGGCGAGTTTGTCGAGGTCTTCCTGTAAGTTCTGGTCTTGCGCTGAACAAACATTTGTGTGACAAGCTGTGTCATCCGCAAAGAGCCTAGCTGTAGAGGTCAGACCGGTCGGCAGGTCATTGATGAACAGTAGGAATAGGGTCGGGCTGAGGACCGAGCCCTGTGGTACCCCTGACTCTACTGGAACAAACTCTGATTTTGACCCGTTGACGATGACGGACTGTTTCCTGTCATGTAGGAATTCCTCAATCCATGCGTTGACCTGACCGCAGATGCCAAGGTGACGAAGTTTGTGGACAAGGAGACTATGACTCACCTTGTCAGACTCAAAGGCTTTACTGAAGTCTGGGACCAGTAAGTCTTCCTGCAGTCCGTCTTCAAGCGCTTTGGAGACCTCATCGACAAAACCCAGTAGCTGCGTCTCACACGAATGGGCGCGACAGAAACCGTGCTGTTCCTTGCAGAGGATCCGGTGCTCCTCGCAGTACTCCATGATGGCACTGACCAGTACATGTTCCAGCAGCTTGCAGGGTATGCTGGTCAGCAAGATGGGCCTGTGATTTTCCGCCTTGTATCTTTCACCCTTTTTGAATACAGATTGTACAGTTCCCTTTCACTGTTTCAGGACCACTGATGTGGATCCATTCCCTAACTGATCAAATACTCACACAAGGCTGGCGAGCCAGAGGACAGGGGTGTGAGTATTTGAGGTTCGACCCAAGGCTGGACTCTGGGGAATCTCTTTGCCTCTTTTGACTCTCTTTGCCCACCGCACCTCTTTCCTGCACAGTGGTTAAAACCAGCAGTCAGTACTGGAGGATAGGAGGGAGTCACACAGGAGCTTAATGGGTTGCATCCCAAGGGTGGGATGTGGTTGGAGGAAGTCCTGGACTCTGAGGTCATTAGTTGTCCTGAAATTCCACAGTGGTGCCAGGATGGCTGCTGGGGCGGGGCACCCACTGAAGGTTAGACTTAGAGTGATAATCACTCCCGCATGCACATGTCTGGTGCTCCCAGAGGCTACCCCAGCAGCAACCTGCACACAGTCTCCTCACTAGTTGGGAGGTGTTTCCTAGGGAGTTTCTGGCTTAGTTTCCTCTTCTCATGCACAGGAAGGTAAAGCCACATGTGTGGACAGACAGAATAACATCATGTTCACTCAGTAAGGTTGATACAAACTGGGGGGTTTAATTTCTAATTGGACTTCTAGGTTCTGAATCTAATCAATTATAGTTGGTGAACTATTCATTTGCTTATAAATTGAAGCAAGTAAATAAATAGTTACTGCTAACACACTGAAAATGCAACTAGACTCAACAAGTCACAATTCAAATTGATGTAGATTGACGAGATATGGCCATAGGAGCCTATGTAGGTGTGTAATCCCTCCTTTAGTTCTTCTCCTGTCTTTCACCCTTCCTCACCCCCCTGCCACCGTGCAGTCTCACCTCCCCCTCACCCAAAAAAGATGTAGAGAAAAAAGTGAGTCGGCCTAAAACAAAACCTGTCATGGCAATGTGAATGATAAAAGCTAATAAGCTTGTCATAAAAGCCATGTTAGTATCCCATGGGAACACAGCTTTAAAAGTTACGATTTTGTTTTCCCGAAAATGATTAAACTTCCATTTTTGTTTATTATTTACAGAAAGCCTAATGATAAAACTGCAAGTATAGACCAACATGTTAATCCTCAGTGTTGTAGATCTTTTTCTTTCCTGTTCCTAATAGCTGTCTACATGAGCAGCCCATAGAGCAGGAGAGAAATTAGTACATGCAGTTTGATTGTGGGTTTGTAATGGTTGATGATGATGAAAAGAGAAACTTATAATTCTAGTGGGAACAAATCATGTGATACAGTATGCTATCAGCTGTATCAACAAATTACAGCTTAGCCTAAATGCAGAGCTTCCAAGTGCTACGTTTTTGACATAGTATCCTACGATTTCATTCAGACAGGCATTATGGGTAACACTGACTTAGAAGAATAATGAATGACATGGTGAGTGCAGTGCCTGCTGTAAGTGTGGGTCACTGACTGGTGACACAGAATAATTAGAGAGGTGTGAAGAGCCTGCTATGAATTTGGGTCTCTTGATAGATGACAGAATAATCAACGCCGGAATTTTTAAGCTCTGGCTGTGAGTGTGGGTCACTGATAGATGACAGAATAATTAATGATGTGATGTTTTAAGCACTAGCTGTGAGTGTGGGTCATTGGTAGATTACATGAAATAGTCAATGGTATAATTTATAATTATATGCAAGTGAGGGTCATTGATAGATTACATGGAATAGTCAATGATGTAATGTAAGTGTGTGCGTGTGGGTCACTGATAGATTACATGGAATAGTCAGTGATGTAAGAAGTGCCTTCTGGGAGTGTTGATCACTAATACTATAGATGACATAGAACAATCAAGGACATGATGTTTTCAGCGCAGGCTGTGTGTGAGTGTGGGTTACTGATCAATAGATAACATAGAATAGCCAGTGATGTGCTGAGCTTCAGATTGTCAAGAAATTTTCATGTGAAATGTATAAATGGCGCATCACATATCAAGCTTGTGCGGCAGATTGTTGTGCACCTATGCCCATTACGCCAAGGTGGGAATCGGTCTGTCTCTCCTTCACTCAATCTTGTAGAGGATCAGAAGTGAAAAATATTGCCTGTCTGCTCAACCGCAGTTCATTCTGAGATAGGAATGATCACCTTTTGATCAATTTGGAATCAAAACAGTTGAAAAGTTTAGAGGTCAGGATCTGAGGAAAAGTAGAGTGGCATCTCTTATCAGCATGATATGTACTGCATTCGTTGTGCCGAGCATTCAGCAGTGACAGAAATGCCACTGAAGTCAAATCGGAGACTGGCAGTGTCACAAAGCGGTCAGCAGAGCAGGAACAGTTTTTGTTCGTTTGTTTTTTTAAGCGAATCCAACATCATGGTTTACAAAGGTGATAAATCTTCCCTCAGGAAGCAGTGTAGGCAGACAATACACACAAGATATACTCTGCCTACTGCCTACCCCAAACTACTTCCAACCCCAGCCTTGAACTTTGCTTTGCTCCTCTCCCCCCTTTATTTTGTGTATTGTAAATGGGCAATTCTTTCTCAAGTGGTGTTTTAAGTACTGGACACGAGTGTGGGTCTCAGTGATAGATAACATAGAATAATCAATGATGTGATGTTTGAAGCACGTATTGTTAATGTGGGTCACTGATATAGTGATACTGGTAGATTACAGTTTAAACAGAATAATCAATGACATGATGTTTTCTGTGCTGTTGTGAGTGTGGATTACTGATGGATAACATCTAGAATAATCAGTGATGTGATGTGTGAAGTGCATGCTGCAAATTTGGGTCACTTATAGATGACTTAGGAGCAACAAATATAGTGATGTTTGCAGCGCTGGCTGTGAGTGTTGGTCACTTACAATACATACAACATGAAATAATCAATGACATGATGTTAGCAGCATCTGCTGTGAGTGTGGGTCGCTGAGCAATATGACATGAAATAATCAATGACATGATGTTTACAGCACCTGCTGTGAGTGTGGGTCGCTGAGCGATATGACATGAAATAATCAATGACATGATGTTTGCAGCACCTGCTGTGAGTGTGGGTCGCTGAGCGATATGACATGAAATAATCAATGACATGATGTTTGCAGCGCCTGCTGTGAGTGTGGGTCGCTGATAGAACCGAACCCCAGCAACATGTGTGTGGCCTGCCTGCGCACCAAGGAGGACATCACAGAGGGCATTCCCAAGCAGGGTGTGCTTTACTTCTGCAGAAAGTGTGAAAGGTAATAGGTCCGTCATTGAGACTGTGAACCTTTTTTTTTTTTATGTTGACTTCCAGCAGTTACATTACTTGTCAAAATTCAAAACTGAGATGTTGTAATTTTTTGATGAAGTATGGTAGAACCTCTTAAATGAAAGGAAATTGGTTTGTGAGTGGGTGTAATTTATTAGTCCCAACCATTTTGAAAAACTGTACCTCTTTTTCTTTATTGTGTCGTTTAATTTTGATCAGTCATATTCAGTTTAAAATGTAAAGCATTAAGGTTCAGAGAGGGGAAGAAAAAAGGTTATTGAGCAGAAAATTTTCAGTCCAGTTTCAAATTGATTGGGACATCAGATCAAGATATACTAGGAGTAAGACACGCAGAGTTGTATAGATCTGTAAGCCCTCCTGTAAATTTGTCAGTTACTTTTTAACATGATCTGTAAACATGACTCCTGTGTTGAATTTTCAGAGGGAAGAAAAAAGGGGGAGGGGGGATCGGTGTGGGGGGGGGGGGGGATCCCAAAACCCCCTTTGCGCAGGTTTGTTTCTGATTTGTGTGAATTCATGAATAAAAAGAATAAAGACAAATTTAGTATTCAATATTTATAAACATCTACATGATGTTGTTTTCCTAGTTTAACCAGAGTGCTGTTCTTGGTGATTAATTGATCTGAGGAAGGAAGTGCGGCCTTCACCCAAATCATCTGCTCAACAAGATTGACTTTTACTCACTTCACTTCCCTGAGGTTGGCAGAGCTCTGTGTTGATAGCATTTCCAGCCACATTAGCATGATTGTGAAAACTTCTTGGAAACGTGTTCTGTACACAATTATGTGCTTTAGAACGCAACATGAATAATAATGCGCGTTTTCAGTAAAGAAAAAGAAGCGCACGTTCTGCTTTGCATTGAGAAGACCATATTAACCCGTTCACTGCTTGAAAATGTTACAAACAAAAGCTTTCCCAGTGCCAGGGAAATCTAATGATTTGGGGGTAATAATTAACAAAAAATTCTAGCTCAGAAACTACAAAAGATATAACAATGAAATATATATGGTTTTTGAAGGAAATTGAATGAAGATTTTGAATCTGGGCTTCTTTTGTTTTAATTTTGATAATAAAAAAATATTTAGGCATTTAGATGTGGATAGATTTTTTTGCACGATCGAAAACATATGTATTTACCACTACAGCTTCACATCCAAAAAAGAACACAAAGCAAAAAAGTTGAAAATAAAGTTTGTATTGTCACACTACACATGTAAATGAAAGTAAAACAGTTTAGAAGTCTATCAAGACGCTCACACTCTATGCAGACAGGTCAGTCCACGACCACGCCCCCCTCTCCCCACCACGCCCCCTTGCTGGACTTCAACCCTCTCTTTCACTCCTCGTTTTCTCCTACCTTTCCCTCTGCCCCGTGTCACGCCGCGAGCAGGCCACGCTGCCCTCTCGCGCTGACTATCACATCACTGGCCACTGGCACGCAGTGCAGAGTACAATCTAGGCGAGCTCATTCGACGCTGGCAAACCAGTCAGCTGAACACACACTGAGGTCACACAGTACGACACAATAACTGACGAATACGGTCGGCAATTCCATCACAATCATCATCTCGCCTTCATGCTCGAGTAAGTCGTTGAATAAAAGATTATTGTCTTTGTCAAAAATGATTAGCAGAGCCTGCTCAGCTGTGTAAATACGTTGATTTGGTCGCTACGCTTGTCAAAGGTTGCGCCGCCATCTTTGCAAGCAAGACGAAGTGCTGGCTGGTCATCCAGTCAGTGATGAGAATAAATGGGCTTTCCCCTCACGTGTGGTCATTTGCATATCATTTTAATACTCCAGACATATAAGGCTTACTACGTACACTCTATTTAAGTCCGTTAATAGAAATAGTAACGAATGAAAATTCAAGAAAAATGCATGACGTCAGTGGACGGCCCATAGGCACTGGGAAAGCATTTTTACTTCGGCGTCAGCTGACGGCTTATAGGCACTCTTCGGGTTAAATTAAGAGTGTTGAACGATAGCAGTTCATGCGCAGTGCTTTCCCTTGATTTTTGTTACATTTGGCTGTCTCTGACCAATCCGCATGCGCAGTATTTTGTTTGTTTGAACAACGTGAACCTTTGAACCTTGGCTGAAGTAATGTTTTTCCCGAGAACATTTCACATGTATGCTTACCGTTAGTAGATGATGGGCTGGACTATTAGCACTGTGAGTGGCATCGCACAGAATGTCATCTCTATATAATTCAGATCTTGGAAAACCAAAAACGTTTAGTATAGTATGGCAAATATTTCAGAGAAAGACATATTTATAGACCAGATAAACAAATCTACCACAGAGGCTAGTGTATTGTTACTAAGAGATGCTGGGCTATTAATGCATTGAAGAGGTACCAGAAAATTTGGTCTGGTCTAGGTTACAGGTGGGACAGAGGGAAGTGGGGGGTGGGTGGAGAGTGGGGGAAGGGGCGGTCACAGAGGGACTGACAAAGCAAGACAGATGTTTGAAAAAAAAACAACAGAAAAACTCAGTGCAACAAAATTTCAGTTTGTGGTGTATTTGAGAGGAAAATAAAGATCAAAATGAAAAAAAAGAACTGTTATTTATAATTATACTATGATGAAATAATGGTAATTGTAATAGGTCAGCTATGCCTCAAAGAAAACAGATTTTACCAACCTTTAGATGCTCAGAGATAAGGCACCAATTTTTGTTTTTCGAACAGTAAAATGATTTTGGAATTCACCATACACTCACTTTAAGAAGCATTCCCATTATGTTTGTTGGAAAGCTGAAACATGCAAAGTGCTATGCTTTTGGTGAAGAATGCTGAGATTTTTGGTGACAAGGCTATGGTGTTACACTTTGTTATGTGGCTTAAAGAACAAATATCCAAGGGAAAAAAAAAAGTGCTTTATACACTTGGTGGTAACTTGAAATGAACCTCGACAGTGTAGATCTTTAGGCTGTGGACTTGCGTCGTCAAGAAGTGGCCAGTGCAGCAAGGAGAGAAGAATGAGGAAAAATTGCACAGACAATCGTGATTTTGCCGCCTTATCGGTCCAGTTTGTTACCGACCATTTTTATCTTATGTAAGTAAAGTGAAAACCATGCTTTGGCAAGTAAGATTTTAGTCACTATAGTCCACCATCATGTTGTGCATGAAATGAAGTGCTTTTCAAAGCGCTGTTGAGTCTGACTAGTTACATTGCACACAAGTACAATGCTTAAATTTGGAATGCTACACTAAAAATGTCAAAATGCTACACCTACTGCTTTTGAGGCCTTGACAACTCTTGTTTACACTAGAAGTATAGAACCAATTTTGATTGAAAAGACATAAAGATGAAATGTGACCCCAGGTGAACTCATTACATTTCTGTACCGATCCAGGTCAAAGGGCAGGCCCAGAATCTGTTCATTTAGCTGATTTAACAATTGCCACAGAACGTGATCACACCGGGTTGATGGGTAATTTAAGTTCCACAGTTTACTGGTTATGGGATAATAATGATGACCGGCATGTGTATGATTATTGCATGTACATTTTTACAGATACTTACAGCCTCCGTCAACATGGATTTCTGCTCAGCTGGAGTCGAGGGAACTTCTTGGTGTGTGTCTGAAGAAGCTGAAAGGCCTTAACAAAGTGAGCAGAGAATTCATACTAGATGTGTATGCTGTGTGTTTGGACATGTGTGCGTGTGTGTGTGTGTGTGTGTGTGTGTGTGTGTGTGTGAGCATTTTTACACCTGTGTATGTGACTTTTCACCATTTGAGTAATGTTCCATTGCACACAAAAAGGAAAAAAGAGGTACTAGAAAAGAATCAGAAAAAGAAGCAACTTTTGTAAGCAAAATTGTGTTTCTGCAGTAGACATTAAATTAACTATTCCTAACACTGTAACAGTTAAAAAAAAAAGTTATAGTTTTGTTTCCATGGAATATTGAGAAACAAATTCTGTCTAAAGCCCAGTGAGGCTCTAACAAATCAGAATTCCTGTAATAAAACAGTCTTCCCATACCCCCACCCTAGACTCGTGTGCACACACACACATGCACAACAACATATGCACACACATTTCATTGTGAAATCAAATGAAAATTTGTACATGTATATGAATTAAAAGGAAAAAGGAAATACAAATGGATAAGGAAATTATACCACCTGATACTGGTAGCCACATACCACTTGCTACTGGTAGCCACACGCACAGTTCATGCTGTGTAGGTTTTTCATGCACATAACTTTAGACAAAGATCTGCTGTTTACACAAAATAACAGTTGGTTAACTCTGCAAAAAACAAAACAAAACAACAACAAAATGTCTGTTGACCAAATATCAGTTTTTAGTTGTGTTCAGTCTCGGTTTACACAAAGTGATATCAATAGTTGTCTGGAGGGAGGAAAGTAGATCTATAGAAAGATAACTATACCAGGGTGGGGTTGTTTACTTTCTTTGTTACTGTCGTTTTTATGAATTAGGTGTTGTGTGTCGTGCAGGTGCGTCTTGTGGACGCCAGTTTCGTGTGGACAGAACCTCACTCCATGAGAATTAAGGTCAAGCTGACCATTCAGAAGGAGGTGAGTTGGACTGTTGGACCAAGAAAAATGTTGTGTTTTGTTTTCCTTTGTATGTGTGTGCATGCATGTGATGGTGCCTATGTTGATACATGTGAACAAAGATCTAATACCTTTCTGTCGGTTTCTCT
Organism: Conus canariensis; assembly: GCA_033310375.1. NCBI lineage: Eukaryota > Metazoa > Mollusca > Gastropoda > Neogastropoda > Conidae > Conus > Conus canariensis. The sequence goes on along the minus strand of CM065742.1, from coordinate 16,469,136 downwards.
TATCTGTGTGTGTTTTTTTTTTACATGACCGCTTGGTCGGGTGTGATATAGTTTAAGATCAGTGTTTTAGTATTAGCACTTGTCTTTGATTTGGTATTAGCACTTGTCTTTGATTTGATTTTCAGGTCTGTCATTGGAACTGATTTGTCTGGAGCCCTTTTACTAGAGTCATAGGGGATCCTGGAGAAACTGTCTTTTCTAACTTCAGTTGCTTATACACTACAGAAGTCAAGACAAATCTGCTGTAACATCTGTCTCTACCCCTGCCACATAAAGACAAGAGCGACAATTTACGGATAGGTTAGGCAAAAGATTTTTTTTTTTCACTCAACAGAGAAGAGAGAGTTCCATGCTCACTTACATTGTTTATGCCAAACAATTGCTGCGTGTCCTGCTGGCAGTTTAATTTTGATGTAGAATCATTTTTTATTCATTTGATTATTTGTATGTAGTCAGATATTTTCTATGTGACTGGAAACTGCTTGTCTTGCTCACTGGTTAAAATGCATTCTGCTGGACCACTGTTAAGGAACAAAATGCATCCCTGATTGTGACAGAATCAGGGATGTATGCATTTACATAAATGGGAACCCTGGATTTTTGTTCTCTGTATTTTAACTTTGTAAAAGATCTTGCTTGAAGCAGTGACATGGTCTTGGGTGTCAGCCATGCATTAAGCATCAAAGCTAGAGTTGAGTGCCGATTTTAAGTCACTGGCAGCCCTACTGTTGCCTTCAGGGTATCCACCACCCCATCCCCCCCCCCCCCCCCCCCCCCCCAAATATCACAGACTGTCGGAAAAAGTTGCATGGAGCTAAGTCATAAGAGTCTGTGCTAGGATATATGCAAGAGCTTGCATCTATTTATATTCAGGTGAAAAATTGTGAATGTACATAGGAGAGAGTTTGTGTGAATTATGTACCTATGAGAGATTGTATTGTGCGTACAGGTAAGAAGTTGGGAATGCTGACATGTAAGAGGCTGAGCAAGTTTTCAACAGGAAATTGGGCGTGTATACTTGTGACAGATTATGAATGAACAAGAGTGAGGGATTGTGCTTTGTGTGTGTTCAGGTGAATGGAGAAATTGGGTGTGTATACTTGTGAAAATTATGAATGAACAAGAGTGAGGGATTGTGCTGTGTGTGTGTTCAGGTGAATGGAGAAATTGGGCGTGTATACCTGTGAAATATTATGAATGAACAAGAGTGAGGGATTGTGCTGTGTGTGTTCAGGTGAATGGAGAAATTGGGCGTGTATACCTGTGAAATATTATGAATGAACAAGAGTGAGGGATTGTGCTGTGTGTGTGTTCAGGTGAATGGAGAAATTGGGCGTGTATACTTGTGAAAAATTATGAATGAACAAGAGTGAGGGATTGTGCTTTGTGTGTGTTCAGGTGAATGGAGAAATTGGGCGTGTATACCTGTGAAATATTATGAATGAACAAGAGTGAGGGATTGTGCTGTGTGTGTGTTCAGGTGAATGGAGAAATTGGGCGTGTATACCTGTGAAATATTATGAATGAACAAGAGTGAGGGATTGTGCTGTGTGTGTGTGCAGGTGAATGGAGCAGTGCTGCAGCAAGTGTTCGTGGTCGAGTTCACGGTGCAGAGCCACATGTGTGATGATTGTCACCGGGTGGAGGCTAAGGACTACTGGAGGGCTGTGGTTCAAATCCGACAGAAGGTCAGAGTGTGTTTGGTTTGTGTTTAGGTGGTGCCGTAAGTGAAGTGTATGTGTGTGTGTATGAGTGTGTGTGTCTGTGCCTGTGTGTGTGTGCTTATGTTTGTGTGTGTGCATGTGTATGTGTGTGTGTATGTATTTTTGTGTGTGTGTGTTTGTCTGCGTCTGTGTACAAGTGTGCGTGTGTATGCGTGTGTGTGTGCAGAAATGTGTAACAGGATTTTTATAGTCCACTAAGGTCCTTGAAAGTCTTTGAGATCTGAACCCCCATTTCAGAACCTTGAAAAGTCCTTGAAAATTAACACATTTTGGGTACTTGAAACATGCTTGAAATTTATCACTTTTGTATTTTTTCTTCAGTGAAACTAGGTGAAACAAGCAAATTTCCAGAACAAAATGGCACTCCTGAGAAATGTCATTTAAATTTCAATTTTTAGTGTGACTTGGCCAAAGATTAACACTCACACTGCCATAGTCTAAAGGGGAAAGAAGCTGATCCCAGAGACTAGCACTCACACCACCATAGTCTGGTAAACAGGGGAGAGAAATCTGATCATGAAGACCAGCGGTCACACCACCCTAACCTGTCTAGTCTGTCTAGCGTAGAGGGGAGAGAAATCTGATCCTAAAGACTAGCTTTCACATCACAATAGTGTAATGTAGAGGGGAGAGAAATCTGATCCCAGAGTCTTTCACTTACACTTCCATAATCTGTCCAGTATAGAGGGGAGATAAATCTGATCCTAAAGACTGTCATTCAGACAACCATAGTCTAGTGAAGAGGGGAGAGAAATCTGATCCCGAAGGCTGGCATTCACACTATCGTAGTCTAATGTAGAGGGGAGAGAAAGCTGATCCTGTAGATTAGCATACAGACCACAATAGTGTAATGTAGAGGGGAGAGAAATCTGATACTAAAGACCAGCATTCAGACCACCGTGGTCTAGTATAGAGGGTAGAGAAACCTGATCCCAAAGACTAGCACTCACACTGTCATAGTCTATAGAGTGGAGGGGACAGAAATCTGATCCCAAAGACTAGCACTCGCACCATCATAATCTGGTGTAGAGGGGAGAGAAATCTGATCCTAAAGACTAGCACCCAGACAGCCATAGTCTAGTGAAGAGGGGAGAGAAATACGATACTTAGAACTGGCATTCAGACTGCTATGTCTAGTGAAGAGGGGAAAGAAATATGATCCTTAGAACTGACATTCAGACTGCTATAGTCAAATCAAACAGGGAAAGATGTCTTATCTCCAAAGACTGACACTCGGATCACTATAGTCTGGTGAAAAGGGGAGAGAACCAAAAAAAAACCCTGATCACTTGACCATGAAGCTGGGGTTTTGTCACTGTCTTAGGCAGTGTCAGCCCCTAGGGGCCCTTATTATAGAACGAAACACGAGTGATGAACAGGTCTTCTACCTTGTCATGAAGGGAAAGGAGGAAGTACCATAGGGAAGGTGGCAACGTTGATTGGCTGGGTGTGTAAGCACTTCATAGCCATGCTGGCTAGGTATGAAATCATGTTGTAACCATGTTGAAGGTTTAGTCCCAGCACTTTATAACCATGGTGAAGGTTTAGTCCCAGCACTTTATAACCATGTTGAAGGTTTAGTCCCAGCACTTTATAACCATGTTGAAGGTTTAGTCCCAGCACTTTATAACCATGCTGAAGGTTTAGTCCCAGCACTTTATAACCATGCTGAAGGTTTAGTCCCAGCACTTTATAACCATGTTGAAGGTTTAGTCCCAGCACTCTATAACCATGCTGAAGGTTTAGTCCCAGCACTTTATAACCATGCTGAAGGTTTAGTCCCAGCACTTTATAACCATGCTGAAGGTTTAGTCCCAGCACTTTATAACCATGCTGAAGGTTTAGTCCAGCATTTTATAACCATGCTGAAGGTTTAGTCCCAGCACTTTATAACCATGCTGAAGGTTTAGTCCCAGCACTTTATAACCATGCTGAAGGTTTAGTCCCAGCATTTTATAACCATGCTGAAGGTTTAGTCCCAGCACTTTATAACCATGCTGAAGGTTTAGTCCCAGCACTTTATAACCATGTTGAAGGTTTAGTCCCAGCACTTTATAACCATGCTGAAGGTTTAGTCCCAGCACTTCATAACCATGCTGAAGGTTTAGTCCCAGCACTTTATAACCATGCTGAAGGTTTAGTCCCAGCACTTTATAACCATGCTGAAGGTTTAGTCCCAGCACTTTATAACCATGCTGAAGGTTTAGTCCCAGCACTTTATAACCATGCTGAAGGTTTAGTCCCAGCACTTTATAACCATGCTGAAGGTTTAGTCCCAGCACTTTATAGCCATGCTGAAGGTTTAGTCCCAGCACTTTATAACCATGCTAAAGGTTTAGTCTAGGCTTAGCAAACATTGTGCCTGTTGTCCACTTTGACATGGTACAAGCACCGTTGTGTTTTAACTGTGTGATGGTGGATGCTTAGCAGCCCCGTGATACAGCATGATGTATAGAGACAGGTGTCCTGTTGACACTTGAGTGTTGTGGTTTGCAGGCAGATCACAAGAAGACCTTCTTCTTCCTGGAGCAGCTGATCCTGAAGCACAACGCTCACTCCAACACCACTAACATCAAGCCACAGGCAGGTGGGTACATCTCTGTCACCCTTCGTTGACCTCCCACCTCACAGACAGGTGGATCCATCCATGGCCTAATCTCATCCTCTGGCTGTAGCCCTACAGACGCCCGCCCAGACTGACACCATGGCAATCGGCATTGCTGCCAACCCTCCCAATTGTTTTTCTAGAATTTACCTGTTTTATAGATCATTTCCCCTATTCAGAAGTTGGTTTAATAAAAAATTCCCAAAACTCAAACTTTTGTTTAAAAGAAAATTTGGGATTTTAGGGGTTCAGTTGTGGGAAAGAGGACGAATAACAGCAGAAGAAAACTAAAATGATGATGGGGGAGTGTCAACTGTTACAGGTAATGGATACGCAATTATGTTCTTTTTGAAGTCCTGCCTTGGTTAGTTGAAGCAGTGGGGAGATGGAGCGTTCTCAGTTCAGAGCCAAACTGCCTTCTGTATCCTGTGGATTCCTACTTTCTTTCGCTAAAAGGCTGGTGGCTATGTGTCAAGGAAGAGGTGGTGGGACCTGGCTAAACTATTCACGTTGTCCATCCAAGATTTCTTTGGTCTGCCCACAGGACATCCACCCTTTGTACACCATTGGGTCATCTTGGACAGGGGACTCATGTGACAGGCATGCCCATGTTAGGCCAGATTACAGCAGCTGATGACTGCGGGGAGAAGTACTGGTCCATCAGCTTGTGTACTGGTTCACTGTTGGAACAGTTTGGTGTCTTGGGGTCCTTTTTGAAGCTCTCGGAAGCATCTAATCTTGAATGGCTTGATTTGTTCCCGTTAGTGTACAGCTGTTTAGTCTGTATAAGGGCTCCCACTTTTCTGTGAATAGGACTTTGTGGAAAAAAAAAAGAAGAAAGAGGAAGTAAATTACAGGAAAGAAGAAGAACATCACAGAATGAAAAAAGAAAGGCAGTGGCAGTGGAATCTGCAGAACATGGGTCGTGTTTATGGTATACTAGCAGATGACACTGGCGTCATGACATCTCATGTAGACTTCTTCGCTAGAGCTGATGATCACCATTTTGTGTACCTGATTGAAGGAAATATTAATTTTTTTTTCTTCTGTCCTCCAACCTCTTTTTTTACCATTTTTATCTTTCTTTTTTTTCTTTCTTGATGTCGTGCTGTAGCATCATGCATCAGCAAGACCCTGCGAAAGTGAAAGAGACTGATAAAAGCTGTTCAGACAGGTTGTCATAGTTGGATAGTGGATGATGCACCACTAGACGCTCAGATTTGTATCAGATTGCACCATTTTGGAAGCATATCTCCAAATTTTGCCCTGTGAGGGGGAAGGTCAGGGATGGGAAGGGGGGAGGCGGCAGGCCTGCTGGCCCCCCTTACAATTTCAGGGAGTTTTGTTTGGCCTCTGAAAGTGTCAGTTATACAGGAGAGATGGATACCAGCCATGACTTTTGGACTTCTACTGTCGTGTTTGGAAAACTGAAAGATCTGGTTGGCCAGTGAAGTGAGTCTTCTCAGCTGCATTGAAATGCTTTAAGGTGATGCATTGTGCTGTTGCTTGTTCAGGTTTTGTAGGTGTGGAAGTGCAGGTTCCGGTTTGTTTTTAAGTTCCCTGTCGACTGTTGTTTGATATGTGCACTATTTTGTCGGTCGTTCTGCTGACAAGAACAGTAATATGACTTTAAAGATCGTGTCAGACGACCTTTGCCCTCCTAGGTTGTAGCTTGTCAACTGATGCAAGCTGTGGTCAGTATGCTAGGTCTGTTCAGCAACGTTTCAAGGCTAACACAATGTTTTCTTTGAACAGTCTGCTCTCTTTTTAACCCTTAGTTGTCTGTTCTTGTGTGGTGATAGACTTTGTGGTAGGAGACAATATCAAGGCGCTTGGTCAACAGGATGTCTAACTCAGAACTGTGTGACCGTAAGCGTAGCATCTTCATGGTCCAGCATGGGGATTGAAAAAAGAGCTCTGGTATGCAGAGGAAGGCCAGTGAGAGAGAGAGAGAGAGAGAGAGAGAGAGAGAGAGAATGATCATTCTGTTTTGTGAATGATGATCCAGAATGCTGAGGCAGTTTTCTTTGTTTTTGTGTGCATGTGTGTTCACTGAAGAGTCCCATCTGGCTCAACTCCACCCTGATATATTTCATCAGAGTCTCAAATCACATGATGATGATGGCGCAACACATTACATGTAGTATTGAGCATTTGAAAATATATGTGAATGTACAGTATTATACGAATTATAGTTGGTACATTTTGATCAAAATGAATGTTTAGTTTTTAGAATGCCTGTTCCCATCGGAATTGCACGACATATTTATTGCAGTGTTGGTATTGGTTTTTTTTTTAATGATACAAAGAGTCATGGGGGGAAAGCAGCTTCAGAAAAAAACAGCATACAAAAAAGGGGAGAAATCAGTATGGCTTTTACATGTACTTGTTTATTTGGCGTCATATACTATACCATGTCAGACCATAGCATTCAACGGCAGTTAGCCAGCTCTGTCAGGCCGAATTTTTCCGTGGCCAATGCAGTCATAAGACAGTCACGTGCAGTCACGTGATGTCACCCCACTTCCGGCCCCGGAAGAAGCCAGTGTCAACTTCGTATACGTCATTCATCTTCGGCCTGCCGTCAAAGCAAGATAAGTCTTGTGCTCTGTCTCGCCTATACTTGCCTTTGTGTTAACATTGCTGTGTTTTGTTTCTATACTTGATTCAGTTGTGGCTTGCACTAGACCCTGAGTTTTTTTGCCGTGTGAGGCTCTTGGTGGGAGCGTATTTATTAAAAGATTTGTCCCTTTTACCGGCACCTCGCGACTTTGTTACTCGCGATCGTCGGCACCGCTCGCCGGTCGTGTTCCCCCACCATATTGCCGAGCCTCGGGTTCAGCACGCATTTTGTGCTGGTTCCGGCTTGCACTAGACCCTGAGTAATTTTGCCGTGTGAAGCTCTTGGTGGGAGCGTATTTATTAAAAGATTTGTCTCTTTTACCGGCACTCTCGGGAGCGTATTTATTAAAAGATTTGTCTCTTTTACCGGCACTCTCGCGACTTTGTTACTCGCGATCGTCGGCACCGCTCGCCGGTCGTGTTCCCCCACCATATTGCCGAGCCTCGGGTTCAGCACGCATTTTGTGCTGGTTCCGCTTATTAAGGTTTAGTGCTCAATAACTATCACACCTGTACTCTTTACCCTTCACAGGTAGAACGTGTTCGAGTAAGGGTGCGTGACACTGATCTGCTTATTAAGATTTAGTGCCCAAGAACTATCACACCTATACACAGTGATACTCCACGTGTAGAGATTGCTATTAATAGCCATACCAGTCACACGACCGGTGGCGTGTACGGGTAGTTCGAGTTTTCAGTCGATCTCTCGAGCACTTTGCACGACACCACACGGACGATCGAGATTAATTGATTTTCTCGATCGGCCACCTTGTCTCCTCTTTGCGGTCGTGTGTTCCGGGTTTGCTCTATCCACCTGTGCCCAACATGGTGAAGGACACCGCCGGGTCGAGCCACTCCACTGCTCGGAGTTCGCTCAATTTCCCGGAGAACCCGCGGGTCGATTCCATCTCGGAGCAATCCGTTCGCACTGATGAACGTACGGTTCGGGTAGACAGAGACGACTTCTCCGCGGAAGGGACGCGTGATCTTTCCTCGTCTACCAAACCGACGGACGCACGACCGCGGCGTCCCAAGGCTGATAGGCAAGCGGCCACCATTTCAAAATGCCTTTCATTTGATCTGCCTGCAAAGTCTAAGGGCAAAGCTCCCCTCAAGGTGCTGCCCAGAAAGTCTAAGGGCAAGGCTCCCCTCAAGGGGCCCGGCCGAGCAAAGACTAGCCAACGGAATTCGCCCTCCCCCACCCCTTCTCCATCGGCCAGCTTGCCCTCTAGCCTACGGACTCGCTCGGAGACTTCTAACTATCATGCTGAGTCACGCGAATCTCGGCCCCCGGGGCACCTTGCCGAGCCGCGGACCAGCACGGGTGACGGATCTGGGATGGAATCACCATCCGTCACTCGCCTTGATGAGTCACGTATCTCTTTTTCCCCCCAAATTGATACGTGCACTCATAGCGCTCGGCCCCACCGGGCACAGGTGCAGCCAACACCTGAGCTCGAGGAGCGCTTCGACTCCGGAAGCAGCCTTATGGTCACCCCGACGCACGACCTCGGTGGTGTCCATAATCCTGGGCGTGCGGGCACGCCGCGCCATGGGCCCGGCCGTGCCCATGCACAAGGACGGTCGACCTACCCCGATCGAACGTCACCTTCTTCCCTAGGGGTATTGGACGTTGGGGAACCGACCTTTTCGGATCCCCATTTGGGCAACGTCCGCGGTCCCGCTCCTCCGGGGGGAGGATCTACCAGCGGGACCAAGGGTAACCTGACATATTCCTCCAGGGGGAGGAACACGGGACCGCATCCTGACCAATCCGCACTTTCGCGGGTTGGGGGCTCGACTTCCGCATCCTCCTCCATACCATTATGGCCCTCCCAGGCCCATTCCAAGGACGTGTATGGTGCAGTGCACGGACCTGGACGGGGACGACAGGCCACGGCCTCTCAAGACCCCCCCAACAGTGATTCAGGTTACCCGGGTCCCCGGGGACTTTCTGCCTACACCCCAGGGCCGCCACAGCCCGTTTACCTCCCCGGGGACCGGTGGCTCTATGCCCCCGAGAGAGACCAGTGGCTTAACGCCAACACCCAGCACGACCAGCTACATGGTCGAATGTGGCACCCGGCCTCACTTGCCTGGGTCGACCTTGGTCTCCCTCCTCGGGCGCCGTCCGATCGGCAGGACGATGTCCCGGCCGCCGATTATAGGGCCACCGGGGACACACTACAGGCACCCCTCGACTTACCTCCTGAAGACGGGTGCTATGAACCCTCTCAGGACCAGTACCTCCCTGAGGCGGACGATACGAGGAGCTAGCCCCCACCTCATTGTACGATGTCCGCACGATAGAACGGTGGCGACCAGACCTCGTTAGGAGGGAGGCCGCACCCGCTGACGAAGTTCTCTCCCTCTCCCAATTCGCCGGTCCCCCCCCGGCCCAGAGATCTAGACCAATCTACCCAAGAACCCCTCAGTCGCCTCCTTGTTTACGGACAATCCCGTGACCAGGGAGATGGGCATTTCCCAGTCGGACCGTCGGTTGATCCCCCACCTGCCCCCCCTACTTCCGGCACCATCTCCTTTAAGAACCTAAAGGAATGGGACCGAGTAGCCAGGATGGGCTTCCTCCACACCACGGCGGGACACACCTACTTGGACATGCCCCTTCAGCGAGCGGAGGCTCTATGGCCGGAGGACGATGGTGCCATCCCAGTACCGGGGGACTCGGGCTCTGAGGCGCACCAAGAGCCTGACCCTCGCTTGTTCAGCGATCCTTTCATGCGACACCTAGTTAACAGGATTTCGCATCACCTTTCGGCTGCGGCGGACAGCGCAGCCAGAAGCCACTTCAACTGCTTGTTGGTCGCGAGAGATGCCATGCTGGCGCGGACCTCTCTCTCCCCGACGCTTAAGGCAGCCCTGCGATGCATCCCGGGCCAGGACCAGTCGCTCTTTGGCGACTACTCGGCTGACGTCATAGCACAAGCAGTTGAGGAACGCAAGCAGGCTGTGTCCTTTGCGCCCAGGCCACCGCCACGCCCTGCTAGACCCCCACTTCGTTCCTTCCCCAGGCACAGACCCTATCCCAGACAATCGCCTTCCCGCACCGCACGGCCCGCCAAGCGACCTAATCTTCTCCCAAGGCCTAAGCCAAAACCCCATCAGCAAAATTTTCGGTTAGGCCAACAGTCACGCTCCCGGAGCTGACTAGGGAGACAGCCCGAGGGGGACTTAGATCAGGTAGCACCCCCCCTCGCCCTATCCCCCACCCACCAGCCCAGACCCTCGCCCTCCCTGGCGGGCAGCCTCTCCCGGCATGCCCACCAGTGGAGACGCATGCGCCTCACCCCTGGATAGTGGCGGTGCTACAGGAAGGGTTTCGCCTTCCTTGGGCCCACGAGCGTCCCCCCCCTCATGCTATCTCCCCCTCCCTCCCCCAACGAACCCTCCCCCGCCAAAGCAGAAGCTCTTCGCACGGAAGTCCAAGACCTCCTCAAAAGAGGGGCCATCTCGGAGGTTTCCCACCCAAACCCCGGCTTCTACTCTCACCTCTTTGTGATCCCAAAAGCCTCGGGAGGATGGAGGCCCATTCTAGATCTTTCGCCCCTCAACAAGTTCCTCAGGCCCACCAAGTTCAAGATGGAGACCCCCACCCAGATCCGAGACTCCATCCATCATCGCGACTGGGCCACATCCATAGACCTGAAGGACGCCTATTTTCAGATCCTGATTCACCCGGCCCACAGACGATTCCTACGGTTCGTCTGGCAGACCCCGGAGAGGCCTGCACGCATAGTGGACCTCATCTCCTGCCTGTCACAGGCACCCCACACCTCGGCCAGAACCCTGTCCTCCCTCCTAGGAATGATGGAGTCCCTGTCTCCCCTCATTCCCCTGGGGCGGGTCCCCAAACGCCAACTTCAGAGGGAGTTCCGCCGACGTTTGTCACAGACCTCCGACCGCTGGGACCAGGTCATTCCCCTCGGACACTGGTTCATTTCGGCGACGGAGGAGCGGCTCACTCCAGCCACTCTCTCCACCGGGGTCCCCATCTCCCTCCCAACCCAACCCAACCACTGGAACTTTATACAGACGCCTCCAACTTGGGCTGGGGGGCCCACGTGGAGGACAGTCACGCCTCGGGGGACTGGGAGCTGGAAGCGGTCAGGCTAGCCCTTCTCCAACTCCAGCACAAGGTCGCGCACCGACTTGTTCTCCTCCTCACGGACAATACGTCGGTAGCTTGCTATGTCAACAAAGGGGGAGGGTCCCGCTCCATAGGCCTCTCCCTCAGAACAGAGGCCCTCCTTCGCTGGTGTCGCGCAACCATTGGTTTGTGCCCATGATCGACCTGTTTGCCACCAGCTTCAACCATCACCTGCCCCTGTACGTCTCCCCCGTTCCAGATCCCCAGGCGGATGCAGTCGACGCACATATCCCTCCCCTGGACGGGCCTACTGACGTATGCCTTTCCCCCCTTCCCCATCCTACACAAGGTGATCAGGAAGGCAAGGCTGGAAAGACCCAGGCTGATCCTCGTAACGCCATGGTGGCCGACCCAGTCTTGGTTCCCGGACCTCAAGTCCCTCACCCACGTTCCCCCCCTCCGGCTCAGCCCTCGCTGGGACATGCTGAGACAACCCCGGTCAGGTCTTCCTCGCTCCAATCCCAAGATGCTTCGCCTACACGCGTGGCTTCTATGCCAGCCCAACTGCGAACATCTGCATCTACCCCCCACTCGGAGAGACCCCAGTCCGTCCTAGACACACTAGCCGGGGCAGGGGCCTCTCAGGGATTACGGGACTTCGCCTCGGCATCTCGCAGAGCCAGCACCGAATCCCTCTACAACTACCGTTGGGAGAGATGGATAACCTGGTGCTCAGATAACTCTGTTCCCCATGACTGCCCCTCCAACATCCAGATAGGAAATTTCCTCTCCCACCTATCCTCTTCCCTTAAGCTGTCGGCTGGCTCCATTCGGGGCTACAGATCAGCTATCTGCACCACCATTCGTCAACTGGGGGGCCCTTCTTTTGACAATGACTTTCTCCTCAGAGAGGTGTCTAGAGGAGTTGCTCTACGGGAAGCTCAGTCCCCTAGGCGCATTCCCCTCTGGGACCTTTTTACGGTCCTCGATGCCCTCAGAAAACCCCTTTTGAACCCATTGCTTCTATTCCTTTTGACCTCCTCTCCTTTAAGACCACCTTTCTCCTCGCCCTGGCCTCGGCCAGAAGACGAAGTGAGATTCACGCCCTCAGCGGTGACCCCACAGATATCGCCTTCCACAGGGACGGCTCAGTCTCTCTCAAGTTCCTTCCGGAGTTCTTGGCAAGAATCAGGAACCGGGCACCCCCTCTCCCTTCCTCGTCATCCGTTCCCTGACGGACATCTTGGGAAAGGGAGAAAAAGATGGAGACATGGACCTTTGCCCCTCCAGGTGTCTCAGGTACTACTGGGAACGCACACGCCCCAGGCGCTCCTCCCAGAGACGACTCCGTATCTCCCTCAACCCCAACAATACTAGAGATATCTCGGCGGGAACTATCTCCAGATGGCTCTCCAAGACGGTGAGATCTACCTACGCTCAGGCGTACAAGGATCTCCCTGTCCTATCACCCAGGGCCCACGAGGTCAGAGCACTGGCCACTTCCACAGCGTTCCAGTACTCTGTTCCCGTGCGCCACCTGCTGGAGGCAGCCTACTGGCGTTCGGAAAATCCCTTCATTAATTTTTACCTGAGGGATATCCGCATGACCAGAGCTGATGGGTCTAAGGGGATTTCCTTTGTGGCGACCAATGCAGCCATATCGGTCAACCCCAAGAACCATTAGGGCGCTCGCCCTCCTCCGATTCCTTTAAATTCTGCTATGGTCTGACATGGTATAGTATATGACGCCAAAATGGGGAGTTTGTGTTATACTCCCTGTTTGGCTAATATACTTACCATGTCAGACTCTAATTCCCTCCCTACCTTCCCCTCTGGCGCCAAGGTTCTCGGGGTTACCATACACACAGGCCTCGCTGAATGACGTATACGAAGTTGACACTGGCTTCTTCCGGGGCCGGAAGTGGGGTGACATCACGTGACTGCACGTGACTGTCTTATGACTGCATTGGCCACGGAAAAATTCGGCCTGACAGAGCTGGCTAACTGCCGTTGAATGCTATGGTCTGACATGGTAAGTATATTAGCCAAACAGGGAGTATAACACAAACTCCCCATATTTCTTTACAGGAGAGAGTGAGAGAGAGAGAGAGAGGGACGACAGTGAGAGAGAGAGCAGTTAGACTAAAAGTGGTTGTACAGGTGCCTGAAATCATTGATTCGTTATTGCAGTGTTTGTTTTCTTCTGTTCACAGATGGCATTGACTTCTTTTATGCCAAGCAGGACGACGCTCGGAAGATGGTGGACTTTCTGGTGGCAGTGGTGCCCTGCAAGTGAGTGGTAGTGTCTGTAGTCCACTATGGCAGTGGTGCCCTGCAAGTGAGTGGTAGTGTCTATAGTCCACTATGGCAGTGGTGCCCTGCAAGTGAGTGGTAGTGTCTATAGTCCACTATGGCAGTGGTGCCCTGCAAGTGAGTGGTAGTGTCTATAGTCCACTATCGCAGTGGTGCCCTGCAAATGAGTGGCAGCTTTTGTAGTCCACATTGGCAGTGGTGCCCTGCAAGTGAGTGGTAGTTTCTATAGTCCACTATGGCAGTGGTGCCCTGCAAGTGAGTGGCAGTTGCTATAGTCCACTATGGCAGTGGTGCCATGCAAGTGAGTGGCAGTTTCTATAGTCCACTATGGCAGTGGTGCCCTGCAAGTGAGTGGCAGTTTCTATAGTCCACTATGGCAGTGGTGCCCTGCAAGTGAGTGGCAGATTCTATAGTCCACTAAGGCAGTGGTGCCCTGCAAGTGAGTGGCAGATTCTATAGTCCACTAAGGCAGTGGTGCCCTGCAAGTGAGTGGCAGTGTCTATAGTCCACTAAGGCAGTGGCGCCCTGCAAGTGAGTGGCAGTGTCTATAGTCCACTATGGCAGTGGCGCCCTGCAAGTGAGTGGCAGTGTCTATAGCCCACTATGGCAGTGGCGCCCTGCAAGTGAGTGGCAGTGTCTATAGTCCACTATGGCAGTGGTGCCCTGCAAGTGAGTGGCAGTGTCTATAGTCCACTATGGCAGTGGTGCCCTGCAAGTGAGTGGCAGTTTCTATAGTCCACTATGGCAGTGGTGCCCTGCAAGTGAGTGGCAGTTTCTATAGTCCACTATGGCAGTGGTGCCATGCAAGTGAGTGGCAGTTTCT
>CM065742.1:16443591-16454841 GCA_033310375.1 Conus canariensis | reverse complement strand
AAGGTAAGCGAACACCACCTTTTACCATCAGAAACAGATAGCTGAGACTGGGGCAAGAGCATCAGAAAGACAGAAACTGACAGATCAGAAAAACATTATCATCTTCAAAAACAGAGAAGCTGAGACTGGGGCAAGAGCGTCAGAAAGACAGAAACTGACAGATCAGAAAAACATTATCATCTTCAAAAACAGAGAACTTGAGACAGGGGCAACAGCATCAGAAAGACAGAAATTGACAGATCAGAAAAATGTTATCATCTTCAAAAACAGAGAACTTGAGACAGGGGCAACAGCATCAGAAAAACAAAAACTGACAGAACAGCTGACACATATGGAAAACAAATAATAAACATTGTCAAGGCAAACATACTTTTAACATTGCACAAGGTTGAACATTTACTCATATAAATGGGGAGTTTGTGTTATACTCCCTGTTTGGCTAGTATACTTACCATGTCAGACCATAGCATTCAACGGCAGTTAGCCAGCTCTGTCAGGCCGAATTTTTTCCGTGGCCAATGCAGTCATAAGACAGTCACGTGATGTCACCCCACTTCCGGCCCCGGAAGAAGCCAGTGTCAACTTCCTATAAGTCATTCAGCGAGGCCTGGTGTATGGTGACCCCGAGAACCTTGGCGCCAGAGGGGAAGGTAGGGAGGGAATTAGAGTCTGACATGGTAAGTATACTAGCCAAACAGGGAGTATAACACAAACTCCCCATTTTGGCGTCATATACTTTACCATGTCAGACCATAGCAGAATTTAAAGGAATCGGAGGAGGGCGAGCGCCCTAGTGGTTCTTGGGGTTGACCGATATGGCTGCATTGGCCGCCACAAAGGAAATCCCCTTAGACCCATCAGCTCTGGTCATGCGGATATCCCTCAGGTAAAAATTAATGAAGGGATTTTCCGAACGCCAGTAGGCTGCCTCCAGCAGGTGGCGCACGGGGACAGAGTACTGGAACGCTGTGGAAGTGGCCAGTGCTCTGACCTCGTGGGCCCTGGGTGATAGGACAGGGAGATCCTTGTACGCCTGAGCGTAGGTAGATCTCACCGTCTTGGAGAGCCACCTGGAGATAGTTCCCGCCGAGATATCTCTAGTATTGTTGGGGTTGAGGGAGATAAGGAGTCGTCTCTGGGAGAGCGCCTGGGGCGTGTGCGTTCCCAGTAGTACCTGAGACACCTGGAGGGGCAAAGGTCCATGTCTCCATCTTTTTCTCCCTTTCCCAAGATGTCAGAACTCCGGAAGGAACTTGAGAGAGACTGAGCCGTCCCTGTGGAAGGCGATATCTGTGGGGTCACCGCTGAGGGCGTGAATCTCACTTCGTCTTCTGGCCGAGGCCAGGGCGAGGAGAAAGGTGGTCTTAAAGGAGAGGAGGTCAAAAGGAATAGAAGCAATGGGTTCAAAAGGGGTTTTTCTGAGGGCATCGAGGACCGTAAAAAGGTCCCAGAGGGGAATGCGCCTAGGGGACTGAGCTTCCCGTAGAGCAACTCCTATATTATTAGAAGTATGGCTTACCATCTCTAAAAAGCACAAAGTTAACGAAAAACAGTCAAATGAAAAAAAAATCAACATAACAGTAACCCCCCCCACCCCAACCCTCCACATACACTTCTGCCCACACCCACTCTATCCCCCCCCCCCCCCATCCCCCTACACACACACAGTGACATACTAACATTCATGAACACTCATTCACACAAGTGGCATAAACATGTCAAGAATTTAAGAAATAAATTGACCTTGGAATGACAGTTTTCTGTGCCCTTGATTTAATCTTCATTGTCCTAAAATGGCATCCCTGTGGTCAAGAAATCGTAATACTTGACTAAAAATGGCCATCACTGCTTATAATTTGTCTTGCATTTTTTTTTTATAACTGGATTCTCCTACAGCTCTTGCGAAGCAGCTAGCCATGCACCCACACCTTTACCGCACACATTCACCACACCACTCAAAACTCGCTTGCTTCCTACAGTCAAACTTCCATACCAACATATAAATGAAATGACAAGCGAAGATTTGAGGCAACAACGGTAACAGCTTTGTAAAATCTTTGAATGGACTCCTATATTTCTCAGCTTCTGTGCACAAAAGATTCATGACTGACATCGTTTATAAATGGAAGTTGTCTACATCGGTCAAAAATATTCTAATACCAAAACCCGTGCCCAGATCTTTGGATTCGTCAAACCCTCTCAACAATGTGGCCATCAATTATCATGTTTTTCAGTAAAGTTCTGTCATTATCTATATCCCTGCTGACCACACAGCCTCCTTTCAAGGGTATCGCCATATAAGAACAAAAAGGTCTGATCCTGAAAGAGAAACAACAGAGACAAATATCTACAATCAATATGATGGTAGCTAAACTACCAGCATCCTTCACCCAGATCAAACTGGGCCACTCTGGCAACTCCAGGCCTTTCACTTCATTTTCTGCTCCCAGCTCCACCCCCTCAGACGTACACTGTACATTCATCCATCTTTGGCCTTGCAGAATGCGATGTGGAGGTAAACTGTACGTCCTTACACATGCCGTTTCACTTTCACTCAGCACTGCACAGAAGCAGTTTCTGGGCCATCTTCCTCTGTGACTCAAACGAACAATGAAGTTGAAGCAGATAATCCTACTGACCTGGAGTTCCGGGGAAAACAGTCTGAGCCATATATGCCAGCATCCACACGTCGGAATATGTTTTCTTTTGTTTGCTTACTTTTTTTTTCTTTTTCCTTTTTTGCACATGCTATGCCACCACCAACCCACCCCCCACCCTTGTTTTTTAACATCAAGTTAATGGCACTGTAGGCTGTTGGTCTCTCTCTGGCCTTCAGACCAAGTCTTAGGCTGTTGGTCTCTCTCTGGCCTTCAGACCGAGTCTTGGGCTGTTGGTCTCTCTCTGGCCTTCAGACTGAGTCTTAGGCTGTTGGTCTCTCTCTGGCCTTCAGACTGAGTCTTAGGCCGTTGGTCTCTCTCTGACCTTCAAGGGCTGTTGGGTCTCTCTCTGGCCTTCAGACTGAGTCTTAGGCTGTTGGTCTCTCTCTCTCTCTGGCCTTCAGACCGAGTCTTAGGCTGTTGGTCTCTCTCTGGCCTTCACACTGAGTCTTGGGCTGTTGGTTTCTCTCTGGCCTTCAGACCGAGTCTTAGGCTGTTGGTCTCTCTCTGGCCTTCAGACCGAGTCTTAGGCTGTTGGTCTCTCTCTGGCCTTCACACTGAGTCTTTTCTGTTTTGTTCAGGCTTCACACACGAAAATAAGACACTGACCAGTATCCTCAGAAGACAGAAATGTGTACAATAGGTCCTTAAGTGCCTCTTTCGTAGATGTCTTGAAAGAGTTTGTTGCACTAATTCATACCTTTACTGGATTTCCATCTGCAATGCATTTGGTTGGAAAAGGAAACTCAACATGCCATTTTGTTGTTTTTCTGTAAATTTTGTCAGCAAAAGCACACAATTTCTGTTAACAGCTACATGAGGGTTAACAAAAAGAGTTGAAAAAAAAAACTGACTTAACAAAAAAAAACATTTTAAAATGCACCATGAGCAAACAGACCCGGCAAATGGACTGCTGGTGTCCATTCTGTACACTACCTTTCGCCAGATGACGACAAAAAGATGCTGGCACATAACAGATCATGACCACAGAAACAAAAAGTGTCAAACACTTTCTAGAACAAAGGCAGTAGAACAGGCCACAAAGGCAGAGGAAAAAATTCAAAAAAAAAAACAAAAAACAAACCAGTGGACAGCACAGAAAGACCAGCACTTTTAAAAAGGCAACACTGAAGAGAGTGACAGACGGAGGGATTCCCTAGCACTGAACTCTGAGATCGCGGGGATACATTTTGTCTGCAAACTGCCTCAGCCTATCCCAAGGGCAGGAAGCCTCAGCGGACCTTCAACCACTTTTAAAGGGTCGTTTGATGCGTCTACCTCAGATTCAATTCGATGGTCTCTACAGCTGAACTGACAGGCCATAGACAAAAATCATTCCATGCTAAACTGTTCAGAGTATTTGTGCATGCTTGGCAACACTCAAGGCTCACACCCCGTGCTCTGGCATCGTTTTGATTCTTGTTCACTGCTGAAGCCATGAAAGTGATGCTACTGCAGACATCTTTCAACTGCCTTTTCAGAATCTTGTGTGTCACGATCAGTCCAAAACTTGACCACTCTCTCAACTCTTGGTTGTCAATTTTCAAAAAGAGAGGATTACAACTCCTCCAGTCAGTTTGATGTCTGCTGACACGATTTCCACTTGTAAGACCAAGTCTTGTGAAAAAAACAAAACCTACATTCTATCCATTTCATAAATGAAATGACAAGTAGAAGATTCAAAATCCTTGCAAACATTACACGAAAGACACCTATAATGTTCCAACAGCATGGATCAGTTCTAATATTTCAAACAGAGCTGCCAAGCTTTTCAGAATCTGTAGCATTTAGACACTAAGAGTATTATTCCAAATTTAGTGCAGCACTCCAAATTTAAGTGTAGCACTCACATGCAATGTGACAAGTCAGACTAAACAGTGCTTTCAGTCGCACTTAGGTTCACACATGACATTATGGTGGACAAAGATGATCAAAGTCTCACAAGTTAACACGTGGTTTTGACTTGACCTACAAAAAATAAAGATGGCAGACAACAGACCCAACTGATAAATAGGAATCATCTTTAATGACTTTTTTTAATTCAAAGTCTGCATCCTCCCCTGGCCAATTTCTGACGAAATAATTCTGCACTCTAAAGATCTGCACTGTCTAGGATCTGTTTAACCTGCTGTTAAGTAGGTAAAGCATCTCTTTCTTTCTTCCATTTTTCATTTATTTTCTTAATTTTTTAGAAACTTGTGTGTGTGTGTGTGTGTGTGTGTGTGTGTGTGTGTGTGTGTGTGTGTGTGTGTGTGTGTGTGTCTGTGTGTGTGTGTGGTGTGTGTACAGCCCTTCACCTGCTGCATCGCACTGACAAAGTTCGGCAAAGTTATCATAGCCTGCTGTGCTGAAAGTGTATCACTTGGCAGCTCTGTTCAAAACCATAACAACAGATGATGATTTCAATCAATCTAAAGATACACATTCACTTTAGCTTTACTAAGAAACATTCTTCAAATGAACCAACAGCTGTGTGATTCATCAACGGCCATGCCAAGTGTGCAACTTCCAAAATGTGGGTATGGGAATTCCTTGGATCCAATCCCAGCCGCACCGGAGGAGGGGCGTAAGCATCAAAATTTTTTTCATACACATACACACAAACCTGTTCGTGCCTCCACCCCTCTTTGAGTATGTACACATGCAGAACATGGAATGCACATGTAGAGGATCTGATGTACAAGATCCCCCAGATCGGTGTCAGCATCAGCAGGTGACATAAGCTAAAGCACTGCCAACAACCACTGCCTCCAAAATGGTATATGGCTGCCTCCCTGGTAGGGTTAAACACTGATGCCACATACACAATCTCATGCTTAGACACTAACGAAAGACGACAGCAGCTTAACAAAGGAAAAAAAAAAAAAAAAAAAAGGCAATCTACTATGGTCTCACATCAGTGATATATTCCAAGTGTACAAGCCAGTTTAGGCAAACAGGGCTGAAAACCTGCTCTGTGCGTGCATACAAGTATGACATGGTACAGTTCGCCACAGTACCAACAGTCTTCAAATTCGTCAACCCAAGTCACTGGCAACAACGAATCGAACTAAAGCAACAAACCAACCAAGGTAATACCAGAGTTTCCTTCAATGTATACCATGCATGATAAACTGACAGCCGATAAAAATCAACCTCATGGGAAGACACTGGAAAATATGAATTAAAAGGCTAATGATGAAATTTCAACTCAATCCAGTTAAGCTGGAAGCCGATTTCTGACATGTCCTCTTACGGCTGTCAGTGTGTTGCTTGTATTCCTCACCCTACCCCATCTCCCACCACAGCCACTAGCAGACATCTTTTTGGTACTATGTACGAGTACCATTCTCAGTTCTAGAACTCCTAAATTCTGCGGCAGTTCCTTCGCAGAACAGAACAGATGAAGACGTTCTACTTGTGAACCATCTCATATGATAACATAGAATTGTATGACACTTAAGACCTGTGAACAAAAGTTTGTTTTGAAAATGGACCCAAGACATGCAGTTTCTGGAGGCAATAATTCATTTTTGACAATAACCTCACTGAATCAGGTCTAAAGAAAAACAAAGATGAACACAAATGTTCTTGTTACCTACAAATTTAGCATTTTCAAATTAGCAAACAACACATCAATAACTTAAAACATCCACTTAAGGGAACTAAATTATAACCGAACAATGCCAAAAAACAAATCATATTTCTCTGCTTATAAAATCATCAAACATCATTCACAAAATAACAAAAGCCATTTCTTCATGTGAAAGCAAAACTCAGACTCAAGAAAATAAAACGACATTTGCAACCAAAACGAAAATGAGGCACACAGGTAGTACAACATGCAAAGGGACGTTTACTCAGAAACACTGCACTAACAACCTCTCACGTGTACACACAAACAAAACAACTTATAAAAGAACAACTGAAAAAAAGCAAAAGAAAGAAACTGGAAAGAAAGGTTACAGAAGATGACTGAAGAGACAAGGGACGGACGAGGACCACAAGCATAAGGCAAAGTCCTTACCCTCCCTCCGTACTGCAATTTGGGGGCCGATAGTACTCTCCCCTCCACCTCCATCATTTGCGTGCTAATGCTGATGCCAAACGTTTGCAGGTAGGGGTCCGCATTGAAATTTGCCTTGCGAACCTACACCGCACACAAGGGAGTGCCACAGTGGGCAGGAAAACATAAGTATGAGTGATTGGCACCCACAAGAGATCGGCCGTCCCTGCCATGCAGGGAGAGCACTCTAGCAGAGTGATTCTACGTCTCCGTAGAACTGGTGGTGATGACGGTTCGGCATCGTCCTGGATGATCCTCATTGGGAGAATGTTTCTTCTCCCTTCCTGAGCCTGATTTTACTTTGATCTTGCTTCTTTGCGTTTCTTTCTTTTTTTCTCTTTTGTTTTTGTTGCAATTTCAATTTCACCCAAACAAAGTTTAATCTGCCAAAGCCTTCCCCGTATCATGTGACAGAGCTCTGAAAATATTGCAATTCTATGCTTTAAAAAAAAAAAACCTTAGGTATTCACCCCACCCCCATCCCCCTTTTCTTCTCTCTTTTTAACACATCAAACAACCAAGTAACAAATTATCCAGTTAGACAAATGAGGAGGAAAAATTCACAAATGCCTTTCTCTTTTCAAATACTTTTTCCATAAAAGCGAAACTGGAGGTTTGTTTCACACCGTTCAGAGGAAACGCGAGCCTGGGAAAAATTGCAACCCGCCTTCAGAGCTCTGTACATGCCACAGACAAATGGGGACATTGTCACCACTGCAAAAGAAAACAAAACAAGAAACAAATCCAAAAGGAGTGTCAGATCAAAAACAGAGGACAAGACAAACAAGAAGAAAAACAACAACGGCAGGGTGTAGTAGAGCCAGTACACATCAGAGGCACTATGATTGAGATGGAAAACAATCATGCCTACCCGCCCTCCGTATTGTAACCTCGGCACGGGCAGGACACGGCCTTTGACCTCTGTCATTTGCGTATCGACATGGATGTCGAAGGTTCTCAGGTAGGGGTCGTTATTGAAGTCAGCCTTCGACACCTGGGTGCGTCGAGCATGACCAGACATAGGAGAGACCAAGCCAGCAAGTTATCAGGAAGAACACATCGCAATCAACCCTTTCTTCTCCTCCTTCGTCTCCTTCTCCACCAAATTCTCCTAGTCTGAATCCTCTCTCCTCCCCCACCCACCATGAAATCTTTGCTTCATGACTCTGACCTTGTCATCTTTCTCAATGAGCCTTACTTCCTTAACCATCATTTATACCCATAAGTTTGCCATCAAGGACAATTTCAACATACTAAAGGGTTTTCTTTCCTTTCCCTACCACTGTCATATAGACAAGTTAATTCTTACACTCGAAGACCAGAAATATCCATGGTAATGTACATATTATTTTGTGATTGCAAAGGTTAACAACAAAAAAAAAAAAAAAAAAAAAAAAAAAAGGAAAAAAAGGGTATCTAAAATCAACACAAAATCTACTTACCTAAAATTAACACAAAAACTGTTGACTAGTCTATGACTATACCTTTTATACCTTTTCAAATATTTCAATACCACAAAGCAAAAACTGAAATAAAATAAAGAGATTATATGCATTTTGAATACTTAAAGGATGTTCTCATATTCTAAAAGTTCAAATTATCGTCTTGCCTAACTTCTGTGCCAGACTCACATTGCAGAAGCGCTAAAGATAAATGAAAAAAACAAACAAAGATCTTTGTAAATGAAAAAAAAAAAAGTGGATCCCTCACACAAAATGCACTCAACCCGGAATTTTCTTTAATGATTTCAAAACATGTTTTTTGGCTAAACAAGAGGGGGATGGAGCGGCGAGGGGGGTGGGGTGGTGTTGTGTGTGTGTGTGCTGGAAAACAATTTCCATGATCATAAAAACAGACCTGTTCATTCTCCTGCATTGCTCCATGCCTTCGAAGATCAATATTTGAGTGCCAAGGTATGTAGTGAAGTTTGGCTTTGGACTAAAACCATTCAAAACCTCCACTGTTTAAAGGGACCAACACTGGGTTTACGATAAAGGTGGAGTTGTGGTCGATCAGAATACCATTTTGGTAACATACCTCACTATTTGTAGAAAACAAAATTTGATCAGAATACCTTTTTGGCTGGACTTGGTGATATACCTCATTTTCTTGTAGAAAACAAAAATTACTACTAACCTCTATCTTTTTTTGGGGGGATAAAAACTATTGTCAGTTTCATACACTGACTGTAGGATTTCCAAGATTAATTTATGAAGTGGTATATTCTTAAAAAATTCCAGAGGAATGGCACCTTTGCCTTCGCTATGCCCCTTAGGAGTCACGAGTTTGACCCTCAATCACCTGAGCCATCTGTAAGCAATACTAGGGATCATATACGCACGGCTTACTGTCAGTGTGTGTGTGTGTGTGTGTGTGTGTGTGTGTGTGTGTGTGTGTGTGTGTGTGTGTGAGGTGTATGAGCATTTATGCAACTTTCAATTTCACTAGGCTCCCTCTTTTTTCCTGGACATATCTCTTTGTCAATGCCCAACTGACCCCATAAAAAAAAAAAATATATATATATATATGTTTATATATAAATGTTTGATCCTTTTTCTCAGTAAGATATGAACAAGTCAGTTCTGGACTTTTCCTCCACAAGCTGAACAAACAGTTGCAAAGGCGAGGGTGGGCTGGACCACTGGAGAACTGTCAGTGGGCAAGGATGATAGTTTAAAAAAAAAAAAAAAATCACCAACAAACAACAACAAAGACCTAAGGCAGGCCGATATCTTGATAAACCAAATTTGACAGGAGGGACCACACTAACTAAACTAACTGTCCCTGTAAGAAATGAGCAACAAAAATTAAATAACTCAAGGTCTAAACGCTTGAGGATCCGCTGGAGAAACACGCAAGAGAAGTCAGAATATGTCTACAGCAAGAGTGGTTCATTCCACTGTTTTCCAACGCGGTCAGTTCAATCAGCACAGCCAGCCTCGAACCACTGTGTACCTTAAAACTTCCTTTCAACCTCTGGTGAGATGCAGTCCTCCATGATACGAGGAAACTACATGGAATAAATAAGCAGTTCAAGTGCAGGACACACGTCCCTCCACCATCATGACAATGACAACAAAGAATATCAGAACAAACACTGACCCCTGTTAACCCATGTCATGGAAGCAAATGAAATACATGTTCTATTATGATGATTCTCAAACAACCATCATTTTCTTTATTCAAGAAAAAAAGTGATGCAAAAAATGTGTGGGCAATCTCAAAGGACAGCTTCCAACATGCTAGAGGAACATTCTGTTGGCCTGAATCAACCCGTCCAGACATTCTGAAGAGATTACAGCTGCAACCAGAAGCCATTATTGCTGAAGAACAGGCAGATTCCTCAAAGACAGAAGTACCACTGAACAGATCTTACCCTTTGCAAAAAGCATTTCCAACACCACAGGGAGTTCTACCACATCTTCATAGACTTCATGATGTTTGAGAGGGTCTGGCAGCGGTGCTAAAAGCCACAATGATGGAATTCACGATGGAACATCAGGTAAAAACTAATTAACATCATTCAGCAACTGTACTCTAAAGTGACCTATGCTGGGCTCATAGAGAATGCTACTGGAGAATGGTTCCATACTTCAGTGCAAGATGATCAGGGCATATTCCTGAGAAGCAAACTGACCAATGCACTTGAAGATGCAGTAGCACTGCTGGCAGAACCATCATCAACTTTCACTTTGCAGATGATTTTGCACCTGGCAGGCAGTGAACAAGAACTCACCAAATTCTCAAAAAGACAGGATGAAACATTACAAAGACATGGCACAGAAATCACAGCCCAGAAGATCAAGTTGATAGCCAGTCACACCACCACTATCAACACCGAAATACCTGTCAATGGACAGAAGTTCGACACTGTTCAACAACTCATCGACCTGGATTCCATCATTCCCAGTGAGGCATACAAAACAGAAATCATCTCAGGGGCTGCAAAGACAACACCAGCACTGTCGAAACTAAACATGTCTGAAAGGACAATAACATCCACATGAAATCCTGCCTGCACTGGTATGTTCTGTTTTCCTGTACACACACGAGACACTGATTCTCACCGTGGATCTGGAAAAAATCCGAGCCATGGAAACGAGACATTACCTGCAAGGTTATACTACAGATATACTGGTAATCTTACCAGTCAAACCATCCAGCCACAAGGCAGCACATAGGACAATATGATGACCTTGAAACATCAGTTAAGAAAATTGTGGCCATGTAACACAATCTTAAGGCCTTGCTAGAACAATCCTGTGGGCACCTGCTGAGGGAGGTAGATGGACGGGAAGACAGAAAAACAGCAACGGCGGACTGACAACACTGCAAAACCGACAAGGAAAACATCTGCAGGGACAGCAGTCCAGGCACACAAGTGACAGTACTGGAAAAACCTATCAACTGTTGTTCAGCGTGATGTCCCAAAGACTCCCCATGGATTTGAGGGAGAATATGACGACATGGAAAAAGTACAGGCAGTCCATATAAACGGCTTAGAATGTTTAGGCATGACAAAGGGGGAAAATCAGTGTGTTTTAAAAA
>CM065742.1:16415203-16443491 GCA_033310375.1 Conus canariensis | reverse complement strand
TGTGAAAAATAGGGGTCATCTGTGTTAGAGTAGGGCGTTCAGCACGGGGAAAAAACCCCCGCGTGTTATGAGACACATCCCGGGCTTGGGGGTTTCCCCAAAGCAATTCTGCCGAAACCCAGTCACATAAGAGTTCAACCCGAAAGGGAAAATGCCAAAACCATTGGTGTAAACTTTGCGCCTGTAGGCCTAATGCGGGCCATTCGATATCCCCATCGTTATCCTACCCCGTGTGTTTCCCAAATGAAATATTTGACTCAAAAAATTTAAATTTGCTTAAACCCATAAGCGGAAAAAAGGTTTAACTCAAATCTCAATGGAGAACACGTGTTATAAATCCACCTTTTTTTTTTTTTTCCCGGAAACAGGTTTTTTTTTTGCCCTTTTCAGTCAGCTCAACAGCCCCAATCAAAAGGGGGAAAAAAGCCCAAAAACAGGGGAGTAAAATGATGTGCCGTAATGAGACACGGTTAAAAAGGGTTTCCCGATCCACTTAATTATTTTTCTTTAAACATTATTACAACCCAAACCCCGTTTAAAGACCTATTTTTTCTTGGTTTTGAAGTCCCTCCGGGGGTTGAAAACCTTGCCATGGGGGAAAGGGCTTGCGGGGGCCCCCCGTGACCCCTTTTTCCCTTTTGCGGGCCCGGGGGCATCAATACTTAAATAAAAGGGTTTTAATTTTTTTTTAAAAAATGCTTCTGGGCCTAAAAAGTCAAGCTCCCCGGCCCGGGGGCTTTAACAAAACACAAAAAGGGGTTGATCCCCCCCGGTGGGGTCCCCCTTTGTAAATAGGCTAAGGGTGAGGGCCCTGACCAACAGTAACCCGTCTTTCTCCTTTTCTTATCTTCTGCCTTTCGTATTTGGCTCTTTTCTATCTTCGTCTCCCCTTCAAGTCTTCTTTTCCACACGCTTTGTCTCTCTGTGGTCTTCTTAAGATCCGTCGCATTTGCCGTGCAGTGCGACCTGTGATGGAGGGGAATGAGATCCTGGTGATTGAGAGGTCAAGTGCCTTTAACACATCACTTTGGTTCGGACCTCTCCTAGACAGGAGGTACACTCTGGCCCGGGTGTATTAAGCGGCTCCCCTTCATGGGGCTGGGTCAAGACAGGCAGTTCTCTGGCTGGCCAAGATAACCCCTGCAGTGGTCAGCTCTCTGCTCCCGGGAGTTGAGCATGATCAGGGGGGATAGGGTTAATGGCGCTCTGTTTGTCGTATATCTCTCCTGAAGCCTAGAAGGGGTCAGGACGGTGACTCAGATATGGAGACAAGAGAGAGGACAGGATTCTGGGCTTCCTGGCTTGTGATTGAAGGGAAGAGCAGGAAAAGCCCATTTCAGCTCTGAGCCCTTTCGCAATCCAGAAGGGCTTCCAAGGTTTAGCAGGCGACCCTCAGTCGGTGAAAGGACTAAGAAACGGCTAATTCCTTGTTCAGTGCAAGTCGAAGAAGCAATCGGAACAGCTGCTGAGGGCCACCCAGCTAGTTGACAGAGAAATCCGGGTGACTCCCCATAAACAATTGAATTATCCAAAGGAGTCATTCGATGCCCAGATCTGAAAGGTGTGTCGGAGGCAGAAATTAAGATGGAGCTAGCGTCCCAAGGTATAATAGAGGTGCATAGGGTGACAGTCCGTAAAGGTGCAGAAAGAGTGCCCACCACCACCCTCTTTCTGACATTCTGCTCCCCTTCATTACCTCCGGTCATTAAAGTAGGCTACTTGAATGTCTGTGTCCAACTGTATGTTCCATCCCTGATGCAGTGTTTCAAATGCCAGAACTTTGGACACGTCAGAGATCGCTGTTCTGGGGAGGAGGTGTGTGGTGTTTGCTGCAAGGCAACCCATGATGGGCCATGTAAAGATCCGGCTCATTGTGCAAACTGCGGTGGCGACCACCCCTCCTATTCATTATCCGGTTTTGAAACATCTTCCAGAAAGCTGTCTCCAGACGCTTCTTAAAGTCTACAACCATATCTGGATCACAGGGTGCTTTCCGCCCTCCTGGTGGAAAGCCCTGATCATTCCAATCCCTGAGCCTGGAAAGGACCTTACCAACCCTTCAAACTATCGCCCAATAGCTCTGACTAGCTGCCTCTGTAAGCTACTGGAAAAGATGGTCAACTCCCGTCTCATGTGGAAGCTGGAAACCCATGGCCTTCTAGCCAGTGAACAGTGCGGGTTCCGGAAGTACCACTCGGCGGTTGACCATTTAGTCCGTGTGGAAACCACCATGCGCAACGCCTTCGTCAATAAGCAGCATGTGGTCACTATCTTTTTTTGACCTAGAAAAAGCGTACGACACCACCTGGAAATCAGGAATCCTTATGAATCTTCACAGACTTGGTTTTCGTGGTCACCTGCCTCTGTTTATTCTGATCGGCAGTTCCAGGTGCGTGTTGGCACCACGCTGTCTGACATCCATGGGCAGGAGTTGGGTGTGCCTCAAGGGAGCATCCTTTCTCCTGCCCTTTTTAGCATCAAAATCAACAACATTGTGCAATCGGTAGACCAGGGCTCTGAGTCTTCTCTGTTCGTTGACGACTTCGTGCTGTACGCAGTTGGAGCCTCTTACGCCAGCGTACAGCGTCGGCTCCAGCTTTGTGTCAACAAGATTCAACAGTGGGCCGAGGAAAACGGGTTTACCTTCTCTAGTACTAAAACTCAATCAATCCATTTCCACAATTTTCGTCAGTTTTCTGCTGATCCCGAGATTCGTCTGGATAAGTCCACCATTCCAGCTGTAAAAGAAGCCAAATTTCTGGGTGTTATTTTTGATCAAAAACTGAACTTTAAAAGCCATATCCAATACTTAAAAACTGCATGTCAAAAAGCACTGAACATTCTGCGAGTTGTGGCGCACATAGATTGGGGCGCTGACAGGAAAACTCTCCTCCATCTTTACAGGGTTCTGATCCGCTCCAAACTGGACTATGGATGTGTAGTGTACGGCTCTGCCAGACCGTCCTACCTGAAAAGTCTAGATCCTATCCATCATCAAGGGCTTCGATTGTGTGTGGGTGTGTTCCGCACCACTCCTGTTTATAGCTTGTATGCCGAGGCAGGAGAACCATCCCTCTCAAATCGCCGACTAAAACTTGCCTTGAACTACTATCTGAGTCTCTGTTCTGAACCTCAAAACCCTGCATATGACTGTGTTTTCGACCCCAAATTCCAAAAGAAATTCGATGACCACCCCAGTTCCTTTCCACCCTTTCTTCCCCATCTGAACAAAGCAAGTATAGACCTTGGAGTAGTTAGTGATTTCTCCAAGTTTCCTGACGAACTTCCATGGACTTTCTTTACACCAGAGATCCGGTCTGATTTAGCCTCATACCGGAAAGTTTCCACTAGTTCCTTGGCATGTAAGTCCCTTTTCGCTGAGCTGTGTTCCAAGTTTCCATCTTTCAAAAAAAATTTTCACTGACGGTTCCAAATCTGAGGAAGGAGTGGCCTCTGCTGTGTTTTGTGCAGTAGACCCCCCTCAGTGATGTGCCTTACACATTCCCACCGACAACTCCATCTACACTGCTGAGCTAACAGCCTTGGTCCTGGCACTTGAGATGATCTCCAAATCGAAACAGAAAGATTTCCTTATTTTATCAGACTCCCTTTCTTCTTTGGAGGCCATTACCGGCCGAAATCTTAAGCACCCTCAACTACTGAAAGTTTTTGAACTGTACACCTCTGTAAAATCAATCGGACACAACGTAGTGTTTGCTTGGGTTCCCAGCCATGTGGGCATTCGAGGCAATAAGACAGTTGACCAGCTTGCCAAGAATGCCACAAGGGAAAAGTTGAGCAGGTTTTCTTTTCGCCACACTGATCTGAAACACAAAACACAGGCCGATGTCAAAGACCTTTGGCAAGAGGAATGGACCTTGCAGACGGATAACAAACTGTTTAAAATCCGTCCAAACCTCAACGAGTTTCTGCCATGTTCCAGAGGCGGCCGTAAAGAAGAAACAGTCCTGTGCCACTTGCACACAGGCCACTCGTTTTATACCCATTCTTATCTTTTAAAAGGTGAAGAAGCTCCGTGGTGTATTCCATGTCATGTTCCACTCACAGTGAAACATTATTTCTTTTAGATTGTTGGGACTTGCACGATGTGAGACATAAACACTTTACAACAGAGTCCGTGAAAACCCTGTTCAGAGATGTCCCACCTGACGTGATCTTTGAGTTTCTGAAAGAGATTAACATTTTTCATCTGATTTCAAATTTTACGGAAGAAAGATTTTTAACGAAGTTTCTGGTGCGTTTTTAGAAGATATATTGTAAAGAGATGTGTGAAAGTTTTTTGTTGTTGTTGTTTTTTTTGATGACTTGTGAACTGATTTTAACCTGGTGACAGCCCTGATATGGCCCTTCGCGGTCGGCTGGGCTATAAGCAACATTACCTTACCTGGATTTGAAGTGACGTTTGCTTACCAAATGACGCAAGCACAATTTGTGTAATAATCTTGACCCACAAACTGAGAAAAGGTAACTCCGTTTGCAATGGCAAGACTGGCATTATTTCCAGAAATGGGTTTCAGTGTGAGCTCTATAAACTATGGCGGCTGCATTTCATAGCCATTTGATGCATCATGCGGTGCAGACAGGGTTGTCCTTTTTCACCATTGGTCTTTGTATTATCCGTAGAGCTGTTAGCGATTGAAACAAGAAACAGTCCCATAAAGGGAATTGAAGCGCCTTATCAAACAACAGGATAACAGTGCCTTTTATACTAAGTTCACACGAGGTAGGACTTTGTACGACTTTGTGCGACTTTTTGTAAATATTTACTGTCTTGTGCAGACGGCGACTAAAAAAGTCCGAAGCCGTGTGAACGCAACGAATGCGACTGAGTGAGACTTTTCGACTCCTCCCCTCCTTTCCCTTTTTTGGTCACAGGCGCTGGCTGTGCCGCTCGCTCGCAGACAGTTTGTTGTTGTTGTGTCGCAGTGGTATTTGAGCGAGACTCGGTCAGACTTTTGAAAGTCCTGTTTGGTCTCAGTGGGCCGACTCAACTTTTTCGTTTCTTTGTGCCTAAATTCTTGTGCAGAGCGACGTGGGTTCCCCAGGCAAGGCAAAAGAAGTACTGTGCACACGGCGACTGAGAAAGCACTCAGACTTCAACTCGACCAAACTGGACCAAGTGAGACTAGTAGGACAGCAGTCGAATTCAGTCCAACAAAGTCCAATTCAGTCCTACTTGGTCTCACTCGATGGCGTCAGCAAAAAAAACCCCACGCTATTCACGAGAAAAGGGGAGGAGTGTAAGGCAGTTTGGCGCGAAACATATGCGGTATGAGACTAGACCAGACAATGTGAACGCAAACTGGACTCGACTCGACCAAGTGGGACCGTCCACCGCGCTGCGTGCGTGCGAGGTTTGTGCCGCGTGGCTAGAAAGTCTGATCAAGTCGCATCTGAATATGTCTTTTGGGTGATAACTTTTGAGAGCGTTGCGACTGGGCCAGACTTTTTTCGGAAAAATCCGATCGACTAAGACCTAGTCCTACTGAGTCGAGTTGGAACTCGACTTGTATGAGACTCGGGACTTAGCCATTTTTTTGGTCAAAAAGGCAAAGTCGCACGAAGTCGCATTGAAGTCTTACTCTCGTGTGAACGAAGTATAAGAGTGAAACAAATAGCTGACGACACAACCTTGTTCCTCAGAGATACGGAGGATGTGATCAGATCGGTGAGTTTTCTCACTTTATTTGACAGATTCTCAGGCCTTAAAGTAAATGTTAAAAAAGGAAGAAAAAAAAACTGAAGAACACACACAAACACACACGCACGCACGCACGCACGCACGCACTAAAACTTCGAATGTGTAAACAAATAAAGGATCCCAACCTTCCTTTCGTCACTGCGGATAAACTCAAAATAGTAGGAACACATTTTGAAAACAATAGAATGGCAAAACACCTTGAAGGTAATTGGAACAGTAGAACCGATAAGGTAAATAAACAGATAAAAGAATAGACAAAACATGATCTGTGCATGCAAGCTGAAGTCGTGGTTATTCATTTAAAACGCTCTCATGAGACAATTTTTCTCTATAATGCAAACCATTTTAAACAAGAAAATATGTGATGTTTTACAAGTTCCTGTGGCTGGAAAAAAAAGCACAGGAGCAGCAGCAACAACAACCATAATAACAACAGCAGCAGCATCAACAACTACACCACCAACAACAATAGCAGCAACAACAACAACAACAACAACAACCGTTCGAAAAAGTTCAAAGAACAGTGTTGGAAAGTAGTGTTGAGGACAGGAATTTGAACTGACTATATCTACAATAAGCAGGAAAACTGCTTACAGCAGCAACAACCAAAACAGGAGTAAGACACCAGACTGGCACTTTGATAACATTGCAAATAAAAGATTCTTTCCACTAAACTGTAGAACGAAGAACCTGATCGGTCCTTTACACGAGATAGGCCTACAGCATTACTTTCGGAAAGACGTAATCAGCATGTGTTTAGTATAGAAGGCAAACGAGACCCATTTGTTTTAGAAACAAGAGTGATTTTCATACCCCCCCCCCTCCGTCCTTCCCCTTTTCCACACTCCTCTCCTAGATCCCCCCCCCCCCCCCAAAGAAAAAAAAAACCCAAGAAAAACAAGAAAAAAAGAAAAAAACACCCATACACACTGAACCACGACAATATTGTAATGATCATTAGAAGGTTTAGTAAGTAAGCGCCTTTTGTCTACTTTATGGCTTAAAATGCATGAAGATGACATCCTCTGTACCTTGTTTAGAAAAGGCACAGGATGCAAGACAAAAAATCAACACCTTCGTGTTAAGTTTCAGGAATTCTCCGTCTTGATACTTTCAGTGTGACGAATGAACAGACCCGGTGGTTTAAAAAGGACAGAAAAAAAAGAAGTTTCAGGAATTTTGCATTAATGAAATCAAACAGTTTCAATTGTTCAACATGATTTTTCCCGTGGCACATTTCTGCGGTAATTTCATGTTTATAAATTATCACAAAGTCAGTGCCGAAAAACAGTCAATGACTCCTCCTTCGGAAGCGGAAAGAGAAAATGGGATTATGTCACGACCGCACTGGTATTTTCATTTGACATCATATGAACGCACATTGTATGAAACGAAGACTTAAACACAGGATCATCATGTACGTTTGAAAAAGAAAATGATGCGGCGGACACAGCACTATATGAAAGTTAGTGCAATCAAACGCTTTGAGCCAAACACAGCGCTCAAAAAGGACAAATTCAATATTGATCAGTCACTTTTAAGGAATGCGTGTAACATTCGGTTCTGTTTAGACACACGATAATCAGATTTGTCTAAAGTCTGCGTTTAGAGCAGAAACAAAAAATGCGGCGATGTTTTTCGGAAAATTTTTAAAGAATTGTACGAGAAATATATCAGAACAGGAACTTTTCATTTTTCAAGTTAGTATGTAACCTCTTTTTATTGTAATTTCCCGCTCTGAATAGTTTGGTTCTGTTTCATTTACACAAAGGATTTCATTAACTGCATTTTGTGGGCCTTTTTCACAATTCTGCACACCTGTCTTGCACACAGTGCTTACAAATCTCCTGCGCAACTCAAGGATATCTTTCTGCAAAACAATCGTTCTGTCAATCCATAATTCTACCATGTGTTTAAATGATAAAAGGCCTCTTTTCTGGACTGCAGAAGAAGTTTCTGACTTCATCACCCAATTCTTGATTTGAAAAATACTTTTTCGCCTCACGTGTGTAAATTGTTCTTTTCCATGTTTATAAGTCGAGATCGTTCTCCGTTTTCATTCTCATTTTTCTACTCCGTAAATGTCATGGTCTGTTTTTCTTCTTCTTCCATCGTTTGTATGTTTTCCATCGCAGCATAAGAAAAATCTTAGATCATATCTCTCTTGAAAAAAAAAAACCGCCTAAAAAAAACTTAATCACGAATCGAAAACGGATGCTTGTCTGTGGTGCATTGTATTGATTTTGGTATTTCATGTAGAATCCTCTTTAAATTTTGTAGACTGTTTCAACATTTTTTTCATCTTCATTTTTTTTTAAAGAATGAGTTAATACAATACATTTTAGTTTCAGTGGAATAAAGAGCAGTCAGTTTTGTATCTATGAAAAATGTCGTGTGACATTAAAGATTAATATAGTCTGGCCTGACGTAAGTGACTGGTTCACCAACATTTAACTGTGAACACACACACACACACACACACACACACACACACACACACACACACACACACACACACACACAACCTCCCTACGTACTTACATACACAGATAGAGTACATACAGAGAGAGTCGCGACACTCGTTGACATTCGATCACATGTTCGCAGTTCTTCGTGTGTACAGATGACGATCATGTAACCAAACACTCTTATCACATAACTTACGGACGATGTTAGAATGATGTATGCGGCCGTGATTTACAATCAGAGAATTTGTTGTCAGGTGTGCCAGAGCAATAAATCTTAAATGAGTCGCCACAAATATATACGGGGGAAGAGAGAGAGAGAGAGAGAGAGAGAGAGAGAGAGAGAGAGAGAGAGAGAGAGAGAGAGAGAGTTAATAGTGCATAGCAGAAAACGAGTACAAGCAAACAATTCCTCCGTGATCATGGCAATGACTTACATAAATCTCTATGCTACGAAAAATGGGGTTGGGATGGGGATGGGGAGGGGTGATGATGCTGGGGATATACATGGGAACGTAGAAGATAAGTACTGAACCTTTCTCTGAAAGCGCTCGGGTACCAACGAAACCTAACTAGCGATGACAGCCAGTCGATACAACTTTCCTTCCCTGAGAAACGCGTCAGTACACTGCCTAGCTGTGCTAACCCACTAAAAGCATCTCACAGAGACATACAGCCTACAATTTTGTGATAATTTTTACAACTTATCATTATTATTATTGTTATCATTATTATTATTATTATCATTTTTATCATTATCATCATCATTATCATTATTATTATTACTATCATTATCATTATTACTATTATCATTATCATTATTATTATTGTTATCATCATCATCATTATTATTATTATTTCATTATTATTATTATCATTATTATTATTATATTATCATTATCATTAGTATCAACTGTGAAAAGAAAATCACAATTTCATGGCCTTCCAACGTAGCCAGCGAAACTCAGAATTTGTGAATGGGAATTCAGAAAGTGACGCAAAAGTGTCACCACGGTAAGTAAAGAAAAATGAATATGAAAGGAAACATTTATTCTTGAGGATCAACATAGAGTGCGAGGGACGTCAAAACGTGTGAACAGTGTCAGTAGCGAACTCTACGGTTTGATAACCCGAGTATTGACAGTCACTTGAACGCTGACTACGGTTAAGAATTGAGTAAAAGGAACGTACAAGAGAGAGAGAGAGAGAGAGAGAGAGAGAGAGAGAGAGAGAGAGAGAGAGAGATCTTTAATACGCAAGGATCATGATAATTTTAGGCCAAAGCCTAGTCTTACAATCTGTCCTTGTCATGCATACATTATTTCAACATATATCATTCATACTGACAATGCAACATAGCAACACTGTAATCTAATTCTACAATGATAAGCAGACTGTTTATAAAAGTAATAATGACATGGTGGGTAGTCAAACAGAAGGAAACTTACAAATAAAGAAAGAAACAAACAAGCAAACAAACAAAACTACAGAGAGAGAAAGAGGTCAGAGGAGGGGGTTGTGGGGGGGGGGGGGGGGGGGATGGCAGATAGATGGAGAAGAGGGACGGTAGACAGAGATGGATGGTAGACAGAGAAGGATGGTAGACAGAGTGGGATTACTTTGAATACACCGTCTAAACACATAGCGGAGTAGGCTATTTGTTTAGACAGTGTATTCAAAGTACGTTTTACAGAAGACTTTGCGAATGGACGCTAATCATTTTAATCGACTAATCAAATTACTGAGACATAAAATGTTTATGTAAATGTTTCTTGAAAAGTTTTAAAGTATTCGTATATTGTAGACTCGGTGGAAGTGAGTTCCAGATATATGGTCCAGAGTAAGCTAGGCTTGTTTCGTATTGATCAATGCATGGGTAGGGAAGAAGGAATTTTTTTTATCGAGCCAGAAAAGCTGTTCAATCTTGTTAAAAGGACATTGATTAAACATGGCATAGTATCTGTCAAGACTGTAAATGTAAATGATGCCTTGTTGAATTCCAATTGCTTACTCAGAAAAAGTATGTTCAGCGCTTTTAGTTTTTCGTCTGTTGCTAGAGGTACGGCTTGATGGAGTAGTTTTGCTTCTCGTCTATGGAGAGAATTCAGCCTTTCTTGTGGACATCACTACTCCTGTTCCACACTGTTGAAGCGTAACTGATAGTGACATTATGTGTGCATTGAAGAAAAGTTTAAACACAGTACTGTTGACGTAGTGCTTTAATTGGGCTAACAGGAAAAGGATTCTTAAGACTCTCTTGCATACATTATTGAGATGAGATTACCATTTCAATTCTTTATCTATCATTACCCCTAAAACACGATGCTCATCTACCTGTCCAATAGAAGTGCCATTCAACTGAATTTTAGGCAAAGAGGAGTCAATTGGTGTTTGCTTTTGGCGGATAGCTATAATCATAGATTTAGTTTTGGCTGGGTGTATGACTATTGAGTTTGAATGACACCAGTCTGACACGTCGTTTAGACTTTCCTGGAGAGAAGTTTCTATTGTTTGTAGATCACTACCATTCGTTTGGAGTGACGAGTTATCAGCAAATGAATCTGTCGTGACTTTTTCATCAGATATGGACAATGGTAAATCATTGATGAAGATGCAGAATAGGAGGGGGCCTAGTACTGAGGTTTGTGGGACTCCATGTCTGACAATGTCTGAAGCGGATGTTTTGCCATTAAGTACCGCATACTGAGTCCTATTGTTCAAGTATGATTGGAATAATGCGACTGTCGAGGAATGGCTCAGGTAGATAGATAGTTTCTTTAAAAGAATGGAATGATCAACAAGATCAAATGCATTTTTGAAGTCAAGAAAGACAACCCCTGTCATTTGTGATTGGTTCATATTTGAAAGCCATGAGTCACACATTCCTGATAATGCTGTGTGGGATGAGTGATTAGATCGGAATCCATATTGGAGTGTGTCACCGATCGGCGGTACTAAACTAGTACGTCCACGTGTTTAAGAGTAGTGGTGGTTCAAGGTAGAGAGCGTGTGCGCGTATGCGTGCGAGCATGCATGTATGCGTGCATGTATGTGTGCTTGTGTGTGCGTGTGTGTGTGTGTGTGTGTGTGTGTGTGTGTGTGTGTGTGTGTGTGTGTGTGTGTGCGCGCGCGCGCGCGCGCGGGGTAAGATGGGGTTTAGTTAGCTGGGGTTAGGCTAAGTTCCTCAGGGTTAGGTAGTAAGGTTAGGCTAGGTAGGGGGCAGGTGAAGTAGGACATACAGTATTTTTGCCTTCCAGTCTTCATTTATTGAGGGAGTGGTAGGAGGAAGTTGGTTTCGTTCCCGATTGTTACCCTTTTATTACTTTGGTTCTATACCAGAGAAGGCGGGGCAGGATATCGGCTGTTGTGTTGTCAAGTCTGTGAGTTGTTGTGGTAAATTGTCGTGTTGTTGCACGAGCAACAACTAGTCCGTTGGTTAGGCGTGTCAGCTCTGCGGAGGGATACACTTCTCTGACCAATCGTTGTTTTGTGTGGTGAGTAAAGTTCGCTTGATTCCGACCAGGGCGGAATGCGTTGGGGTAGCTTCACTTCGGTCCCTGGTGTTCGTCGGAGTGGACGTACGCCTTGTAGGTGCGGCGGCAGCGCCGGTAGTTTTTGAAGAGTGACTTCGAGTCATAGTTAGGGCCAGGTCCTCGTCGGGTTTGGGTGCCCTTGGCCTGTGCTGAGTCGGTGTCGTCCTTGTGGCAGCCACTGTCAGCCAGTTGCAGAACTGGTGTGGTTGATCGTCTGTATGTCCAGGTTGGTGATCTGTTAGGTTCGTTGTGTTGTAGTTCGTCGTGTTGTCTTGTATTA
Source organism: Conus canariensis (assembly GCA_033310375.1). Classification (NCBI taxonomy): domain Eukaryota; kingdom Metazoa; phylum Mollusca; class Gastropoda; order Neogastropoda; family Conidae; genus Conus; species Conus canariensis. The sequence continues at coordinate 16,431,491 of CM065742.1, read as the reverse complement.
TGGCGAGTTGTACTGTAGTTGTCTCATGTTGGGATTAGTTGTATGGTGTTCGTTGCGTATACTGGTTGTCTAGTATGATGTTGTCTTGGTTCCGTGATTGAAATTTGTAGTCAGCCGGGTTGTGTTGTTACCTCTTTCCTGTATATTTTTGTAAGTAATGTACATGGTGGTTCCTGAGTTCGATTTTCTCAGGACGGTTTGGCTAGACAATGTGGGTTCAATATAATGACCGTTGATGGACGGTGATGTAGATATTGTTTGTGGTTAGTTCGTGTTAATGTCAGTGGGTTTAATAAGAGGGTAGTACGAGGTTGCATTTGGTGAGGGTCATAATATGAGTCAGGTGCGGATGTGTCTGCGTGACTCATAAAGGGATTGTGCTCAATTTCAGTCGTAAATAGTAATAGTTCGTTGAAAGTGATTTACGATTTCGGAGTTGACCGGCACAGCATTGGAATCGGTTAACTGTGTAGTAGGGCTAAGGCCAATTTGTGGTCGAGTGGTTTATACTGGAGTACGGTCGGGACTATTCAACTTATATTGGTGTCTTCTCACTTTCGTTACGAGTCATGGTTCTCGACGCGGGTCTCGTACGCGTGCGGACTATCTGTGACGTACGCATTTGGTACAGGACAGTGAGTCCATAGGGTAGAAGTTTTTGTAATACAAGTGACAGTCGTCACACATGCAGGGATGTATGTGTTTGTGACAGAACGGGGTTGGAGAAAGATATCTTAGGTTGTGGGGAGGCAGCCCAGTTATGGATTTTAGTAAGCAGAAAGAAGGGAAAGGTAAAGTTTAAGGCGAGTAGCTTAGCAGTTGATAGGATAAAAACGGATGATGTGCAGCATGTAATATTGTATGAAGTGTGGTTGTGTTGGCATAACAAAGATTAACCACTGGGTTATCTGACAAGAGATGACATGAGAGTGAGGTGCTGGATGGAAATTGTGGCAAACAAATCATGTTTTGGATATATGATTATAATTGACGGTGCAAAGAGGGGTAAGAATGTGAAGGATTGTGGCTGCGAGCCGATTCTCTTGTGTGAACATGCTGGAACTGTAAACCGATGAAATTGATGTTTTTTTTTGAGAGATGTGTATTGCTACTGATCATTATGTGGAGACATTTCCTTGTGAAACTGCCCATTTCCTAGATTACGTAGCATTTCCTAAGGGGCCCATGAAGTCCGCGTTGGGATCGCTTAGTTTTCTTTTCTTTTCCGAGAATTGGGGTGATTCATAATTTCATATGTAATAGCGTGGATTGGCTCAGAGAATATTGTTTTACTGCTGTTGTAAGGGTTGGCAGGAAATGGGTCTGATAACCCCAAAGTGAGTAATGGGTTGGGGATGTATTCGAAATTCAAGGGGTCACTCTCATGCCCGAGTGGGAAGTAGGCAAGGGAGATGGAGAGTTAAAGCTTTACCAAGTAGCCTATGTGCCTTGAGGACTCGGGTAGTAGCAACACTACAGTAGTGGCCTCCAGTTGTGTCAGCAGGTATCCTGTTCCGTCCTGAGGCTGGGGCCAGATCACCGCAGTCTACTGCCGCGTGCCGGCAGGTGAGCGGCGCTTTCCAGTGCCTGTTGTTTTCCCGGGAGAGGGAGACCACCCAGGCCGTCCGCCTTCTGTGGGGCAGCTCTCCTCCAGCTACCGGTGCTCTTCCGGGAGTTCTCCGGCACTGGTTCCTCGTCCCTGTTCAGGCGTCCTGTGAGAGGGCGCTGCACCAGGCCTTTTTCACCCTCAGTGTCCGACGGGGCCTTCAGAAGAGGCGTCCTTCGAGCCCCAGACTCGTCGAGAGGGTGTCTGGTGTGTGTGTGCGTTGGGGGTCGTGCCCATCGGGGGAGGAGTCAGACTGCGGGAAGCCACGGTCAGCGCCGGGGTGCAGAGTCTTCGGGGAGGGTGTCGGCCCGCGGAGGAGCCACGGACAGCGCCGGGGTGCAGAGTCTTCCGGGGAGGTGTCAGCCTGTGAGGGGCCACGTACAGCGCCGAGGACTGGAGCTTTCCGGGCCGGGATGGGTTGTCCCATGTTTGTGATAGAAGGGGTGTAGCGTTAGGCAGTAGGGTTAGGGGTGTTAGCTACTGCCTCCTTTTAGGACGTAGTGGCCGGCACAGTGTAGGGTACTTGTCGTTGCCTCCCTTAGGGACGCAGCGACCAGTTTGGTAGTGGTCCCGGGTTAAAAGAGAAGGGTGAGTCCTGGGGAGAGGTGTGGGTGGTAGCAGTCGTTAAGAGATTAGAGTCCCTTTGGTAAATCCTTGTCCCTAGTAGTTAGTCACCACATGTGCGGGCTATCGCTGTGTCCCCAGGTCACAGTGATATACCGCAACTGGTGTTTCAGGTTAGGTTAGGGTCTTCCAGGTCATTACAGTAGAGTAGGGTGAGTCAGCGGGAATTGGGATACTTGTGTGCAGTTGTGGATGTGCGTGAGTGGTGGCGCCATGGAGTGTGTGTGAAATAAAGAAGCGTGCGTGATTGTAAAACTGTGTTAGTGTGCTGTGTTGTCTGACCTAGTGTGTGATAGGCGTGGGTAAGGGTGGTAGGGCCGTCCGGCTTAGCGACCGTGACACTTTGGTGGAGATGCGGGGTACCATAAGGGGTTCTGGGTAGGTGATAGGTAGCTAGGAGGGAGGTAGGGGGGTGTTGTGTCCGGTGTGTACGTTGTGTGAAATGTAAGTGGGTGGTTGGTGGGAGCGTACCAGTACCCTGGGAGGTGGTACGTAGTGTCCCTGTTCACTTCAGGCAGGTTTCCATTGGCATTGGGCAGGGCACTTGTGTTGGTGTGAGTGGGTTGGCGCTACCGTGTGAGTGAGGTATGAATGGTCAATAAACATTGAGTGGTTGTTGGAAGTGTGAGTGATTACACCGTGCAGTGTAGGTGAGGTGCCGGAGGGTACCAGGTGTCTTTTGTGTCCCTTACATGTGGTATACCCCAGTGAGTAGGTAGAGTGGTACCCAGCCCGTGACTGTGCACGCTGTGTGCTCGGATATCCTGTGGGGATTAAGGGCAGAGTAAGCCCAGGTGACTGTGTGTGGGAAGCACGAGGGTGTGCAGGGTTGTGACACTAAGGTGTGCTGGGAGTGCATATGGACTTGCAGGGTGCAAGTGCACTGATCGTGTGGGTGCGGCCTACCAGAGACAGTGAAGCCTGTGACTGTGGGTAACTGGTGCGCATGCACAGTGGACGGTGGACACACGGTGTCACGTGGTTCAGTCAGTGACCAGACAGTGCATTGGTAGTATTGTATGGGTTGGAGCCCATGTGGGTATATGTATGAGGTACACAAGTGTGGGTGGAGTTATGCTTGGTGCGTGACACATTGAGAGTATTGTGTACTTGTGCTGAGTTGCTTCAGGGGCTAGTGCGTAGTCAGGAACCTCCAGTTGCGCTCAGATCGCATACTGTCCGTTGCTAGTTCTGTGGTGGTAGGGGTACCCTATGTCTAAACACACCCGAGCCCATCCGCAGTACGACCCCGATAGTGTCATGGATCCACAGGCCCCTACGGCGGATACCAAACCTAAGGTTAGTGACCAGGATGCTGGGGTGGATCGAGAACAGGGGACGGGGGCTTATGCAAAGTTTGCCAAGTTGGGAGCGGCGATGGGTTTAGCTGGGGGAGACCTCGCCAAGTTCGTCACAGACTCAGTACGTAATGAGGATGAGAAGACGGCGAGAGAAGCAGAATTGGAGCTCCGGATGGAGGAGAAAGTGAGGCAGAAGATGAAGGATGAGAGGGAGCTAGAAATGCAGCGGACGCAGATTGAAGAAAAAGGCTGCTAGGCAGAGGGAGCTAGAGATGCAGCAGAGGAAGATAGAAGAGGAGGAAGCTGCTAGGCAGAGGGAGCTAGAGATGCAGCAGAGGAAGATAGAAGAGGAGAAAGCCAATAGACAGAGGGAGCTAGAAATGAAGCAGAAGAAGATCGAAGAGGAGAAAGTGAGGCAGAAGATGAAGGATGAGAGGGAGCTAGAGATGCAGCAGAGGAAGATAGAAGAGGAGAAAACTGATAGACAGAGGGAACTAGAGGTGAAGCAGAAGAAGATCGAAGAGGAGAGGGAAAGGTTAAAGCGGAAGGATGAAGACGAGAAAGCAGCGAGACAGATGGAACTGGAACTGCAGAGGAAGAAGATGGAGGAAGAAAGGGCATTAAGGGAAATAGAAGCTCAAGCACGGCAAGCCGAGTTAGATCTCAAGAGACGAAGGGATGAAGCCGAGTTAGAGGCAAGAGAGCGAGAGCTAATCATACAAGAGAGACAGGCCTTAGATGAAGCAGCGCATAGGAAACGCTTGATTGAGGTGGAGGAAACGAAGCATGTCCACCTTGAGCCGTTGGGAGAGAACGACGACGTGGACGCTTTCATCGCCCAATTTGAGCGTGTAGCCCAGATGTGCAAGTGGAGCAAGACCTCATGGCCCACACGTCTGATGTCTCTGCTGAGAGGAAAGGCTAGAGAAGCGGTGATGCGGTTAAGTGCGGATGAGTTAGGCGACTATGATCAGATAAAGGGCGCCCTGTTAAGCCACTTCAGGCTAGATGCTGAGGCCTACCGGGAAAAGTTCAGGAGCATCAAGAAGGACGCTGCTGAGACTTTCGGCCAGATGCTGCGAAGGATGAAGCGGTGGTTTTCCCTCTGGTGTGCGGCAGCGGGCAAGGATGAGAGTGTGGCAGAGGACGTAAAGGATCTGCTGTTCCAGGAACAGTTTTATCAGCTGTTGTCTCCAGAGTTCACAACTGAGGTGCGGAAGACATGCCCGAAAACTGTGGAACAACTTGCAACGGAAGCTACTGTTTTGGCAGAGGCCAAAAGACTGGGGAGGAAGGCGAGGCAAGACCGAACAGTTAACCAGCCCAACCTGGGTAATACACGTGAAACAGCAGGGAGCCAGCCCGCAGGGAGGTCCCAACAAAGTGATGGTGCACTACAGCAGCTGAACAGGAGATCAGAAGGGCCTAGATCGACCATAGTTTGTTTCAACTGCAAGAAGCCAGGCCACATCGCTAGGAAATGCCCTGAGCCCCATTCTGTTGGAGCTGTTCATTGCTGTGACCAGCCCCAAGCTGGAGTAGTCCCTACGTTGTGTCGCCCATGCGCTGAGCAGCGGTACGAGCCTGCGTGCATTGTAGAAGTTAACGGGTCTCCGGCCAATGGATTACGGGACACGGGTGCCGGACACACCGTAGTGGCCAAGTGGTTAGTACCGGCGGATGCGTGCACAGGAGAGACAGTCCCAGTAGTGTTGGCTGAGTCCAGATGTAGGTCCGTGTTACCTGTGGCGGTAATAGAGTTGAAGTCACCATTCATCGCAGGGAAGTTGGAGGTTTTGGTCATGAATAGCCCTGTGCAGGAAGTCCTGATCGGAAACTTCGCAAAGAGAGTAGGAGATCCTGGTTGGACACGTGTGCCTGTATACGCAGACCCGGCGTTGGTAGGGGCAGTGCAGACACGCGCGCAGAGAGCCAGGGAGCAGCAAGAACCTGTACCACTACCCGTCGAGGAATGCATTCTGAACACCTCTACCCAGCAGTTAATTCAGATGCAGGACCAGGATGAAACCTTGAGGAAGGCTCGGAGTGCATGTGAAGCAGGGACGCACTTCCACACCAAGTTTGGACGAGTCGAGTACGCTCGGAAATCTGGTGTACTGGTTCGGCGGTTTGAGGGTCCCAGGGACGTAGCGAGTCAGATCTGCGTCCCAGCTGAACTACGGACCACGGTGATGAAGCTAGGCCACGACGTACCCATGTCTGGTCACTTAGGTACCACCCGAACCAAGGAGCGAGTTGGTCGCCATTTCTATTGGCCAGGCATGCATGCTGACATTCGTCGGTACTGCCAGTCATGCTTCCAGTGTCAGTATACTGTGGACAAGGGAAGAGTGTCAAGAGTTCCCCTTGTAAGGATGCCACTGATGCGCATGCCCATGCAGATACTGAGGGATCTGTGGTTGCAACCAGAAAGGCAAGAGCTCCGCACAGCGGCAGAGTACGTCGTTCACTTAAGGAACAAGGTAGCCGAGACGTGTGAGTTGGCAAAGAAGAACTTGGCAACCACAGCTTGCAGGTACAAGCGACATTCTCATTTGAGGACGAAACCCAGGAAGGTAGCTGTGGGGTCTACAGTACTAGTGGGAGAATCACAAGGTGGGCACTGCAGCTGCAGCCATTCCAGTTTACGGTGCAGGCAGTGTCTGGAAAGGACAATGTGGCGGCAGACTTCTTGAGTCGCTTGCCGTAGGAGAGAGAGGAGAGAGAGAGAGAGAGAGAGAGGAGAGAGAAGAGAGAGGAAACCTGAGGGTTCCATTAACCTGTGTCGTGAGAGGTTGACATTGTCGAAGCTATGCATTTGTTGTTATCTTTGGTAGAGAATGGCGTAGCAAAGTGTTACTGAGGGTGTGGTATTTGTAGCACGTGTTACACAGCAGTTGTGCGTAATCAGAGCCCCCTCAGTTATGGAATTTATATGTAGTGCGTAGTGTAACGGTTGCCTGTAAGTGCCTGCGTTAAGGTCGTGTGAAGCAGCGTTAGACCAGGTTGATTAATGTAACCTGTGATTGTTGATGTATTTAAAAGTTGATGCTGTTGTGATGGAAGTTTTGGTGTGCATCAAAAGTAACAGTAGGACAGAATGAGTGATGGGGAATTGGATTCTCATAGGTAGGGTGTGGCTAAAACGCCGATCGAGTGAGAAGTTGTTGTTTGTTTTAACCTGTAGTTAAAACTTAGGCAGGGGGGTGTGTCACCGATCGGCGGTACTAAACTAGTACGTCCACGTGTTTAAGAGTAGTGGTGGTTCAAGGTAGAGAGCGTGTGCGCGTATGCGTGCGAGCATGCATGTATGCGTGCATGTATGTGTGCTTGTGTGTGCGTGTGTGTGTGTGTGTGTGTGTGTGTGTGTGGTGTGCGCGCGCGCGCGCGGGGGGTAAGATGGGGTTTAGTTAGCTGGGGTTAGGCTAAGTTCCTCAGGGTTAGGTAGTAAGGTTAGGCTAGGTAGGGGGCAGGTGAAGTAGGACATACAGTATTTTTGCCTTCCAGTCTTCATTTATTGAGGGAGTGGTAGGAGGAAGTTGGTTTCGTTCCCGATTGTTACCCTTTTATTACTTTGGTTCTATACCAGAGAAGGCGGGGCAGGATATCGGCTGTTCTTGTGTTGTCAAGTCTGTGAGTTGTTGTGGTAAATTGTCGTGTTGTTGCACGAGCAACAACTAGTCCGTTGGTTAGGCGTGTCAGCTCTGCGGAGGGATACACTTCTCTGACCAATCGTTGTTTTGTGTGGTGAGTAAAGTTCGCTTGATTCCGACCAGGGCGGAATGCGTTGGGGTAGCTTCACTTCGGTCCCTGGTGTTCGTCGGAGTGGACGTACGCCTTGTAGGTGCGGCGGCAGCGCCGGTAGTTTTTGAAGAGTGACTTCGAGTCATAGTTAGGGCCAGGTCCTCGTCGGGTTTGGGTGCCCTTGGCCTGTGCTGAGTCGGTGTCGTCCTTGTGGCAGCCACTGTCAGCCAGTTGCAGAACTGGTGTGGTTGATCGTCTGTATGTCCAGGTTGGTGATCTGTTAGGTTCGTTGTGTTGTAGTTCGTCGTGTTGTCTTGTATTATGGCGAGTTGTACTGTAGTTGTCTCATGTTGGGATTAGTTGTATGGTGTTCGTTGCGTATACTGGTTGTCTAGTATGATGTTGTCTTGGTTCCGTGATTGAAATTTGTAGTCAGCCGGGTTGTGTTGTTACCTCTTTCCTGTATATTTTTGTAAGTAATGTACATGGTGGTTCCTGAGTTCGATTTTCTCAGGACGGTTTGGCTAGACAATGTGGGTTCAATATAATGACCGTTGATGGACGGTGATGTAGATATTGTTTGTGGTTAGTTCGTGTTAATGTCAGTGGGTTTAATAAGAGGGTAGTACGAGGTTGCATTTGGTGAGGGTCATAATATGAGTCAGGTGCGGATGTGTCTGCGTGACTCATAAAGGGATTGTGCTCAATTTCAGTCGTAAATAGTAATAGTTCGTTGAAAGTGATTTACGATTTCGGAGTTGACCGGCACAGCATTGGAATCGGTTAACTGTGTAGTAGGGCTAAGGCCAATTTGTGGTCGAGTGGTTTATACTGGAGTACGGTCGGGACTATTCAACTTATATTGGTGTCTTCTCACTTTCGTTACGAGTCATGGTTCTCGACGCGGGTCTCGTACCGTGCGGACTATCTGTGACGTACACATTTGGTACAGGACAGTGAGTCCATAGGGTAGAAGTTTTTGTAATACAAGTGACAGTCGTCACACATGCAGGGATGTATGTGTTTGTGACAGAACGGGGTTGGAGAAAGATATCTTAGGTTGTGGGGAGGCAGCCCAGTTATGGATTTTAGTAAGCAGAAAGAAGGGAAAGGTAAAGTTTAAGGCGAGTAGCTTAGCAGTTGATAGGATAAAAACGGATGATGTGCAGCATGTAATATTGTATGAAGTGTGGTTGTGTTGGCATAACAAAGATTAACCACTGGGTTATCTGACAAGAGATGACATGAGAGTGAGGTGCTGGATGGAAATTGTGGCAAACAAATCATGTTTTGGATATATGATTATAATTGACGGTGCAAAGAGGGGTAAGAATGTGAAGGATTGTGGCTGCGAGCCGATTCTCTTGTGTGAACATGCTGGAACTGTAAACCGATGAAATTGATAAGTTTTTTTTTTGAGAGATGTGTATTGCTACTGATCATTATGTGGAGACATTTCCTTGTGAAACTGCCCATTTCCTAGATTACGTAGCATTTCCTAAGGGGCCCATGAAGTCCGCGTTGGGATCGCTTAGTTTTCTTTTCTTTTCCGAGAATTGGGGTGATTCATAATTTCATATGTAATAGCGTGGATTGGCTCAGAGAGAATATTGTTTTACTGCTGTTGTAAGGGTTGGCAGGAAATGGGTCTGATAACCCCAAAGTGAGTAATGGGTTGGGGGATGTATTCGAAATTCAAGGGGTCACTCTCATGCCCGAGTGGGAAGTAGGCAAGGGAGATGGAGAGTTAAAGCTTTACCAAGTAGCCTATGTGCCTTGAGGACTCGGGTAGTAGCAACACTACAGTAGTGGCCTCCAGTTGTGTCAGCAGGTATCCTGTTCCGTCCTGAGGCTGGGGCCAGATCACCGCAGTCTACTGCCGCGTGCCGGCAGGTGAGCGGCGCTTTCCAGTGCCTGTTGTTTTCCCGGGAGAGGGAGACCACCCAGGCCGTCCGCCTTCTGTGGGGCAGCTCTCCTCCAGCTACCGGTGCTCTTCCGGGAGTTCTCCGGCACTGGTTCCTCGTCCCTGTTCAGGCGTCCTGTGAGAGGGCGCTGCACCAGGCCTTTTTCACCCTCAGTGTCCGACGGGGCCTTCAGAAGAGGCGTCCTTCGAGCCCCAGACTCGTCGAGAGGGTGTCTGGTGTGTGTGTGCGTTGGGGGTCGTGCCCATCGGGGGAGGAGTCAGACTGCGGGAAGCCACGGTCAGCGCCGGGGTGCAGAGTCTTCGGGGAGGGTGTCGGCCCGCGGAGGAGCCACGGACAGCGCCGGGGTGCAGAGTCTTCCGGGGAGGTGTCAGCCTGTGAGGGGCCACGTACAGCGCCGAGGACTGGAGCTTTCCGGGCCGGGATGGGTTGTCCCATGTTTGTGATAGAAGGGGTGTAGCGTTAGGCAGTAGGGTTAGGGGTGTTAGCTACTGCCTCCTTTTAGGACGTAGTGGCCGGCACAGTGTAGGGTACTTGTCGTTGCCTCCCTTAGGGACGCAGCGACCAGTTTGGTAGTGGTCCCGGGTTAAAAGAGAAGGGTGAGTCCTGGGGAGAGGTGTGGGTGGTAGCAGTCGTTAAGAGATTAGAGTCCCTTTGGTAAATCCTTGTCCCTAGTAGTTAGTCACCACGTGTGCGGGCTATCGCTGTGTCCCCAGGTCACAGTGATATACCGCAACTGGTGTTTCAGGTTAGGTTAGGGTCTTCCAGGTCATTACAGTAGAGTAGGGTGAGTCAGCGGGAATTGGGATACTTGTGTGCAGTTGTGGATGTGCGTGAGTGGTGGCGCCATGGAGTGTGTGTGAAATAAAGAAGAGTGCGTGATTGTAAAACTGTGTTAGTGTGCTGTGTTGTCTGACCTAGTGTGTGATAGGCGTGGGTAAGGGTGGTAGGGCCGTCCGGCTTAGCGACCGTGACAGAGTGCATGAAGTAGTTTGTTTTTCTCTATTAACCGAGATACGCATGTGTGTATGTGTTTTTTGATGGGTTTGGATAGAACTGATAGTAAGGATATAAGTCTGAAATTATTTGGATCCGACAAATCATTTGATTTTGGAAGGTGGGTCACTTTGGCATTTTTGAACGCTTGAGGGAAGACGTTAGTTTCAATGGATAAATCAGATATGTATGTAAGAGACTCAACAATGAAAGGTAGAGCGAGTTTGAGAAGAAATGCGGGTATGTATCAGAACCCATGGATTTGTTATTCTTTAACTGCGCTATGTGCATTCCCACTTCATGTGCAGCAAGAAGGGGAATCTTGAGTGAGTTACTCGATCCAAGTTTTTGTTTGCAAAATGATATTAGGGAAGTTGGGCATGTATATTCATTTGGTGCTCTTATTGGTTGTGAAGCTTGAGTAAGGATATCTGATGCAAAATGATATTAGGGAAGTTGGGCATGTATATTCATTTGGTGCTCTTATTGGTTGTGAAGCTTGAGTAAGGATATCTGATAATGACAGAAAGTGGGTATTAAATTCGTCTGGAGTGATGTTCGTAGTGGACTTTCGTGAATCTGTACGCTTGTTGTGTACAAAAGTGTTTATTGCCCTCCAGATGGGCGCTGTGGTTTTGCATCTGTAACCATTTGAATGAAGTACTCTCGTCTGGCTTTTTCGGGTGCGTAGCGCAATCACTACGTATCTAAAGCACTACCAGTTATTAGCCCTACGACCAATAGATCTACGTGTCGTAAACCATACGACCCTTTAAGACTACGTGTCTATATCACTACAATTGACCATATATCGAAAAAGCTATTCATGTTCGCGTTCTCTAGAACTACGTATCTATATCGCTATGCCCGTTTGCTCTACAGCAGAAAGAAAGAAAAATAGTGACAACGGCCCGTTTGTATGGGGATGGTGTAGCGCAATCACTACTGGATAATGTCAGTAGGTCCCTATTAGGGAGGCGCCATATGTTCCCCATGTCTATGTTCCACCATGTCTATGTTCCCCCAGGTCTATGTTCCCTCAGGTCTATGTTCCCCCACCTCCATATCCCCCCAGGTCTATGTTCCACCACCTACCTACCGTGCCATACGTGACCTCGTGTCGTATGTGACCACGTGCAGTGCGTGACCTCGTGTCACTTGTGACCTCATGTCGTTTGTGACCTCGTGCCGTACGTGTCCTCGTGCCATACGTGACCTCGTGTCGTACGTGACATCGTGCCGTACGTGATCTTGTATCATACGTGACCGGATTGTCATACTTGTTACAGAATCTAAGTTGTATCCTGACTAGATATGTTGCAATGTTCATATTTTATGCTTTAAACCCGAGAGAAGAGACGGAATACATTTAATTGCTACAAGATTGTATTGATTCTTTCTTTGCTTTGCTTTGTATTTCTCTGTATTTGGTGACAGGAGTAATTGTTACTCATTAATTTGTTGTTCATTTACGGTTCTTTAGTTAATGTGTCAGTACACGCGTGTTTCCATAGCTATACGGGTTGGTGACCTTACGTTAAAATTCCTGAGTCCCTGAGTATATGTGGATGGTTTAGTGCGTCAAAATATATTTTTTGTAAATCATTTTCTTTCCTAGTTCCATTCCTCCTCCGCATTATGGCCAAGAGCCCCTGACCCAAGGCCACAGTACAATACACATGTTCAGTTCCGAGTTGTTTTAAATTACGATAGCTGAAACTACCAAAATACAGAAATCGAGAAGAGAGAGAGAGAGAGAGAGAGAGAGAGAGAGAGAGAGAGAGAGACAGACAGACAGACAGACAGACAGACAGACAGACAGACAGACAACGAGACAGAGAAGAGAGACAGAAGAGATATTAGAGAGAGACAGAGATAATTAGAGAGAGAGAGAAGAGAGAGAGAGAGGATGCGGATACAGAGAGATGCAGAGACAGAGAGAGATTCAGAAAGACAGAAAGAGATAATCTAAGAACTCTCTCTCTCTCTCTCTCTCTCTCTCTCTCTCTCTCTCTCTCTCTCTCTCTCTCTCTCTCTTCAGGCTAACGAACGGCGCAAGAACATTAAAATAACCGGCATCAAAGAAAGAAGCACGGAATCTTCTGACTCGCTGCTTTCTACAGTGGTCCAGACCATGAACAAATATCTCGGCTCAAATTGTTTCAAGAATGACGACTTCGACGAAGCTTACCGTGTTGGTAGACCGAGCAGTTCACGCGCTAGACCCGTTGTCGTCAGCTTCCGAATTTAATCACACGATGATGCTGATGAAGAACAAAGAAGCCAGAAAAATGATGGAGAAAGATGGCGTTAAGATTGGTCCTGACTACACGCCGCAACAACGTGAGCAGCTGAAGTCTTTGTGGGAGAACAACCAACGTGGCTACTTGAGACGAGGCAAGATCGTCGCTGCTAGGGTTGTTAATCCCCAGCCACGCCCCAGACTTAGCTACTCTGAAGCTGAAGCCGAAGAGGACATCGCAGAATCCAGGGGCATTGGGACGAGTCTGGCAGCCCTAATCAATGACAAGTATAACCGAGACTGGGACTGGGACATGCAGAAGGAGGCAGAATTCATCCGTGAGCACCTCAGCAACACAGGACTGCAGGACGACGACCTGAGGAGCCTGGCCCCCTCCCAACGTGACCCCGAGGACAACAGCACTCAGCCCCCACCTCATCGACCGGACCATGACAACTCTACCGCCGACATGACCAATAGCGGCAACTTCCCTGCTCTTCAGCCAGCTACAACCAGCACAGCTGCTGCTACTGCACGAGTGCAGTGGTGGTAGTCGTCATCTGCAACAGTGTGCTGACCACATCACCATGGATGTGGAGTCGGGTGGAGGCACCGTTACTGATACCTTGCACTCAGCCGGTGCAGAGGTTGTCAAGCACGACTACCCCCGTGGCACCAGACACCTTGACGAAACGGAGAGGCTTCACGGCATTAGAGGTCATCCATCAGATTCCTGTGACGTGGTGGATCCTGTCCACTCCCAGGGTGCAGTCACGCGTGGCAAATACAGACAGCAACAACTACGTTTCGATTCTCCACGGGCATCTGCGACCCTTGATGCCTGACGCCATGGCCAGCCCGGTGTTGACAACAAACATGCACCAACACATTTACTCGCAAGTACACACAGGCCTACACATGCTAGTACACCTACTCTTTTTAAGATACTAAATTATAATGTTGGGGGAATTGCAAATAAGGTAGGCAATCGTGACTTTAAACACTTATGACATAATATGTTTAACAGAAACCTTTGTAGGTGAAGGTTTCGAAATGAATGTTATGAAAGATTTTGTATTATTTTCAGCACCGGCTAAGAAACTTAGTAGACAAGGTAGGAAAAGTGGAGTGATGGTTCTAGTGCGTAACTGTTTCACTAATTATTTTAAACGCATCAGTGTGAACCTTGACAACTTTGTTGTGTTAGAAATGTCAGCAAACCATTTTATTTCTGAAAAACCAGTTATGTGCATTTTCTTTTACATTCCTCCTCGGGACTCACCTGCATACGCTCAGTTCGATATGGGCGTTGGTATTGATTTAATAGAACACTGTTTAGCAGTGCTGTTAAAGAAAAAATCAGATTTCTATATTTTGTTATGTGGCGATTCTAATGCCCGAACGGGTGAGGACAACAGCCGTGAACTTAGCACAAACTGGACAGCGAGTGGTGTTGAAAGTGACTACCTGGAAAGAACTTCGCAAGATTTGGAATTCAGTCACTTTGGTTTGCAATTGCTCAGCATATGTGACGCCATACAATGTTCAGTTCTTAATGGTGCTACCCGATTTCGCTTTGATGATAGTTTCACTTATGTATCAACAACAGGATCAAGTACAATAGACTATTTTGTGTTGTCAAATGACTTATGTATTGAGAATGTCCTAGATTCATTGACAGTTGAAACTGCCTGTGTAGAATCCGATCACTTGCCTGTGTCCCTAGTTCTTAAAGTAGCATTGCCATTTACCACGAGAAGTGATCACTGTGCCAGGGCTCAGTGGGTTGATAAGTATGTGTGGAATGCGGAAGAAACAGATACGTTCCTTAAATGCTTTCTTAGCGTTGATACACAAGCTAAATTAAATACAGCTGTTAGGTTAATTAATGTTGATATAAACATGGCGCTTCAAGTATTTGTAGACTGTTTGACTAGTTCCAGTGTTTGTATGAAAAAGAAAGTTAAACTGGGCGGGCCCCTTACTAATGAGACATGGTTTGACAAGATTGCTCTCATACTCGTAAGGAAACCAGATTGAAACTTCGATCATTTAAGCGCACGCGTGACCCAGGTGACAGGCACACATATGTGGAGGCACGTAAAGAATACAAATCACTTTTGGAACATAAATGTAAACGATTCAAGGCGGATAAAGCCCAGCTCCTCTCAGATACTTTGCACAATCCTAAAATGTTTTGGAAAGAGTTAAAGGCGTGCTCTGGTCTGTCAAGAAAGCAGACCAACGCAAAGAGCATCTCGACATATGAATGGCAGAATCATTTTATGAATGTGTTCCAGTCTAATCTGGCTGATCAAACGAGCAACTTTAATCTGCCACCTACAAATGCCAATGTACAGCTTGACCCGCTAGACGATAAAATCACGAGTGATGAGGTACAAAGAGCTATAAAGTCGTTGAAAAACGGGAAGTCAAGTGGCCAAGATGAAATTCTTGCTGAAATGCTGAAAACGGCAGGAAACCATGTTGTCCACTTTTTGACTGAATACTTCAACGATATTTTTGATAAAGGCCAGTACCCTGAAATGTGGTCAAGTGCTGTAATAGTCCCCATTTTTTAAAAAGGCAACCCCCGTGTCACTGATAATTATAGGGGAATATCGCTTCTGAGCTTACTTGGTAAATGCTACACCTCAATCCTCAATAAAAGACTTTACAACTGGCTGGAAGCAAATGAAAAAAATGGAGAAACGCAGGCAGGTTTTAGACGAGGTTATTCAACCTCAGATCACGTATTTACGTTGTATGCTTTAACGCAGAAGTACTTGTCTAGACCTGGTGGTAAGCTTTATGTCGCCTTTATCGATCTCCAAAAAGCGTTTGATACAATTAAGCGTGACACTCTACTTGGGTCATTACATAGGGCAGGTGTATCATTCAAATTTTTGAACGCAATCAAGGCAATTTATCTTAAGGTGACTGCACGTGTTAGAGTTCAAAATGAACTCACCGAAGCTTTTGAATGTCCCCAAGGCTTGCGCCAAGGTTGTGTCCTTAGTCCAACTCTTTTTGCTGTAATTATTAATGAGCTTGCAGAACATGTCACCGGATTCGGCAAACATGGTATCCAGTTACTACCAGACCTTGTTGAACTTTTTATTTTGCTGTTTGCTGATGACCTAGCATTACTGTCATGTTCGCCTAGTGGCCTACAGCGCCAGCTCGATTGTGTTTGTAAAATGTGCACCAAACTCGGACTAACTGTAAATATTGACAAAAGCAAGATCATGGTTTTCAGGAAGGGAGGGTATCTGGGAAGGCATGAGGAATGGTTCATCAATGGTACTAACATTGAAGTTGTAAATAGTTATGTGTATTTAGGCTTTACATTTACCACGTCAATGAATATATGCAACAGTGTAAAACAGCTTGCAGTCAAAGGTCCTTGTTTGAGGTTCTAAAAGCTCACAGCTTTCTCAACCAAATGACAAGAAAAACCTTTTTTAAAATATTTGATACCATGATTCAACCTGTTTTGTTGTACACTGCTGAGATATGGAGTATCTTGGTAAAGGATGATCCTACTGAAAAAATTCATTTATTTGCCTGCAAAAGATACCTAAACGTGGCCCTACGAACACCAAACCAAATGGTTTATGGTGAGCTCGGCAGACACCCTCTCATTATCAATGGTTTTATGAAAACTCTGAAATTTTGGTTCAGATTGTTAGATATGAATGACAAGCGCCTACCTAAGCAAGCGTACAGGATGCTCATGAATTTAGACTTAAACGGCAAACGGAACTGGGTATCAGAATTGAGGTTTTTACTGAATAGAACTGGTTTTGGATTTGTATGGCTTGCCCAGGGAGTGGGTGATGTGAATCGATTT
>CM065742.1:16347703-16410203 GCA_033310375.1 Conus canariensis | reverse complement strand
CCAGCATGCAGTCCCGATCTCAACCCGATTGAGAACCTCTGGGATGAGCTGGATCGCAAAGTGAGGAGCCACCCCCCTCCCAGGGATGCCCAACACCTCTACCAGATGCTGCAGGCTGAGTGGCAGGCGCTTCCACAGAGGATCTTCACCAACCTGGTCAACTCGATGAGGACTCGCTGCGTCGAGTGCCAGAACAGCCATGGTGGTTACACGCATTACTGAGCTTTTGGGAGCATCAGTATGCCCTGTCTTGTGATTTCAATGACTTTGGGAAATCAAATTTGGATACGTACCCACTTTAATCAAATGTACACACCAAACGATTGCTCGAGATTGAAGGCAATTGTGTATCGTTATCACTAAAGAATGGAATTAAATGTTGGCCAAACTTCAACGCATTGACTTTCTTATTTTGACAGTTATGAATGTTTGTGAAAGTGATCCTTAACTTTTTGTGTGTAGCTTAGATACTCGAAAGAAGTGGATTCGGTTCGTGCAACCATGCAGGGCCGCTAGGATCTTTTAACCACGTCTGTCAGGCGACTATCTTCTGAAACGTTACTAGTACTACTATCTTCTGAAAACACTACTATAATTTTCATAAGATAGTAGTAATACTACTAACTTATGAAAATTATAGTGGTGATTTCAGAAGATAGTAGTAATAGTAACGTTTCAGAAGTTAGTAGCTTCGCGTTGCGACTATCTAGTGAAATGATCCCTGTGTGAAATTATGTCCTCTTTCTTAGTATTATTACTATCCAGGGTCACTGATCGATGGTCATTTGGCCTATTAGTGTAGAACGAGTTTATGTGAACAATTTATGACGTTTCTGACCAGTGGTCAATATCATTGACCAGTGGTCATTTTGGCCCAAATTCACTGTTTGACAGCTAGTGAGTGTAGAACGAGTTCAGGTGAACAATTTATGACGTTGCTGACCAATGGTCAGTGTCCTTGACCAGTGGTAATTTTTGCCTAATTTCACTGTTTGACTGCCAGTTAGTGAAGAACGAGTTCGTGTGAACAATTTATGACGTTGCTGACCAGTGGTCAGTGTCCTTGACCAATGGTCATTTTGGCCTAATTTCACAGTTTGGCTGCTAATTAGTGTAGAACGACTTCATGTGAACATAATTGGACGTTGCTGACCAGTGGTCAGTGTCATTGACCAGTGGTCATTACCCAATGTCACTGTTTGACTGTTATTTAGTGTACGAGTTCATGTTAACAATTTACGATGTGGTTGACCAGTGGTCAGTGTCATTGACAAGTGGTCATTTTGGCCCAGTTTGACCGTTTGACTGCTAATTAGAGTAATACGAGTGATTCGAGAGCGAGGCTTCGAAGTCGACAGCCGCTTTTTTCTTCGTGTGCTACCGTTCAGCTTTTTTTCTGCGTTGCTTTAATTGGATGTGTTTCTGTGGGATAGTTTTAGGTGATAAAGGTTTGATGAATTTCTGTGTGTCTTGGCTGGACGGATTTTTGCTATATTTGTGGTCATTTCATTCATTTATGCCCATCGCTCCTGGTGGAGCATAGGCCATCGACGACCCTTCGCCATCACACTCTGTTCTGGGCTGTTCTGGTCATTCCAGTCCAGTTTGTCCCTTGTTGTTTCAACTCCGCCTCAGTGTCTCGCCTCCAGCTGTTGCGAGGCCGGCCTCTCTTTCTCTTTCCCTGCGGGTTCCAGGTCAGGGCTTGGCGTGTGGTGCTGGATGCTGGCTTCCTGAGGGTGTGTCCAATCCAGCCCCACTTCCTTCGCAGTATCTGTTTGGCCACTGGTTCCTGTCCCGCACGCTCCCACAGATCTTCGTTTTGGACCTTGTCCTGCCATCGGATTTTGTAGATGCGCCTCAGACATGTGTTGAAGAATGTCTGAATCTTTTGTTGCATCGTCTGTGTTGTCCACCACGTCTCGCATCCGTAGAGCAGAATTGATTTCACATTGGAGTTGAAGATGCGGAGTTTGGTTCTTATGCTGATTCCTCCAGATGCCCAGATGTTCTTGAGCATGACGAAAGCTGCTCTTGCCTTGCCGATTCTGGCTGTGACGTCTCGGTCCGTGCCTCCCTGTTGGTCAACCACGCTTCCCAGGTAGACGAAAGACTCCACCTCCCTGATGGGCTCTCCACCGAGTGTGACTGGTGTGTTGGCAGTGGTGTTGATTTTCATCAGCTCGGTCTTCTTCCTGTTAATCTTGAGCCCTGTCCCGGCTGATGTGGTCTCCAAGCGAGTGGTCTTGTCCTGCATCTGGCTGTGGCTGTGTGACAGGAGCGCCAGGTCGTCAGCGAAGTCGAGGTCGTCGAGCTGCGTCCAGAGTGTCCACTGTATACCATTGTTCCTGCCTGTTGTAGTGGTCTTCATGATCCAGTCAATGACCAGGAGGAAGAGGAACGGCGACAGCAGGCATCCCTGCCGAACTCCAGTCTTCACCTGGAAACTTTCGGACAGCTGGCCAGCATGGGCAATCCTGCAGTTCATGTCCTGGTAGGTGCACTGGATGAGGGAGATGATCTTCTCGGGGACTCCGTAATGCCTCAGCAGCTTCCACAGCGTCTCTCTGTCCACACTGTCGAAGGCCTTCTCATAATCTGTGAAGTTGATGTAGAGGGGGGAGTTCCACTCCAGTGACTGCTCCACGATGATGTGCAGGCTGGCGATCTGGTCAGCACATGATTTGTTCTGCCGGAAGCCTGCCTGCTGGTCTCGGAGCTTGGGGTCGACAGCTTCTTTCAGTCTCTCCAGTAGAACCCTGTTGAGAACCTTGCCTGGCGTTGACAGGAGCATGATCCCTCGGTAGTTGCTGCAGTCTTTGAGGTCTCCTTTCTTCGGCAGCTTGATGATGATTCCTTCTTTCCACTGAGCCGGTACCTCCCCCTTCTCCCAGATCTTGCTGAAGAGGCTGTATAGCATGTTGACAGCTGTCTCTATGTCTGCTTTGATGGCCTCTGCTGGTATCTTGTCCGGCCCTGCAGCCTTCCCATTTTTCAGAGTCGTGATGGCCTTCTTGATCTCTGCCTTTGAGGGTTTGTCACAGCTGATGGGCAGTTCTGTCTCTGCAGGTGGGATGTCTGGTGGTGCGTCAGGGGCGGGGTGGTTCAGCAGCTCCCTGAAGTGTTCTGCCCATCGTTTCAGCTGTTCCTCGGTTGTTGTCATTGGGTTTCCGTTCTTGTCCTTCACTGGCTTGTCTGTCTGCTGGAACTTACCCGTCAGCTTCTTGGTCACCAGGTACAGGTCCTTCAGATTCCTCTGTCTGGCTGCTGCCTCTGCTTGGCTGGCCAGGTCGTCAAAGTAGTCTCTCTTGTCCTGCTTGATGCTCTTCTTTACTTCTCTGTTCGCTGCTGTGTGCTCTTCCTGTGCCTTTGCCTTAGCTGCTCTTGTTCGGCTCGTGTTCAGCGTAGCTTTCTTCTCTCTCCTTGTTTCCAGCTTGTGGATGGTGTTGGCAGAGATCCATTCTTTGTGCTGGGCCTTCTTCTTGCCAAGGATCTCTTCACATGCGTCATGCCAGAGCTTCTTGCAGTGTTCCCACTGTGTCTCGATGTCCGTCTCACCGTCTTCTGTCAGCTCTTGTATTTGTGGTATTTTTATTTATTTTCTTTTTCAACATTGAATCTTGTATTTTCAAAATGGCGGACTCTCACGTTGAACACGTGTTCTTGTTGAAGAGAGACTTACCACTCTCTTTTGAAATTGAACACGAGCGATCTTTTCAAGCGCTCGACATTTGTGGTAGAGAAAGTGTGGTGGATGCTCAAGAAATTTTGGGACTGTGGAGACTTTACCCATCGACGAGGGCTGCACGCAGCAAGTTGCTAATTGAGGGTTTGTCACCTGGTGCTGTTGTGCTTCGTTTGTATGACAAAAATCCTTTCGTACTCAGAGGACAGGAAGACACTGAACATTCCGCTACAAAGGTGTGGATTTCTAATATCCCTCTGTCTTGCGACGGGGCGGACATCGAGTCAGCTCTTGTCAGGCTGGGAGCTGTCTTACGCTCTCCCTTGATTCTGGAAAAAATGAGGAATAGAGACGGAAAGTTGACGCGATTCTACACTGGAAGGCGATTTATTTTCATAGATATCCCAGACAAACCACTTGATAGATCTGTGAAGGTTGCAGGATTTATGGCTAGCCTGTATCACAAGGAACAGCCCAAAAGAGATACTAGGGTAACAAAGTGTAATCGTTGCCTGAAACTGGGTCACTGGGCCAGGGAGTGTCCGGAAACTGTGGTTAACTGCAGAGCCTGTCGTCTACCCGGTCATCTCAAGGGGATCCCGTCTGTGAGATTCAGAAAGTGAGTGAGGAACCGACAGTGATGTCCGTTTGGGACCCTCTGCCACTGGTTACAAGGTTTGGACACACATCTGACACTGACTCACCCCTTTCTGACAATGACACTGACTGTGATGCGACTGACAACGAGAAAGGGACAGGTCAGAAAAAGAGTGAGAAAGAAGGAAGGACTGATGTGGTGGACTGTCAGTCAGACTTTAATTCTGGCCGTCATGGGGAACAGGGAAAAAAGAAGAGGAGTGGTAGACCATCCAAGAGGGAAAAGATGTGGATAAGGGAAAAGATCCGGTTTTGACACGTCAGTTTAAACTGATTTTGCAACACGTTCTCGGTCGCAAACTCCGAAATGACCACGACCCACCAGAGGGGGATTCCCCCAGTCATTCTGACAAACGTGAAAAAACCTGCCAAGCTTTCCACTGCTCGTTCAGTCACAGACAGACAGTGACAAGGGATGGGCATGGGTGATGAATGTTTGAACGGTTTTCGGCGCATCTCGTGGACTTTCCTTTCATTACCTCCCTAAAATGGCTTTATCTTCTCTTAATGTTTTTCTTTGAATGTGAGAGAGATAAGGTCTAATACAAAAGAATATGTGTTTATAAGTTTCTGAAAAATAGTGGGTATGACGTGATCTGTTTACAGGAAAGATATATCACTGAAAATGTGAATGAAAAATGGCAAAAAGAATGGGGTGGGAAGCTGACTTTTACCGACAAAAGTACACACAGTGGTGGGTTGGTTATATTCATTTAAAAAAAGGCTTCCCTGTGGAGACTGAGCTTGTGTATGCATCTGAAAGAATTTTGGCCCTGAAAGTGATTTCAGAGGACAAGCAGTTGATTGTGGTTAATGTTTATGCCCCTAATATTTTACGAGAAAAACATGTATTTTTTGATAAACTAGAGGATGTTATTAAAAATGTCAATGTCAGTAATATTGACGTGTGTGGTGATTTTAACGCTGTCTTAGATAATGAGTATGATGTAATAAGTGGTGAATATCATGATCAGCATATTGTACAGAGATTCAATAGGATGCTTAGTGAATGTGATTTACAGGACGCATGGAGATTATTTCATAATGAAGAGAAGGAATTTAGCTGGTCAAGAAGAAGCCCATTTATTGCTAGAATAGATTACATGTTGACCAACTCATCCATCTTTGAAAAAGTAGTGCAAAGTACGATTCAGAGTGTGTCTTTTCTCCGATCACAGAGGATGCTTCATGTCTGTTATGTTTGTAGATACTGAACATGGTCAAGGGTACTGGAAATTTAATAGCTCGTTACTTTCTGATATAAACTATGTTAATTATTTGAACAACGTTTTAGACGATTTTTAAAAGGACCCTGAAGAAGACGATCAGGTAACTTGGGAAATATTAAAAGTTAAAATATCAAAGAATGTACCATCAAGTTTTCAAAAGAGAAAGCATTGTCAACTAGAAATAAAATAGCACACCTTCACGCTGATTTGAACACATTAGATACTGCTCTCAGCACTGACCCAGATTGCAGTGAAACACTGCGGAAAAGAGA
Source organism: Conus canariensis (assembly GCA_033310375.1). Taxonomy (NCBI): domain Eukaryota; kingdom Metazoa; phylum Mollusca; class Gastropoda; order Neogastropoda; family Conidae; genus Conus; species Conus canariensis. The sequence goes on along the minus strand of CM065742.1, from coordinate 16,404,363 downwards.
GCACGTGAAACTTCAGTTAGAATTAGAAGAAAGAAACAAACCCCGTGCGGCACAGGTACGTGCCCGTGCACAGTGGATAGAGCAGGGCGAAAAGAACACTACATTTTTTCTTGGTTTAGAGAAAGCTCGTGCTAACTCGAAAATTATGGAAAGTGTAAAAAATGCAGATGGGGTTGAGGTTACGGGACAGAAAAAACATTCTAGCTGCACCGAGGGATTATTTTAAGAATTTATATAAGAAAAACATAAATAGTAATATGTTACAAAGAACGCAAGCGTTCTTGCGTGGTGTGGTTGTACCTTCTTTATGTAATAACGATAGAGAATATTGTGATAGTAATCTTTTAGAGCAAGAAATTAGAAGTGCTCTGAAAGAAATGAAAAATGGTTCTAGTCCTGGCAGTGATGGACTAACAGCCGAGTTCTACAAAGTGTTCTGGAGTCGTATCAGTAAGTATGTAATGGCGTCTTTTAACGTTGCATTTGAAACAGGTAGCATGTCCTCTTCTCAGCGTAAGGCCGTTATAACACTTATACATAAAGGAAAAAGTTTATCAAGGAATGATCTAAATAACTGGCGACCAATACCTTTAACTAATGTGGACTATAAACTCCTAGCTAACAGTCTGGCACGGCGATTAGGTAGTGTCATAGATAATCTGATATGCGATGATCAAGTTGGATATGTAAAAGGAAGACGAGTATCTGCATTGCTTCGTTTGATTGATGATGTCGCAGATCAGCTGCCTCAAGACAATAGACCAGGCTTACTATTAACTATCGATTATTTTCATGCTTTTGATTGTATTTCCAAAGAATTCATGTTGAATTCCTTTGAATTGTATAGTTTCGTGGAGCGCATCATGAATTGGGTATCAGTATTGACAACCAACTCTGTAAGCAGTATGAACTACTGTGGATGGATTTCCGAGCCTTTTAATGCAGAATCTGGAATCAGGCAAGGTTGCCCATTTTCTCCATTAGCCTTTGTTCTAGCCCTTGAATTGTTGGCAATCAAACTATGGCAATCTTCTGAGATTAAGGGCATTAAGTTTAACTGTAGAGGTAAAGCTGACGATATTCGTACATTATTAATAGCATTGTACGCTGATGACATCACATTGTTTTTAGCTGACGAAGACGATATGCGATTAGCCCTTGAAATATTTGACAGCTTTTCCTTTATATCAGGTCTGACAATAAACAGAAATAAATCTGAAGCAATGTGGCTGGGAAGTAAAATAAACAGTGGACACAACCTTCAGGGTTTTACATTTAAAAATAAAATAAAAATTTTGGGTGTGTATTTCAGCAACAGTACTTGTGCATCTGAACTAAAAGAGAACTGCGCGGGTAGAATTGACAACTGTAGACGTCTGATTGCAATGTGGGAAAAAAGAAATTTGAGTATTATGGGAAAGGTGAGTATTGTAAAAACTTTCTTGATCGCACAGTGGGTCTACATTATGCAAGTAATAGTGGTACCAGATCACGTAATTGATGAAGTGAATAGATTAATATATAGATTTTTTGTGAGCAAAAAAAAGACTGCAACAAAAAAGCATTTGGAAAAGTTAACAGAATTGTACAGTGTACCCAAATAGAAAAGGGAGGGATTAAAATGATAGATTTAAAAGAATTTCAAACTGCATGTTTGCTACAATGGGCTGTCAAACTAAGCTCAAACAAGGACACAGATAACGCCACAAATAAAACTAAATGGTGGCTAGTAGCCAGAAACATAATTTTCTGCATTTAGAGAAAAGTGTGTATGTTTTTATGCAACAATAAAAAGTACACACTTTAAGGGATTTCAACTTATCAAATCACATTTTTGGAACTTGATTTTACGTGCTTGGTTAAATAACAACAACCATTTAGAGTTGCCTGTGTCTCATGTGATTTGGAACAATAGTGCGATAAAGTATCAAGGAAACGTCTTGTTTTTTAAACACTGGATTCATGAAAACATACTAAGTGTAGGCGATATGTTGACAAACAACTATGCGCTGAAATCTTTTGATGAAATAATCGATATAGTGGAAATTCATCCTGTCGTATCTTAGAATATAATGTTGTATGCAATGCTGTAAACAGTTTTATACGTGTTCAGCATTATTTGGATCTACAGTTATCTGATAATAGTACTCACCTCAGCTCTCTTGTGTTTTGTTGCAAACGTTTATCAACCGTTAGAGAGTTTCGAAAACAACTAGCAGATAAATAGTTATAGTCAGCCTTGTGCGGTAGGTTTTTGGAAGAGAGTATTTGACTTTGACATCACACCACAAATATGGAATTTTGCTATACGTGCAACAAAAGAAACAAGGCTTCGTCTTTTACACTGGAAAATGTTGCATAATATTTATCCGACTAACATCATGCTGTATAAGAGGAAAGTCATAGATGACAACAAATGTTCATATTGCAGAGATATTGTTGACGTGATAGGTCATTTTTTCTTTGAGTGCCCTTCTGTCTTAGCATATTGGAGAAAGGTTGAGAATTATATTCTTATTAATCTTGACGTTCATGTGAAGTTCGACGTCTTTAAAATGATAGTTGGTATTACTGACCGGAACATTAGAAAAACAGCACTTAATCAGCTTAATCACATAATATTAACTGGAAAAATGTGTGTGAGCATTTTTTTAAAAAACGAATGCTTCGATGCCCATTTGTACAATATTCGAAGCACATATGTCACTACGTAATAGATTTATATTCAGATGACATCAGTCAATTCAAAATAGTGTAACCAGTTGTGTGGAGATTCATTCAGAGCCTCACCCCCTCCCACACTCTGCGGGCGCACAAGCACGTACTCTAGCTCATTTACACATCCCCGCTCGCGAACTCACACATTGATGCATTTGTTGTCTTGCTTTTGGTCTTTCCTCATGACTTCCTTGTAGACCCCACTTTTTTTTTTTTTTCCTCTACAGGGATGTCTTTTTAGGGGAAGAGGCTACTGGTGAGACTACTTAGAATTCACTTCCCCCCCCCCCCCCCCCCCGTTCCGCCCCTCCCCCCCTCCTTTCACTTCCCCAATCTTCCCTATTCTGTTCTTCCTTTCTCGGTGTGTGCACTCCCTGCAGCGCCCTTGTCTTTTGTTTTCTCGCCTTTCGGTTCAAGGACGACTCTGTGGGGATGTACGGATCATCTTCTGGAAGTGTGGGGGGGGGGGGGGGGGGATAGGTGAAATCCAACCTCATTGGTATCGACTGCACACACACACACACACACACACACACACACACAAAGACATCTACATTTGTAGCTGTCCTATATTGTATAATGCAGAACATACCTGTGTGTCATTAAATCTACAACTATATGTGCTCTACGTTGTATTGTATCACATGATACCGTATTATGCTGTGCTGTATTTGATTTTTTTGGTGCTGGATTGTATTGTTCGTACTAATTGTATTGTATTGCATTGTACTAGTTCTATTGTATTGTATCAGCCTTGATCAAGCCCTCAATGCTCGGTCTATAATCAACTTGACTTGATCGTATTGCTTTACACTGCTCTTATTTACAACATGGTTTTCCCTGTGGTCTGCAATGCTCTACAGTGTTCACAGATGTTTCATGTGGTTTGCATTGCTCTATAGTTGTAACAATTTTCTATGAGATTTGCAAACTGTATTGTCAAAACAGAGTTATTCTATACATGATTTGCGTTGCTCTATAGTTCTCGGTACTTTGCAACTCTACAGTTACGACAGTTTTCTGTGTGATTTGCATTGGCCTATGATTATGACAGTTAACATGTGAAGGCAAGGGTAATGGTTGGCAGGTGAAGGCAAGGGTAATTGTTGGCAGGTGAAGGCAAGGGTAATTGTTGACAGGTGAAGGCAAGGGTAATTGTTGACATGTGAAAGCAAGGGTAATTGTTGTGCGAAGACAAAATAATTGTTGATGTGTAAAGACGAGGATGATTGTTGCTGTGCTGATGTGTGAAGATAAGGGTGATGGTTGCTGTGTAAAAACGAGGGTGATTGTTGCTGTGCTGATGTGTAAAGATAAAGGTGATTGTTGATATGTAAAAACGAGGGTGATTGTTGCTGTGCTGATGTGTAAAGATAAAGGTGATTGTTGATGTGTAAAGACGAGGATGATTGTTGCTGTGCTGATGTGTAAAGATAACGGTGATTGTTGATGTGTAAGGACAAGGGTGATTTTTGATTGTTGATGTGTAAGGACAAGGGTGATTTTTTTATGTGTTGATGTGTAAAGACAAGGGTGATTGTTGATGTGTAAGGACAAGGGTGATTTTTTATGTGTTGATGTGTAAAGACAAGGGTGATTGTTGATGTGTTGATGTGTAAAGACAAATCTGACTGTTAATGTATAAAAACAAAGGTAATTGTTGATGTGTAAAAAAATTTTTTTTTAAGTAATACGAGTTTATGTGAACAATTTCTGAAGTGATTGACAGTGGTCATTGTCACGACCAGTGGTCAGTTTGGCCCAACTTCACTGACTGCTAATAAGTGCAGTATGAGTTCATGTGAACAATTTATAATGTGGTTGACCAGTGGTCAGTGCCATTGACTAGTGGTGATTTTGGCCCAATTTTGCTGATTGACTGCTAACTATTAGCTTTGAGGTCCGGTTCGATTCCTGGCGGAGGCGATGGATTGTTCAGTCCTGGACTGACTTTGACCCAGAGTGAGTGGTTGTGGGCTCAGCGGGAAGACTGACACCACGCAGTCGAGATTCATCAGCTTAATGCGAGTGTTGCTGTAGTGTCGTGATCTACACTGCAGGTGTCTGTAGTTAACAACAGGGTAACGCCAGGGCCTGTATTTTTGGGAGCAATTCAGACAGTCAAATCGGGGAATGATATGTAAGTTAGATTAAACTCCAAAAATGATTGGCTGTTTAGCCTAATTTACATACTAACCCCCGCTGTGATTGTCTAATTCGCTTCCATAACTACAGGTTCTGTCTGAAAACAGTTTTTACAAGGTAGTATAATCAGAGACTGCAGAGACGGTAGATAAAGAGATGCGACTCTCCTTCCTTTTCGCGACGCACCGTGCGATAGTGACCGCAACTCTGTCGACCCGTTCACGACGAGCCGTGCCCTGGTGACGGCAGCACTGCTGTACTTCCCGGACATGCCGTGCCTCCGTGACGGCACAACTACAAAAAAAAATTCCCATGTTCTCTCGTCTACCGTCTAGGGGATGCAGCTGCCATAAATATTTTGAACAGGGTTCTGGCCACTGGAAGGGTAAGTTTACATGCACCAGGGATGACCTTTGTGACCCAGAGTAGTCCGAGTACAGAGACCTGTCTGGCACTGGAAGGCACGTGTGGAATTTCCTGCTTCACCAATATATCGGGCAGAAGGAGAATGATATTTGGTTTTAGAACTGGTTCAGTAAAGTAGTTCAGAAAATGAGTGGGGTAAAGGTGTACAAGTTTATCGAAAAGAATCTGAGCTTGATTTATTTGTTCTGTGTATTTAATAGTTTTTATACATCTTATCATTCGAAGCCAAAACAGTGAAAAGTGTGTACTGTGTGCAATGATTTAATTTCCTATTAAAAAAAAAAATTCACTTGCATTGCACATATTGAATACCTCAGGCTTTCTCTGCATCTGTTCAAAGTAAGAGCGAAGTGTTATGCCCCTTTTCTTCCTCATCTGCTGTTGTCATACTAACCAAACAAACGTAAACAAGATTGTGTTCTGCTATGTTTTACTTATGTTGTTTCTGTAACAGTAGCGTTGCTATTTTACCCAAAATGTATTTTATTCTATGCTCGTTACAAAGTTCGCGCTTTGTCCTTTCCGTTGATATATAACAATTGCTTGTTAGGTTTATATTAGGAGACAGACATCGCATGCACGCACATATACTCACGCACACAAATTACATGCATGCGCACTTCGCTCGCACATACTTGCACACACGGGTGCGTCCAATAAGCGCGCGTTTGGTAATTTGACTACATACGCACATATACCATAAGCGCGCGTTGTCAGTGTACGATAGGCGTGCATATTTTCGTCCAAGGTAGTAAAATGAACTGTCTGTTAAGTGCGCATTTCCTTCAGTTAGAAATGTTATTCCAAAATCTTTCTCCACACCATTCGGCAATACTTACACGGACTGTACTGTTAAACACTGTTTAAAGTTTATTTACAATAAGTAAAAAGTCTGAGCATGGAAATCTTTCTCTCCCACTCCCACAAAAGTAAAAAGTATGCGTATGGAAATCCTCTCCTCTCTCTCCTCTCTCTCTCTCTCTCTCTCTCTCTCTCTCTCTCTCTGTCACACTCACACACAGACACACACAGACAGACAGACAGACAGACAGACACACAGACACACACACACGCGCGCGCGCGCGCGCGCGCACAAAGTTTACCGCAGAAATTAGCAAACAGTGAAATGAGGCAAAAATGACCACTGGACAATGACACTGACCAGTAGTCTGCAACATCATGAATTGTTCACATGGACTCATTCTACACTAATTAGCTGTAAAACAGTAAAGTTTTGCCAAAATCACCACTGGACAATGACACTGACCACTGGTCAGCAGCGTCATGAATTGTTCACATGAACTCGCTCTACACTAACTAGCAGTGAAACAGTGAAATTGGGTCAAAATGACCACTGGTCAATGACACTGACCACTGGTCAGCAACGTCATAAATTGTTCACATGAACTCGCTCTACACTAACTAGCTGTCAAACAGTGAATTTGGGGCAGTCAAGGTAGTAAATATCAGTGAATCGTGCACTTCATAGTAGAAGCATGCCATTTAGTATGTGGGTACCTAGACCCTTTCTGATTGATATTAGAGAGGGAAACACAATGGGCGTGACCTCTGGAGGGCGTGGTCATTCATTTAATTAGGTCAGTGTGTCATGTTCTTTCTTTTTCGGTTTTTGCACAAAACAATGTATTCTTGCAACAAAAAACTGCTTCAGAATAACCCTGAGTATGTATTTGATGAGACATATGAAGACAAGTCTATATTGAAGCTAACTTGTAAGACTCTAATAAAGTAGGTCATTTAAAAGTAGGTAAAAGTCCTTAAAATCTTATTATTTCCATTTTTTACAGTTTTTTTGGGGGGCTCCACGTAGTTTGCAAAGTTCATAACTAACAGTGATTACCTTATAGCAGAAAAATGATGTAAACTTATTTTTGAAAATGAAAACAAGCATTTTGTCATTTAAAAAACAAGTAGGTCAAGTATTTTTGACTACTAAATGGCTTATCTGTACATGTTTTGGTATCAGATTTGACCAATCCAGCTGCTTCTAGAAGGGAAAGATGGGGTTTCAAGTACTTGATTGTCTCTATACTTATTACCTAAGTTGACAGACTGTTGAGTTGCCTTTTTATATGGCAAGATTTGACCTATTTAGGACTCATTCGCTATCAATATACTATGTGGTTTGTTAAATATATCATATAACTCTAAAGCACCATATATTCCGATGAACATGAAAGGGAAACAGTTTGTGAATGTCAGTGCCAAGCAAATGACATAAATCAGATTCAGACACACACACATTTTTCTTCCAAAGAAAAAAGTTTGCTTTCCCTCACGTCACATTCAAATCAGCTCAGTTGTCCTGGTAGCAGTCTCCACCACATGCGCAGAGGGCGGTACATTGCAGGTTGGCCTTCGCACATTTGCAACGTCTTTTGCAGCCTTGCTTGCATCCACAGTGAACCAGTTCACGACATGAATCCGGTGTCTGCTGAAGAGTTGTCCACACAGGCTGCCACATTTGTCCCTCTTTTTCCGACCCCAGTCTGCAGGAGATGGGAGCACAAGTTGTTTTGCTAGACACTGACCCCAGACGTGTCCAGCTTGGTAGATAGCACGGAGAAGATGTTGTCTAAGAGCTGCTGAAGTTGGAGGAATGTTCTCAAGGAGCCTTCCTTGCTGAGCAAACAGTTTCTTTCTAGCCTGGTCAACTTTATGGAGTGCACTCGTACGTTCGTACATGAGTACAATAAACCTCTCGAAGGTTTCCAACAAAGCATCTGTCAGTGAACATGGTCTGTCCATGATGGCCAGGAAGGAGTCTGTCACTTCAGGAAAGATAGTCCCATGTATTCTTTGTCTTGCCCCTGCTGCTGAAAAAAGACACTGTGTCACATCCAGTAAAGGCATGAAATGCTGGAAGGGCCTTCGATTTTCTTGGTCCAAGCTGTCTGGCTATTTGATGAAAAGTAAATAGACGAAGTAGGAATGTTATTCCAAAGACAGGGGCTGTTTGGGGATTATCTTGGAAGTTTTCAATATAAGCCAGAACCTTAGCAAGTGCAATAGCATGCGCTGTTGATCTATTTGTTGTTTCTTCTGATTCTTGAGCCTGGTTTGCTGGTACACGTCTGTAGAAGGCAGACAGGCATTTGATGTGATAATGAAAATCCACTGCCACCATGTCTTTGACAGCAAGTTTTCTGAGTAGCTCTTGATCGTTCAGTTGCTGAGCATGTGCACGAACTTTATCATCCAGGGGCAAAGTAAGAGCTCGATGAAGCCCTGCTGCACCAGAGATCCATTGCAGAAAAAGCATGTTGGTCCTGTGCCCATCTCATCTGTCTCACAGCTAGATTCATCTGCAAGTTTCCATGTTTTCTGAGGACTGGGTTTATCACTTGCTAGCTGTCTTTTCCTGTTTTAAACAGTGTTGCTTATTTTTGCACGACCGGATTTGTGCCAAGAAGCTTTGTGCTTCCTCAAGGTCTCCTCGAAACAAGTTCCTTCATCCAGTTTAGACAATGGAATAGAAAGTGGGGACTCACCTAACTCCTGAAAAGCTGTCAAGTTGTAAGCAACGTAGGTATACCCTGCTCCATCTCCTTTCGCTTCCTTTGCTGGGCATATCAAAGGCGCTTTGCTTGATGGGTTCTGGCACAGAGTGCATAGATTCCAGTCAACTGTCAAGTCATCAACTTCTTCAGAGGGAAATGTTACACTGGGGTCGTCTGTCCTCATATAGTCACGAGACATCCCCACTTTCTGACTGCCTACAGATTCGGAACTGCACCGTAGACAAAAAAGCAAAACCTGAGTTTTGACGTCAATGGATGACCATACAATTTGCACTGGCTCAGTTTTGATTCCGCTATAACGACAACCAACTTATCAAGTTCAAAGAATTGATTTTTATGTTTTGTTTTATTATTTTAGCATTTATTATCAATACAATTAAAATTCATGTTGATGCGAGCTTACAATTGATATTGTTCTTGTAAATAAGAACTGTGGCATTTGTGGTCAGACACTGGCAGTAATATTAAAAAAACAAACAAACAACAACAAAAAACCCAACAAGAATCGCTTTGGAATTCTGGCTGAATGCAGTCTATCTTAAGAAGAACAACTTGAATATTTCTAATATGTAAAAACCGATTTTTAATCACTAAAACTTAAACTGGATATAAAACTGGGTAAAAATAATGTATATAAACTCCCCAGCTGTGAAAAGGTTGTTTAGTAACAGTCAAATAGTTGCATTATGCAGAAAGCCGCTTCAAATGCGCTGAAACTTGATTTTACAAAAAGACGTCAAAATCAGTACACCAAGAATGAAACACAAGCCATCAGGGGAAGGGGGAAAAAAACCCTCTAGCACAGCCGTTCGCACGCGTGATGGCCACGACCGGTGATATTTTTTTTTCCACCCTCATAGGAATATTTGCAACCACATCAGTCTTATATGTATTTTTTCCCTGATTACAAGTAATGCACATAGACATTTCTGTTCTCAATTTTATTTGATATTCACATGTCTCAACCGTTCTTTAAACGGAAGAAACTTAATAGAACACCAAGTGAAACGTGTTGCTTTTCACGTGGGTAACTCCACTGACTATACACTGCTGGCAGCGATGACAGATCTGGCGCAGGCGCGAGTCTGCTCCCCGACCTTCGGCTGCGGGATCCTTTGGGCTCGTGCTATGGTATTCTGATTGTCTCAAAAATTCAGTTATTGAAAACTTTCATCGATCACTGCTCCTAACACAGGGGGCTGTGATCGTGTTTCCCTCTCCAGACATAATCAGCATGGTTCATAGTATCATTGTGCAAGAGGAAATATTTCTACTAAAAAACGCAAGATCATAAATCTTAACTCCTCCACTTTATACTAAGAAAGAGGACATAATTTCACACAGGGATCATTTCACTAGATAGTCGCAACGCGAAGCTACTAACTTCTGAAACGTTACTATTACTACTATCTTCTGAAATCACTACTATAATTTTCATAAGATAGTAGTAAATACTACTATCTTATGAAAATTATAGTAGTGTTTTCAGAAGATAGTAGTACTAGTAACGTTTCAGAAGATAGTCGCCTGACACACGTCAGTTCCAGCTGGACCACGGAAACGAGCTATTCCGACAATTGCCGAGCCCGTTCGAGTGGATCAAAAACTTCGTCTGCATTGTGCGCGTATACTTTGAAGGCGGAGTGGTAAGCTCGTACAGATGAGTACGATAGTCGCACGTTTATTCTGTTCTTATCTATGGACAGACCACACTTGTTAAATTGAATGAACACGTTAAGGCTCGAGGAAGGAGAATCTCCGCTCGCCGTCCACGCGTGATTGCATCAAGAAGTCAGTCGGTAGCCTCCCTCGAGACTTCGGTAAAGTCCGTACGCCTTCGGAATGCTGTGTTCGGGCGTCCAGCTGGAACTGAATAGCTCGTTTCCGTGGTCCAGCTGGAACTGACGTGGTAAAAAGAACTTAGCGTTCAAACTGATCAGGTAAAGGCCTTGCAGAAACATCCCCAGAGTCACATTGGCTGTCGCAATCACAGTCACTGCTTTTACATGATAAATTAAATACCGAGCGATATGTGCAAGAACCATCAGAACCGCTTTCTGTCGCCATCGCTGACACTCATGTGACGTCACATCCAAGAGTAGTTAAGCCATGCCAAGATTTAGTTGATTACCTCCCGTTTTCTTGATTACAAGTGAAAATGCCCACTTTCGCGGATCGATTTCGTGTGATCGGGAGCGAATCGGATGTTTATTTTACCAATTTATCAAACATTTCATATTTCTGCATAAGCTGACCAATTATCGAAAACCTCTAAAGTAGACCTTTAAGTGAAATGGGGAAATGTTTAAGTCATAGAGGTATGCTGTTTCATTAAACTTTTTGAAACAGCAGTATTGGATGGTCGCATGACCTTTGAGTGGTGGGTCAGGGAGCCTGAAGGACCACGTGCAGAAGACTGGACAATGATCACTAATACCAGAATGTACCACTGAACGATCTAATATTCAAGATTTGTTGTTTGTGTATATATGATCAATATTGTTTTAGTAATTCTCTTTGGGATTTGTACTAACTGATGGAGTGCATCAAGTGACAGTGTACTTGTCCAAGCTGGATGTTGTTTTAACATATCAATATCAAAGTCCCCTAACAGCAGTATATTTGAATTTTTGTGACAGATCCGATCCATCATTTGTACAAAGTTGTCATACCATTCGTATGTGGAAAATGGGTGTCTATTATAAATATCCGATTATTAATGGCGGTGATTTGGAGTTCTTTATTTCAATCCAGATACATTCAACAGTATTAGTTTTCAAGATCAGTTCTGCGTCGGGTAGTGTGGGCAATTGATTGATGAATGTATACAGCGAGGCCAGCATGTTGAGGTTGGTCACTGTCGCGCCGTTCTATGTTGTAGTCAGGAATGGTGATAAGATTATCCGTGATGCGAGAGTCTAACCTTGTTTCACTTTCACCAAATGCTTGCACTAGATGGGGTGATTGTTTTAAGAGTGAGGAGATTTCATGGACCTTATTAAATAAATGATAGGCATTGAGATATCCAATTTTAAGTCCTGGAATAGTGGGATTATGGGAAGGCATGGATGGTAGGGGAATAGTGACACAAAATCGACGAGGAAGACAGTTTTTACACACACACACACACACACACACACACACACACACACACACACACACACACAAGAGAGAGAGAGAGAGAGAGAGAGAGAGAGAGAGAGAGAGAGATCAGTAAACCAGAATACAGGTAATAAAAGTACCGTTTGTGGATGACGCACAATGACGGCAAACGCACAGAAAGAAATGTAAGCTATTAAGCCTAAAGACAGATACATTTTAGAAAATTCAATAAGCCAGTAAAACAGCAAACAAGAAAGATTATGCTTGGAGCACGATATCAAACAAATGGAAAGAAAGGTAAACAAAATATTAAGTTTAAAACAATGAATGACGATAACACAAAAAATCAATGTGTAGAGCTTCAGTTTCAGTTTCGGTTTCATCAAAGAGGTGTCACTGCGTGCAGAATAGTCCATATAGCCTACGCTACACTACATCCGCTACGTTTTGAGACCACACTACGATATGATTTTAAGCTGATAGATAAATGAATTAACAACTAAGATGAGAGAATTGAAGAAAAGAGGGTCTCGTGGCTACGACTTGGCTGATGTCTGACCTACGCATTAACCCAGTGTGCTTGTCAGATCTTAAGTGCCTACCTAACAACATTGGATTTTTGTTTTGTTTTGTTTTGTTTTGTATGTGTGCGTAGTGAATGTACACATGCGTGTGTATTGATGTGTGGGCACGGGCCCATTGTGTGCGTGTGCGCGCGCGTGTGTGTGTGTGTGTGTGCATGCGTGTGTGCGCGTTTGTGTGTGTGTATGTGTGTGTGTGTGTGTGTGTGTGTGTGTGTGTGTGTGTGTGTATGTATGTGCGCGCGTGTGTGTGCGTGTGCAGAAGTGCGTGTGTATGTGTGAGTGTGTGTAATTTGTGCGTAGGAGCGAGCGAACGTACGAGCGCACGTGGTGTGTGTGTGTGTGTGAGTGTGTGTGTGTGTGTGTGTGTGTGTGTGTGTGTGTGTGTGTGTGTGTGTGTGTGCGCGCGCGCGCGCGCGCGCGTGGTGTGTGTGTGTGTGTGAAGTGACTGTGTGCGTGCATGTTCAGAAGATGACATAGGATCAAGAACAACACACACACACACACACACACACACACACACACACACACACACACACAACATAACAATAAGAACAACAACTCCTACCCCTCACCCCCCCCCCCACGCACACACACACATACACACACACACACACACACACACACACACACACACTCTCTCTCTCTCTCTCTCTCACTCTCTCACATACACACTCACACACCAACGCTTGCACACTCATGTCCATGGACTCTCTAATTAACATGTTGGCATCACCCCACTGATGAACACACACCAGCGCACACACGTCTAAAGTATGTGCTGGGGACCCTGAGAGATTCAAAGTCTTATCTCAGTTGACATGTGTTTGATCATTTGTGTCTGTTATTGGAAAGGCCAAATATGAGTTTGCTCCAATTTCTAGGAGTCTTCGCAGTGTTGGCCGTGGGATTATCCCAATGTTTGTTTGGTTGGTGATGTTTCTTGCTCTTCCTTTAAATTTGGATGTGCGGCCACTTCCTCTCTTGCTGTTTAGATCTGAAAGATGATCTATGGTATAGTGGCTTTGCTCTTCTTTGCTTAAGTGATTCTTCAGATTTCTTATCACATCAGATCGGCCGAGCTGTAATCCAGTTCTTATCGTTGCCTTGCCAGCCAGTGTGTCTGCTCTCTCGTTTCCTTTAACTCTAGCATGTCCAGGGAAGTACATCCATCTGAGTCTCTCCAATGGAAGGCTTGCATTAGTTCATTCCAAGCAGGGCTTCCCATTCTACTTTTCACTTTCTGAAGTTGTTTCATGGGGTCAGTCAGTATCATGGCTTGTTGAGTTTGAAACTGGCTTGTTGATGAAAGCCAATGGAGTGCCAAAGCCAGCCGTCATGGGGCCACCGATCAAAGGAGACACTGCACTGCTGTGTATTTCTACTCATGGTGTCCCGCAATGCTTGTTCTGTTAAACATAAACAGGAAAACACCGAATGATCCCCCTACGGACAACAACATGGAATTGTCGCAGAATCAGACCATGTGAACGTCTCCGTTTGAAGGAGAAGTCATCTCCTCGTTCCCCCCTCTCCCCCTTCCTCCCCCTCTTTCGCCTCCTCACACCGACAGTCACGAAATCACACACACGTTGATGGTGATAGAAAATCGAATCTAAGTTGACCATCAGAACAGACAGGAAGGGATGCAATATCTGACACATTTCCTCTAGTTTTATTAAGTACAATGAAAACGAAGACAAAATACAATGAAAACAAAGACAATCATGTTCAGTGTCATATAGGTCTGGAACAGTGCGTTGAACTCCCTTTCGTAACGTATTTCAAGGTCTTGCACACAAAAAAAAAGAAAAAAAAAAAGGAGGCTGACTGCAGCATGTTGACACAGCAAGTGAAACAGCAGAAAAGGTAAATTGTCAACTTACAGGTAGAAAGAAGTTAGAACGTTTCGACACTTAGTGTCTTCATCGGCAGAATGAGTTAGTGACAGACAGAAGAAGAAGAAGAAGAAGAAGAAAGAAGAAGAAGATAGCAACAACAACAACAACAAAAATGAAGAGTGGTCTCACACACACACACACACACACACACACACACACACACACACACACACACACACACACACACACACAAATAAACAGGTACACAGAAGGTGAGCACAACTAACAAGAATATGGGAAGAGAGAGAGAGAGAGAGAGAGAGAGAGAGAGAGAGAGAGAGAGAGAGAGAGGAGGGAAAGACAGGGAGGGGGGAGGGAGGGGAGAAAAGAGGCCTACTGTAAACACACATCCTAGTGTATACATGCACCCTTCACACACACTGACAAGGGTGACACACATACTGACAAACAAACAAAAATTGTTAGGAGAAGCCTGGAAGACACTGCGGTCTCTCCTTGGTGTTCAGTCCATTTGGGACGCGGGTGCCGAGGCGGGCGATGACTGTAGACTCCATGAACAGCCTGTAAGGACCACTTGCATGGTTCTGCCAGACCACAGCAACTCTTGAATGCTTAGAGCTGTGTTGAGGGCTGTTGAAGTGCACGCCTACAGGGTCACTGTATCCCAGGCGCATTGACCGCAGGCGCTCTGAGAAGCAATCGTCTAGGCGACGGTATGTCTCGCCAGTGTATTTCGTGTTACACAGTGTGAACATAAGGACATACACTATGTTCTCAGTCTGGCAGTTGAACGGCACCTTGACAGTGAACCTCCCCTTGGGGCCGATGATGGTCCTTGATTGGTCGATGAACGGGCATGTTTTGCAGCCTTTGACACCACAAGGACTGGTGCCTGGAGGGAGGGATGGTCTGTCTCTGGGATAGCAGCTCGCACCATGTGGTCCCGAAGGTTGGTGTCATGTTTGAACGCAACTAGTTCGGGCGGGGAAAAACTTCTTGTGGGAAGGATCGGACTGTACGGTGTGGAAGTTGCGTAGCAAGATGTTTTTCACAGTAAGGTTGTGGGGGTGAAACGTGAGGACAGCAACAGGGTGCTCGTCTTGCTTAGAACGATCTTGAGGAGTCAGAGCCTGGGAGCGAGGGATAGAACAAGCCGACTCAAGACCGTTGTAGACCAAGTCCTCTGGATACTGTCTAGCATGAAAGAAATTCACCATCTTGTGTGCTTGATGCTCAAAGTCTTGGTCCTCACTGCAGATGCGATGGAGCGATTGGAACTGAGCCTGTGGAAAACTGTCTTTGCAGGGTTTTGGGTGGCTGGAGGTGTACAGAAGGTAGGAATGGGAGTCTGTCTCCTTGTAGAAGATGCTGCTGGTCAGTCCTGGGTAGTCAGGCTCAGGCTGGATGGTGACAGTGATTGTCACAACACTGGGTTGCGACGTAGGGGACGGTGCACCGCTCACCAGAACTAGAGGTAAAGACCAAAGCCAACACGCTGTCACAGTTCACACAGCAGACCACAAACGTTTTTAACAAACAGATAATGGGAGTTTAATTATATGAATATGGATGGATGATTCTTTGGGCTAATGAGGCTTTTGTTTAACTATCTCTATTCAATGTCCTTGTGGTCTTCTCGGCGATTTTTGATCTTGAATACGTCACTGGAACCTCGTCAGGCCTGTACACGCGAGCCCAAAGCAGGAACAAAGTCCAGGATGAGAAGACAGGGAGCAGGTCTGGAGCTTGGAGTAAGAGAAACGGGAAAGCTGGAACACCGGAACCACCTGCAAGGAGGTGCCTAACTATATGTAACGCCTCAATATCTTTTTGCTAATGCCCAAGGACAGCTAGGTGTTCGTGTGTAGTGTACATGCAAAACAGACAAATCAACACAGATGTGTACAAGTCTAGTGTGGTGCAACTGTTTTACATGTGTCTAAAGTGGGCACGATGAAGACACATAGATGGCTTATGAGGTGAAACGGAAAGTGAAGATGACACCCAGTGATGATTCAGGCAACTCTTCACCCGTTTTCTAAAATAAATTCTTAACATCTATGCATAACAAATTTATTTACGTTGCGGCGATAATCTCATATGATTATGATAAATATGACGCGACAATGCTCGCATACAACGTACTTACCAGCATACTGATGCACGCCAAGATAAATAGCTGACTCATACAATCATGAAATGAATAATGAAAAAGTTTGTTATTGAACCGAGAAATTACACGGATGATGAACTGACCTCGGACCAAGGCGGTTCCGGCGAGGCCTTGTACAGCGGGGCTAGGTGAGGTCCAAACCTGCGGTTGCCTCTTACTGGCTGAAGCTGTGAATAAACGCCAGGTCAACAGCAGGAAGGTGCTGATGATGGACGAAGATGAATTCCTGAATTTGATGTTGTTGATTTACGAAGTTATTGTCAGAGACGTGAAAAGTCCAGCACAACTTTGCAGATTCTTAAACAGGCTCGATGGTCCCCGACGAACCTAGCGTTGTAAAAAAATATATGGACACAATCACAGCAGATATAGATTCCTTCTGGTGAAGATGGTCAGGCGATCTCGACTGACAAAATAACTCGTATAAAAATATGCTGAATCCGATGAAATAGAAGGCGCACACTTCTCCACGATGTAGTAGAATTACAAAGGAATAAATTTTACACGTGAAGATTGAGAACTAATTCCATATGGTGTACAAAACTGCAGAAAATCGCCTTCCAGATTTGATGTCGACTGCCGTTCTCTTGGTTCAACCGTTTTCTCCGGTCACGTGATCTCCCGGTCCTCGTAACTAGGTTATGGCGTAGCAATATCAATATGAGCATGATAAATAGTTCATCTTATAAACTGAAATAGCAACGAACAAATTAGTTAGAAAAGAAAATGACACATTAGAGGTTAATTGAAACATTCTTTGTAAAAACCTAAAAGTGAACGGATTATACTGACCGCAAGGAATGAACTTGAAGACGTGGCTGGAATGATTTCGTCATATAAAGTATAATAATGACGCAATAACTTGTTGAAGGCCAAATCATATGCTGAGCTATCTTTTATAATCAAAGAGAAAGTAGATCTAGTTGCTGTTAAAGAAAATTAATAAATATGATTTCATACTGTTACAGTGATGTGCCAGTGAAATCAGCAGTTTGAGGGAATGCATTTCGCCTTCCTGTGATTTTGCCTTCCTGTGATTTCGCCTTCCTGTGATTTTGCCTTCCTGTGATTTACTTACAATTTTACATTGAAGTGTTGACATAACACACCACCTTTATCTTGCGTACTGCTCTCTCTCTCCTCTCTCTCTCTCTCTCTCTCTCTCTCTCTCTCTCTCTCTC
Source organism: Conus canariensis (assembly GCA_033310375.1). Taxonomy (NCBI): domain Eukaryota; kingdom Metazoa; phylum Mollusca; class Gastropoda; order Neogastropoda; family Conidae; genus Conus; species Conus canariensis. The sequence continues at coordinate 16,386,633 of CM065742.1, read as the reverse complement.
TCTCTCTGTTGCTTGTGCACGCGCGCGTGTGGTGGCCTAACATTGTTTCAGTTTCACTGAGGAGGCGTCAGTGCGTGTGGGCTAATCCATATACGCTACACTTCAACTGCTAAGTCACGAGACTACAGTGCGCAAGGGTTGTAGATGAATCAGCAGATGAATGAGAAGAGAGCTGGTAAGAGTCTCATCGACGAATCATGATCTGTGTCAGATGGAATGCACCAATCCAACGCGCTGATCTGGCCATGGGTGCATAGCTGCATGGCCGTTGCCATTGCTGGTTCGTGTGTGTGTGTGTGTGTGTGTGTGTGTGTGTGTGTGTGTGTGTGTGTGTGTGTGTGTGTGTGTACGCGCGTGTTTGCATGTGCACATGGGCATACTCTTGCATATGCTCACACGTGTATATGTATACACATGTGCATGCGGGCAACGCATGCGTGTAAATACTGGCTTATGCAAGTGCTAAGGAAGTAAATGCTTGGACTTATCCGCACTGACACAGATCTACAGTCACTCACAGGTACAGCCGTTTGTGCGCAAATGCCCAGAAACACACTGATCGAAAGAGAAAATTGACCATTTAACATTCAACAATGTGTTATGTATTCACTTATTCATTCATTGTTTTATTCTCTACTACCCATTCAGCCCTAGCCCTCCCTCTTGCCCAACCAGAAAGCTTCCTCGCAGACGAAGTTATTTTCACTTTTAAAAAAATGCACTCTAAATGATGTACACGGATGACTTCTCACGAATATCTTAAATTAAGGCTGAATACTTGGAACACTAAATATTCTCATGGTATTACTTGTGTCTGCAGAGAAAACATTTCTGTACATGATCTTTTGTTTGAAATGTTCAGTGTTCAGTGTTGACCTCGCTCTATCAGGAGAAAGGTATTGAGATGACTAACTTTCATAATGTCAGTACTGTCTTATATGGTTCATATGTTGCTGAAAATGCTATGGTTATTTCGCAGTCACAGGTTGCAATTTTTTTTTTTTTTTTTTTTTTTTTTTTTATAAAGATCAACAATTTTGTGTGCCACTAGGGTATTTCACTTATGTAAATATGCATATATCAGATGTGGGTTTGAAAGTACTAACGTGGATTTTTTTGTTCGCTTTCTAACGCCATGCAGGCGTTTATGTGTTGAGGTCTCCTTCAACACTACCTTGTTTTCTCACGTTTTATGTTTTTACCAGTTTCATACTTCTCTGCACCTACAGTAAAGATGATGCTCTACCATTCATCATCTCTGTTGAACAGATGGAACCTGCAATAGTAGTGACAGTTTTTTTTTTTTTTTTGTTTGTTTGTTTGTTTGGTCCTCCAACCTCTTCTAAATTTTTTTCTTCTTCTTTCTTTCTTTTTTTTTTTTTTGTAGATGAGGCCTCCATCCTTTTTTTTTTCTACCTTTATTTTTCTCTTTTCCTTTCTTTTTCCTTTTTCTTTTCTCCGTTTTTTTTTTTTTTTTTTTTTTTTGAATCCTCTTTCCTTCTCCATTAAATCTCACCCACCATGCAGATCTGTCAGTTCCGTTACTGATGGACATTCTAAAGCGAGCTTCAGTATTTTGACGTTTGAAACAAGAATAGTGATAGTTAATTTCTTCGTCAATCATAGTAAATTTGACTCATAATCTGACATCGTCGTTCATTTGAATCATCGTTATCTATTCTGACATTGTCGTTTGAAGAAATCAGATCTCAGTCATTGTCATCTGTTTCGATATGGTTGTTCAACACATCAAATCGGAGTCTTCGTCATCTGTCTTGACATCATTGTTAAGTGCACATAATGAGTTTTTGTCATCTGTTTGTCATCGTTGTTAAACACATCAAAACTGAATCATCGCCATATGTTTGCCGTCATCATTCGTTACATCAGACCTAAGTCACCGTGGTCTGTGTTAACATCGTCGATCATGACATCAGACCTTGGTCGTATCATATGTTTTTTTAATTTTCATTCACCACAACAGATCTAGATGTTGTCATTCATAACTTGAAATTTGAGCAATTTTCATTTGTTTGACGTCATTGTTCATCACATAGTCATTTCTCTGACATCGTCATTCATCACAATAGATCTGAGTCATCACCATCTGATCGACATCGTCGGTCAATCTGAATCATCGTCATCTGTTTTGACATCGTCGTTTAACACATCAAATAAGAGAGAGAGAGAGAGAGAGAGAGAGAGAGAGAGAGAGAGAGAGAGAGAGAGAGAGAGAGAGAGATTACGAATGTCAAGAGACCGGGAAATCTCCAGCGTCCATAAAAACAAGACAGGAAAAAACAAGACTCGGTTCCTATGTTCCCGAAAATCTTCTTGTGGCTTTTAGGCTTATTCTTCAGGGTGGAATGAAGAGCCATTTATGTACAGCAGTGATCAGAGAATACCTTGATATATTACATGAACCACTTCAGAGTGGGAACATGCTCTCCTGATGATCTGGTGCTGTCTAAGCTACTTTTTCGAGTGAAGAGGTTCGGTTCTGATCGAGATTAAAAGCAGACATAATTTTGGTGCGTTAACTGTAATGAAACAGACGTCGCGTGTTTGTTTTCGTCACTAGGCCATTTACACTCACTTCAAACAGTCCCTTTGAATACCGTGTAGTTTTTTGTTTTTGTTTGTTTTTAATTGTTCTGTCTAAATACTTGCTTTACTCATATGTAGTACTTCAGAAAGTTTTAATGCAGTTACTTCCCCTGTGGTATTAGATCTGTTATTGATTTGTTATATTAGGCACTGCATTACTTAAAATGTCTTTCCGCAAGTAACAGTAGTGATATCGTTTACATTTGTCAAAAATTTAATTCAAGAACTGAAATACTCTTGCGTTCCAGTCAAACTCTAGCTTGCATGAAACTCATTTCAGACTTTTTTTTTTTTTTTTTTTTTTTACTTCCAGTGCATACAGCTTGTGTTTTGTCAAGATTGATTTCTAAACCGGAAACAGTGGCGCAAATTTCAATCAGAGTACTCTTTCGTTACCGAATATTTGTTTCCATCCAAGGAAATTGTTGTGTTGTCTGCGAACTGTTATAGATCTAAGAGTGCTTGTATTTCAGTCGCGGACTTTATACTTTTGATATTTCTGTTATTTCTAACCAGTAACTATATAATCCCTACTCAAATTAGGTGTGTATATGAAGAACAAAGGACTCCCTTTCCTACTCCTCGTTCAGTGTTGAAAGAGTGTGTTTAGAACTCGTTCTCGGTAACTATTGCAGTCATACCATTCTAATAGGTTTCTGTTCATTTTTCAAATATCTTGACCAAACCCAAAATATTGTGTGTAATTGTATCTCTATTTTCTAACAAATTTTCTTGTTCTTAGATCTGAAATAATTTAATGCTTACTGCATAACTGATCAGGGAAATTGTAATAAATGCTTCCTCAAACTCAATAAGAAATCATAATCCTGGTATACTATCAGACTTTGGTGACACGAATACATCATACAATAATCGTTTGTTTCTACCAATTCATCTTTCTGGTTAAAATATTGTCTTCCTTCATGAATGATATTTGGATATGGTCGCTTTTATACGCTGTGCATGACATGCTGGTGCAATTTCATATGATGGGTCTCTGTTTTTGTACTCCCAGTTCTTATAGAACAGGGAGTACTTTACAATAGGAACGAAGAAATGCTGTCTGTGTGTCTATCTGTCTGTGTGTCTGTCTGTGTGTCTGTCCGTGGTCAAAATGTGATCCACTCGCTCCAGACAAAACTTCTGGGCCGATCTTTCTGAAAATTTGTACGTATGTTCATTATGGGTCATGAATGAAACCCAATGTTTTATTTTAACAGAATAGCCGTTACTAATGGCTATAACAGCCCAAAATGGTTTTTCTTCTTGATGGAATATCTCAGAAAGTACTTGTATTCAAGATAAACTGGGAGTACGTTTATATGCTTTGCATCTTGTTAAAGTTTTCTCTCCAAGCCGCATTTGGAATATAAGTGAATTACAGTCAGCTGCCCGGTACGGAAACTTTCGCTTATATTACATACTAGAAATATACCACAACAACAACAACAACAAAGACCTTCCCCTCTTCCTCTTGAACACTGTCTTCATTTGACTTCTGTTTCCAAGATAGTGAATCCATCAGACCCATGGTCTGAGGTTATTATCTTTTTTTGTGTTTTTTTTGTTAGAACTGTCAAGGCCTTGGCAATTGTCATGGAACCTTTTATAAGTGGTGTGTATGTGTGTGTGTGTGTGTGTGTGTGTGTGTGTGTGTGTGTGTGTGTGTGTGTGTGTGTGTGTGTGTGTGGGCGTGCGTGCGCGCGCGGGCGTGCGTACGTGTGCGTATGTGCGTGTGTGTGTGTGTGTGTGTGCGTACGTGTGCGTGTGTGTGTGTGTGTGTGTGTGTGTGTGTGTGTGTGTGTGTGTGTGTGTGTGTAACAAGTAATGCTGTAATCCTGGTTGACAGGTTGTCACAGTGTCGTCTGTCTTGACGACAGGCACTACAACCTAATGTCTTTTTTTTTTTTTTTTTTTTTTTTTTTTAAGAGCACTAGTAAGCAAGAAATGTCGAGAAATCTTCCACTAATAAGCAAACATCCGAACTCTTCAAGCTGACATGTGCACAGGTATTGGGTTCGTAGAGGCGGCCCAAGTCCCTTGGTATTACATGTCACGAAAGTGTCAGTCTGTATTCACAGAAAGCTGTTGACGTTTGCAATCAATGGTATTAACTTTGCAATCAATTGTATTAACTGTGCCCAAATCCGGTTCTATATTGATGGAGGGGGAAGGGGGGATGGTGGGGGGTGGGGGAGGGGGGGTTATGAGGGAATTTTTTATTCAATGTTTTGAGGCGCCCTTTTTTTTTTTTTTTTTTAAGTGTCTTGCAGAGTTTGTTATCCTTTTTTTCCGGTGCCATGCTCTAGTGTGCCCGTAAGTCTTGACGAAGGGCCTCAATTTGAAGGTTTGGGTCTGTCTGTCGCAGCCAGTCCTGGAAGCTTTGTCACATGCAGGGGCAGTTTTTGGTATTCTGCTGATGGTGTTGCTGGACCTGTTTGAAGTCAGGGGAAAGAATCTGCGTCAAAATTTTCATCATGGGTGGATTCGTTCCCTTGGATTCCTCTATCTGAATCTTTTTGTACTCCCCCCCACACATCACTGATGACTTTTTTTTTCCTCTAAAAAGAAAAAAAAATAAAAATAAATAAAAGAATCACATGGTGAAAGTTTCATTCGTTCTGTTGCTGGCCTCTTTTCTTTTCTTTTTTTTTTTTCGGGCTCTCGCGTTTGTCTTTTTTTGCTATCTTATAATAGGGAAAGCATTCACACACACACACACACACACACACACACACACACACACACACACACACTTACGCATGTTCGCTCGCTTTCGCTCGCGCGCGCGCCCCACACACGCACACACAGGCAGATAGACAAAGGGACAGAGACAGACACAGACAGAGAGAGAGAGAGAGAGAGAGAGAGAGAGAGAAGAGACAGAGAAAGAGACGACAGACAGACAGAGACAGAGACAGAGAGACGGAACAAAATAGGATGTATATGAGGGATATGGATTCTATCTTTGTTGGCGCTATGTGTGCATAAATAAATGTGTGTTCGTGCATGGACATCGTTCGGTGCAGACATCTTGGGTGACAAAAAGAGAAGCAGCAGCGAAATTAGCGCGGCTGCTGATTGGCTGAAAATCCCGAACCACTGTCCAGGAATAGACTATCTTATGACCCAAACCCGCACAAATGTCACAACACTGCAAGTCAATGCATCCAGGTGCGATTCTCTAACGCGGTTAATCAAATTCACAGCCCAACAGAGCGTGATCTATGGGATGTGTGACGGCTTCACTCCTTTCTGCAAACTACGAGTGCAGGTACCTGTTGGCATGTATGCAGTGGCACATATCCACGTTCTTCCCTTCTGGTGCGATTCCAGTAAGTGGAGGACGGTGATTTGCTCATGCGTCCACTCTTGGATCGAAATTGATTGCACTTCCAATATTTTTGGAGAATCTTTCTTTTATGCAGGCACAAACTGTTTGCAAGTAGAAAACATAAACAATTCTTTCGTACATGTTGACATCAAGGCAAAAGGAAACATGACTGCGATTATGCAATATATTACTGACTATTCTGGATACTGTATAGTACCATATTTTGATCAGTTCAGATATGTAGGCCTATGCATTAGGGAAGAATTATCAGCACCTTTGAAAAATGTCATCGTACTCAGTGTTCAGCAGGCATATCAAACTCGTCCTTGTTCCGAGCTCGACTGGCATGTGAAGATCATGTACACAGAACCAAACATGCCTAAACAAAGTATTACACAGATGTGCATTGCTTTGGTTTCGCCGCCCTATGTTTTTAACACCCGGAGTCTTCAAGTAAGTTTTCGTTACGTACATGATATTCACTATAATCTGAAGCTGTATTTCTCAGTGATATCAATGAATGACCAGCCACCAAAGCTGTCCAACGGTCTGTTCAACTGCTCGGTAAAGCATTACTCCGCCTTCAAGGATCATCTGCACTGCAATCAGAAACCAGAGTGTGAGGATGGAGGTGATGAAACAGGACACTGTCCCTTCAGCAGTCCTGAATGCCAGGGTCTGGTGGCTTCACGTCACAAATGTTTCAAATTAATTACATTCGAGGAATATATGCCTGTTAGGATTTTAGATTACGGATGTCAAGAGATTGGCGGATTTCTAGCTACCATAAAAACAAGACAGGAACAAGAAGACTTGGTGCATCTGCTCCAGAAGATGACTTATCTTTGTGTGGCTTTTGGTTACACTTCGGGGTGGAATAGGGTGCTATTTATGTACAGCAGGTTTCGCCACTGGTCTGATAATACCTTGATATATTATATGAACCACTTCAGAGTGAGAACGTACCTTCCTGGAAAGCCGGTGCTATCTAATCTGCTTTCTTCAGTGAGGAGCTTAGGTATTAATCGTGAGATTGCAGACATAACCGATTATAATGCGTTGTGTGAAATAAAGCTGCAGTCGTCCATTACGTTTTCTTCACAGCTAATAGTAGGTCATGCACATTCACTTCAACCCATCTCGACAAATACCATGCAGCTTTTATTGTTCTGTCTGAATAATGACTCCACACACACATTTTTGTCGTGTGATCCCAAAAGTTTTTGCACGGAAACTGGTTACTTACAGATTTGTACGTGTCTGAACATGACTGACCAGGAGACCAAGACAATTCATCATGAGAGCTCCGCTTTCACCAGTTACGTCATGTTTACATGTGATGATGTCACCACCACACTGCAATACACAATGGTGTGTGACTTCCGTCAGGACTGTCCAGATAACAGTGACGAGTCATTCTGTGAGTACCCTCCACGTCATGGATTTTTATGCTCTAATGGCCAATATGTACTACACGGTCAACGATGCAACGAATATTCGGACTGTGTGGACGATTCAGATGAGAGGAACTGTGGTGACGTTTGGTGGAATCCGTGTCCCTACTGGATTCAGGTCAGCGATGGAAACAAAAGGCAACGATTTTACATCAGCCTGGACGGCAGCGGCTATTTCACAAATCAAGTCATGGAAAGTGATGACTCTTGTCCTGGCAGCCATTACCACTGTACGCCTGAACTGCTGAACTGCCTTCCTGTCTACACTCGATGCAACGGATTGTCTGACTGTACTTACGGAGAGGATGAACAAGACTGTAACAGAGTGACCTGTGCTGGATTCTACCACTGCAGAGATTCCAGAGTTTGTGTGGACGAAGATCATCTTTGCGATGGCTGGGGTCAGTGTCCACAGCAAGATGATGAACTGATGTGTGATCTGATCTGTCCACAAGGTTGCTTGTGTCAAGGTCAAACATTTCTGTGCAGCAGCCCTTTTCCTGCTGAGCGCTTCCCTCATCTCAAATACGTGGATGGCACAGGGTCTAAAATGTTGCCCACTGATTTCAGTACAAATGCCTATCTTATTCGCCTGAGTCTTTCCCATTGCTCACTGGGCAACATTTCCTCTTTTAAACTTGCCAATCTGCAATTCATTAACTTAAGTAATAATCGGATGAGAACGCTCAATGCAGGTATTTTTCTGGAACTAAAACAACTACGAATTTTGAGTCTTATAAACAACCCTCTCAACCGAATGACAAATACATTTTCGAAAAGAATCCATTACGATTTAAGGCAAGTAGATGTTTCCAGAACGTTTCTTAAAACATTGAACACTCTGTTATCCATATACCTACCTCTTGTGAAGAGTTTGAATTCGTCTTTTTCTGCCATTGAAAACATCGAATCTACGGGGTTTAAAAACATCCCAGAACTGACTGAATTGGACTTGACTGGAAGTCCAGTGGTAAAATTTCCTGTGGATTTATTCTCAGGATTAAATCATTTGCACAGACTCTTCTCGTCAAACTACAGGCTATGCTGCGAAAATTTACTTCCTACACAATCAAATGAAATGAAATGTTTCTCACCTGATACCATATTCCCGTCGTGCACAACGCTCTTACCAACGGAAATGCACAGGACTTTCTTTTGGTTGGTGAGCATGTCAGCCATTTGGGGGAATTTCCTTTGCTTTATAATTTCTTTGGCAGTCAAAGACCTTTTTGGAAGCTGTTTCGTGATGACCATCGCCCATTTGCAGTGTGCTAATGCTGGAATGGGATGTCACGTCTTCACTGCAGTGGCAGCAGATCATCTATTTCAGGATGTGTACCTTCAGCAAGAACAAACATGGACCAGCAGCCTGACTTGCAAGGTGGCTGCCTTTATTTCCATGTTGTCCAGTGAGGTGTCTGTTTTTATTATTTGGCTCATCGTTTTGGACCATATTATCACCTTTTGCTGCAATGAAGGTTCGTGGGATTTCAGTATAAGGCTTACTGCTATAGCTTGCATACTCACATGGGTGGTCGGAACCTTACTGTCATTCATGCCCTTTGTTCCTGGGTTGTTACATTGGGGCCCCCATGGTCAGTCTGGTCTGTGTCGTCTGGCTTTATTTCATCATCGAAACTCTGAACAAGAACAAGAGTTCAAATGGTTCACGGTTATTATAGTAGTCAACTTTATTTTCAGCTCCATGTCTGTGATCGGGGTCGTTACTATCTACAGACACAGACCAAAATACAGAATAGAGCTTGCTTACTCTAAGAGGTCCTACCATTCTTCAGTGCGTTTGATAGAGAAGCTAACCCTCACAGATGCTGTTTGCTGGTTTTCCTTCGGACTGGCTGCAGTGGGGACTTCACTCGGCGTAACTGGTTTTAAGGAGACCCACGGGGCATTAGTTGTGTTTATGGTACCTCTCAACTCTGCTCTTAATCCGATTCTGTATTTGTGGACTGTAGCCATACAGCGCCGAGGGGAATCAAAAGAACAGAAACTGCTGGAAGTGTTAAGAGCGCGACTTGTACAGCCCGAAAAAAACCCCAGTGAAACAAACAAATAAGTAAACTATAAATGTATAATCAAGTTAAAAAGTGTGTGCGTGCATGCGTGCGTGCGTACATGCCTGTGTGTGTGTGTTGTGTGTGTGTGTGTGTGTGGTGTGTGTGTGTGTGTGTGTGTGTGTGCACGCGCGCGCGTGCGTGCATGCATGTGTAACCTGTCAGAATTCACAGGTTACTAAGGTTTTAAGCAATTTTAGTATGTAAACAAAACAAAAAAATAAAATAAAAACTTTCATTAGTGATTGTATTATTTTGAGGTGAAGACATCTACTGCTTTCCACTAGTATTGTTGTTCTATATGTCTTGTTATTTAGCCGATTTTAGTATTAAGACACTTTTTTATTTTTACCTGTTGGCCACTTCCTGTTGCCTGGTCTCTTCCTGCAAATGTGTTGAGCCGGACGGACAGGTTGTGGAGACGCAGGTTGTGGAGCTTGGGGGTGCTAATCCAGGTTAGTTACTCTAAGTATTAAAAATATGCTTCTAAAAGATACGAACTGATTCTGTTCCCTTAGAATTGCCATATATTTTCTATGCTGTCAGCTGGATGGCATTGATTTTTGGTGGATTTTCCTTATAAGAATTGCACTTGGCTTTAGCTGTTTTACTTTCAGTTGCTAGAATTTTAGGCCCACATGTTGAATTAAGTTTAAACCTAACTGTATTATTCGAAGATGAGTTCAGGTTATTATTCACTGTGGCTTTAGAATGTGGTTCACACCACATTGTTTAAGAAATATTTTTGAGAGATTGTGTTTTAGACCACATGGTCCTAAATAAATCTCATTTTCCCCTGTCCTTTGCAGAAAATGTTAGTAGCACCACATGGTCCTAGACATAATTTTGTAAGAATGGAATCTTGGCCACATGGTCCCAAATGTGTCTTATCTCTTTGTTCTTACAGTAAAATAGTGTTTGTCACATCACATGGTTTTAGTAGAAGAAATGTTTACATCACATGGCTCTTTGTGTTTTAATCATGGCACATGTGTTAAGTTTGTTGCATGGTTCTTTGTGGTTTAATCATGGCACATGTGTTAAGTTTGGAGAAGTTTTCCTTAAATTTCAGAGGATGTTTGTATTTTTGCGTTCTCAGTTGAAAAGAAAAAAATACTTGCTTTTAAGGATTACTGTTATCCTTAAGATTATTTTATTAATGTCAATTTAGAGACTGATTTTAATCAAAATGGCTATGGTAGTATGAAACTGGTTTTCTGGGAACATCTGCTGGAAACCTGGGAGAGGAATGATTGATCTGGCTTGCTGCCTAGTGGTTCAGTTAGATAACTGATAAAGGATGTAAGCAGATTTGCCGCCATGGTCAGGTGGCCAATTGATAGCAAAAAGCTTTCAGTATATTGGTATGCAACTCACTGTATTCAGTTTAACACTGGATCGGATCAAAGTGTGTTTGGCATTACCATAACCAGGGTCAAGTGGATTTGAACTTGATAAGATCACTACTACTTTATTAGTGATGCATTGTGTGTTTCCCAGCTGAGATGTTTGCTGAAGGTCTTTGATGGCTTTTGGTTTGGCCATTGTTATTATTTGTGTTTTTCGCACACAGTCCTGTGCAGATTTTTATCTTTTGTATTCTTTTGCAGTGCCCCTTTTGAGTTTTCCACTCCTTTCTTCTTCTCTCTGTCACAACCCTACAGTTCTTTGTCATTAATCATCAGAAAATTGAATCAGCCCATGTTTTAGGTTAATATTGTTGTTTGGGTTTTTGTCTATTTACAGAATTAATAAAAATTGGAAGAGTAATCGTACAGTCAGAGTTTTGGTTATTTGTGGTCTGGGTCTGTGCGTTTAGGAACCTGGGTTACACATGCATGAGCGCTTGCGCGCGCGCGCGCGCATGTGTGGGATGTCTTAAATTTGTGGTTGAAGAAAAAGAGAAGAAAAGTTTAAAGCAGGCACAATTGTGTGTGTGTGTGTGTGTGCGTGCGCATGCGTGCGTGCGTGCGAGCGAGCGTGTGTGCATGCGTGCGTGCGTGTGTGTGTGCCTGTGTGTGTGTGGGTGTGTGGGTGTGTGAAAGACCTAGTGCAACAGTTTTTATATAGTCAGAACCTATTTTGATTTCAAGTCATGGTAGAAACTAAGGAGATACAGCTAAAAAAAAAAAAAAATTCTCATGAATTTCATACTTACGAATCAGTTCACTGTGACTTGAAGACTGGGTCAGATTTCCACACGAAGAAGAAGGAAAATAACTAAGTTAAGACATTTTCGTCAGGCATAGTTAAGACGTTTTCGTCAGGCAATGAACCCTTAATGATAAAAGCAACTTTCCTGCCATAAAAAAAAGGGGGGGGGGGGGGGATGCAATGTAAACTGCTTTTGGAATAGGTATGCTAGGCCCGTACTGGAATGGCATTGCAGCTTCAGCTCCACATGTTAGTGGCGACCCGCATGTGTATTCTACTGCTCGAATTAGAATACATTGAAAGCAAGCAACACCCTGTCTCCTTACTGTCTGAGTGTGCAGCATAACAGTATACTGTGCAGTGTTTTAATGAGGGCCGATCCTTGACAGAAGTCGCATGCAGCTTTGTGTGTAATAGAGAATAATATATGTGAAGTAAAATGTTTGGGCCTGATTTGTAGCTGTAGTTTTGGACTTACATGTTCGATTTTCACGAGAGGAGCTGGGGCACATAACTCTTACATAAACAGGGCTCTCATAGGAGGAAACCAAAAACGGTCTACTTTCTAAAGTATTACGTGTAAAGCGTGGCGTCGGAAGTAAACAATTTGATCGGCGTTCTCTTTTATTTAGTTATTTTACTGCTAGCTTTTCAAAGTGGAAGTGCATCAGGTATGAAACTGAATGTTGTTGATATTTTCCTTTTATATGCTTTGAAATTGTCACTGTATGTGCCATTACAATCAGCACAGTTATTTTAAATGCGTATCCAAGGAGTGATTATCTTCTTGATCGACAGTTCAGGTAGCAGCTCCGATCAATTCTGATCTATACTGATGCGACAGAGCTGAAGAAAAGTCAGACAGAAAAGACGGAGCGACTGATCAGTGATTCCAGCATGCTGCCAGCCGATTCAACTACTTAGCAGCTGCTGGGTGGAGAGAGAGAGAGGGTTAGTTTACTGGCTTCAGTTCAGCCAGAACCTCCAAATTCCAATAGAAAGCCCAGACAGATGGAGCCTGAACTGATTTTTTAGTGAGACTACTTCAGACTCTGATGGTACTGGAAAAGAAAGAGAAGTTTTGCTGGTCTGTGCGGCAGGGGATTCATAAAGCTTATTAAAGGGGATCACCATGTTCTGGTTGTGAGTGGCTTGAGGTTTTTAAATCTGACATACAACTGTTTACATTGAATTTTGAAGAACGCTGTGAGGCCACTTCAAATTATCAGTCATAGCAGACACACTTGAAGTTGATTGATCATTGCCAGTGAAAAAGCACGCTGCTCTGTACTGTAGATCAATTTGACCATTTTACTGTTAATCATGCAGTTCAGTTTTCAAACTCCAAGATGCCTATATTTTAGAGATGATGTGAACATGTGAATCATATAGGCATTGATTTGTTCTATCTTGAGACAGACTTGTGTGTTTGTCACATGTACACACAGACTCAAATAGAGCAATGCACACTGGTGCTTTCACCTGCACCTCTTCTTTTACAGTCAGTATCTGTGGACCATCTTTAAAATAAAAAAAGATTATTATTGAGACTGCACTCTAGGGGTAACTAATTTTTTTGTCATAGATTTTCTCTGTTTTTGTCAAAACCGTCAATAATAATTAATATGAAGGTGAACATCATCTGAAAGAAGAAGTCACTTTAGCCTACCCTGATGCCCATGGTGACTCACTACATACAGGGTTCGTACGCTCCTTGAAACTCCTTGAATTCTGACAGCGAATTTCAAGACCTTGAAAACCTTTGAAAATCAATAAAATGTGGTTCTGTTGACCAAACCACCTTGAAAACCTTTGAAAATGAAGCCATCAGCTCCAAAAAGTTTTCATGTGACAAAAAGAAATGGCAGTTTGATTTTTCTGCATTGAGGCTAATGAAAAATTATTTTAAAACAATTTTTTACGTCGTTGCGATCCTGGATTGCCGTCTGCTATTACCAAGGGAGGTAATTTGTAACTTCATCAATTTTGATGAAGTTACAAATTATTTCCCTTGGTGTTAACGCACGCGACAATGTGTGTAATTTTTTTTTTTTTTTTTAAACTAGTTTTTTTTTTCTTTGTTTCCTCCGACCAGTCTCTTACACACCATGCATAGTCTGTATGTTCTCTTATAAATGGACATATTTTTGCTGATTTTAGTGTTTTGGCATTTAATACAAAGTCTGGGTTTGTTAATGTTCTAATGTGTAATGTGTGGTGTACTGGCACACTCACTCTGATAAAAACTGAAAAAAGAAATGGCAGTTTGATTTTTGTGTTCAGGTTGATGAAAAAAAAATATTTAAAAACTAATTTTTGTTGTTGTTTTCTTTGTACAAAAAAATTTGTTTATAAATAATTTTTTTTCATCTGTACAAAAAAATTTGTTTTTAAATAATTTTTTTCATCAACCTTAACACAGAAAAATCAAACTGCCATTTCTTTTTTCAATTTTTACGCAAGTATTGTAGCCTTGAAATAGAAAAAAAACACTCCTTGAAAACTCCTTGAAAACCCCTTGAATTTTGTTCTTGGGAGTCTGTAGGAACCCTGTTAACATAGTACATTCACATTTGCCCTTGTACGGGAAGAATGCATACAGACAGAATAAAACTTTCTGAATTATTCTTTGAGCTTCTTCCTGTCAGTAGGTTATCTTTTGTTATGAGGATAAATTTTGAATCCATTCACCAAAAAGTACATTTTGGAATTTCTCATAAATATTTCTGAAGTTATTTATCACAAACAGGCTTATCTATCCATATATTCTTCATTCGTCTCATATGTATTGTCACTGGATCTCTCACTGCATATTGTAAAACTAGTTTGGAACAGCTGCAGTCCCCTCCATCCCCCTTCCCTCACTTTTCCCTCCCAAGGGTGACAGCTTTTTTAAATTAAAAAAAAAAAAGAGATTTTACCCGAAGCATCTGTAGCTTGGTACTGAGAGATGAGGTTAAGATTGACTAAACAGTGAAAATTAAAAGTAAAAAGGTAGGGAGCCTTAAAATACTGTCCTATATTTTTCTGTACATGACACATGTTCATACGCAGTGAAAACCTTTTATTTCAGATTAAATTTTTGTATTTGGAAAACGCATGAAATTGTTGTAAATGTGTTGAATTTTTGATCCCAGTATCCCTGTACATAAATTGTGGCCCAAGGAAGATGTAAAATTACCAAATCTCTCTCTCTCTCTCTCTCTCTCTCTCTCTCTCTGTCTGTCTCTCTCTCTCCTTGTTTTAAACACACACACACACACACACACACACACACACACACAACCCCACACAACACACACACTCACACACACACACACACACTTTCAACTATGTAATATTTTTTATTCTTTGTTTTCCACCCGTTCCTATTGTCTTGAATTGTAGTCAAGCCCCACTCATAGTAGGGTGCTTTTTTTTTTTTTAATTTGATTATTTGCCCCATGCAATCATCGAAGAAAATAGGGGGGGGGGGGGGGGTGCAGAGTATCATAAATATCTAGCAAAACCAGCTCTACTACTTACAATTTTGACAAGAAGGTGTTTAGAGGACTTTGGTCCTGTTATACAATGGTCCCCTGTTTCTTTCACTTCGATTTCCCTGTTACGTGTAGGTTGGTGAGTGTGGTTGAATCTGTGAGATTTGTCCTGCTTGTATTTTAGGCAGCAGAGCAGAGCTTTCACTGATTTATCTGTCCCTGTACATTTCTGTCTGAAAGATTCGTTAAAAATGATTTAAAGGTAGGTTTTCAAAGGTTAACATCCTCAAATGGTTAATTTTTGTAAGCTCTGTAGGTTCAAAAGTGATGAAATTCTGAAAGACAAACACTGGCAGTTGAATCAGTGTGAACAGTAAGGTGAAAATTAACGCAAATGTCAAATTGTTGAAAATTATGATAAGAACAGTGTGGAATGTCAACGAACTGGACATTATAATAAGAACAATGTGCAATGTCAACTGGAGGCATAAAGTTAAAAACAGTGTCCAACAGGGAAGTTTTTGTTTCTTTTTTGTTTAATCCATTTTTGAAGGGAATGGCTGAATTTAAGTGTGCAGAGTTGTGTCCCCATCTCAGACTGAAGTGATTGCAGAACAGATTTTGCTGCCTGATGATTCAGCCCAGTATTGCCAAATACTAAGAATACATAAGGCACTAGCATTAGCAAATAGAAAACGGGTAACCCTTCTGCCCCTCCGAAAGTAAAGAACCGTGAAAAGGTGATGATATTTGCTGTCTCTGTGATGTGAAGAGACAAAACTATGCAGTATGTGTCTGCAACGGTGCCTGAACCCCAGGTAGCATAATGCAACATTTGTGACTTTGCCACACATGAGAGAGAGAATAACAGACTCCTCATGGGAGGAAGAGCAACAATGTTGATAGTGGTAGTCTCATTGTTACAGTTTTATCCAAGGGAATGAAAACACACGCACACACGCACGCATGCACACACACACACATGCGCACGCACGCACGCACGCATGCACACACACACACCACACACACACACACACACACACACACACACACACACACACACACACACACACGCAAGCATATTGGCTGGCCCTGTCAAATCCAAACCAATTGTCAGTATACTATAAACAGTTTGATATGACTTCTTTTGGTATAGACTTCTTAATTAACAGGTTTTTGCCTACTGTATAGGGTTATAACATCAGATGAGTCTTTCATTTTCCGTTAGTTGTGTAAGTGTTGAATTCAATGATTCATAACACGTGAGCATGTGCCCCTGCATGGAAATTATCCGAGTTGTGGAACTATAAGTATAACTGACAAATGTACGCCAAAGAGCATTTGAAAGTGTGGTAACAACACTAGCAATCGAATCAAGTACCCTGATACTTGAGCAGTGTCTGTTCACCTGTGTGCAGCTTCACATTTAAGGGGTGTTTCAAAGACCAGTACTACCAATAACCTGCATGCAGTATGTAGTAAAATAAATGTATTACATTAACATTAGTTAGTTATGTGCATATATGTTGTGTTTCAGATTTTGATTATGAGTATGTGACCTGTGGATCCTCCCTGAAACTCTTGAATACCTTCAGTAAAGTACGACTGCATTCACATGATGTCAAGTATGGAAGTGGATCAGCTCAACAGGTTGGTTTTCTTTGTGCTTCTGCACTGGGATTACTGTCTATTCACCACAAATCTGGCTGAGGGCATTCCAAGCCATTCTTGATGACACTGTGTTTTAATGCTTACCTACCATTGTGGTGCATTGGTCAGCATTGTGGGTTTGGAGGATTTGGCTTTGAGTCCTGTTACAGGCATTGATTTGAGCGATTTTTGGCCCTGGCTGGCTGCCACCCACAGTTGAGTATGCTATGGGCTCGGATGGGAAGACTTGAACACAATGGATTCTCTTCCACTTGCACTCATTAAACCCTGAGCCTGAGCAATGTTTGGACACTGCTCAGTGGCGTCATGACCCTGTGTCCAAGTATTGCTCAGATGACAAAGCTAATTTACTCACCTGCTTTACCTCCAAAACTATGCCAGCTTCAACAGTTAGCTGATTTGAGACCGCTGACATAAGATTTGTGAACGTCCTAAAGCTTCCATGTGTTCGGATCTAAACTGTGTGTGTCACTTACATTCGGAAACAAGAGTTATGATGTTTTAGTTTACCAAAGCATAAAATATCCGATTGTGTTTGAGATTATGGAATTTTAACATTTTGCAAAACAATTATTTATTATTTATATAACCATAGTAGGTTTCTAGCATCTTGGTTGAATTGCTTTTTAGATATTTGAGCTGAAGTGAAGTACCCGGTCTGTCCATGTGAAAAATAAAACAATGTTTGAGTTTGTCAAAACATCAAGTCTGGTTGTGTGTGTGTGTGTGTGTGTGTGTGCGTGTGTGTGTGTGTGTGTGTGTGTGTGTGTGTGTGTGTGTGTGTGTGTGTGTGTTTATCTATCTGAAGGTTGAAACATGAAATAACATCTGAGTTGACATTAAAAGTCTGGCATTTTTATCTATCTTTTGGTTGACATCACAGAATCCGTTTGACTGGGGTAAACATGATGTGAGAAGGATGCTGCTGATCTGTTGATGATTGGTGGCCAACTGTTTTGACACTAGAGTTTGAAAAGTGGTGATTCTCTTGGCTTGGACCGCACTGTTGTCAAGGTAGTTCCGTTCAACAGCAGTAGTGCAAAAAAAAAGACTTCTTGTACTGACGCACTGAGCAGTATTTCATGATGGTACTTTCCTTGTCGTTGTGAATATAGATGTTAAACACTGTGCTTGAAATGAAACCAATGTCTTTCTGAAAACAAATCAGTATACCAGGTTTGTGAAAGCTGATACATCTTTCAGGAGGCATAGTGGGCATCAACCTCATAACCACGAAATGGAATGTATCATATTTAAAAGAGAAAGTTGTGTGTGTAGCTACACAATTATTAGGCAGTTACCACGTAGATTTGTATGTCAGTGAAATGGTTGCTGAGACTGAAAGAGAGTAAGCAAAGTAAGACTTGTCATGTACATCAGCCACAACTGGCCAGCCAGGAGAGGCTGTCTTGGCTATCATCTCATAATTGTTGAAACGAATGACAGATCAACTGTCTTTTTTTGGAGAGAGGGGGGGGGGGGGGGAGGAAGTGGGTGGTAGGGATGGGGGATGATGGGCCACATGAAGCTTGTGTCATTTAGATTTAGACAGCTTGTGATTTTAATGTGCTGAAAGGCTTTTGGTATACCAAAGCTTTCATATTTCTTCAGACTTTCTTTGAATCTTTCTCGTACTGTTTTCAAATGTATGGTAGGTGTTGTGGTGTAGCCACAGTGTTAAAGACCATCCCAGAACCACAGAGTATCCTCAACAGGGAGCGCTGTGAGGACATTGCAATTAAGCAGGTCCCAAGATTTTATGCCTCAGGGAAAAGAACCAAAGATTTAAAATTAACCAAGGCGACTTGCTGCTCCAAGAAACACTGTGTTTGTTCCAGCCCTGAAGCTGAAAGAACAAGTGTCACACACCTGCCCAATTTCTGTTGGAAAGAATTGCAAATGTCTGATAGTGGAAGATTCAATTTATCGTGAATATCATAACTGCTAGTTAGTATCATAGCTGCTGACTTTCCAGAATTTTTCTGGAATTTTCCTATTTTAGAATTAATTCCTGGTGTCCTGGATTTGCTATAAATACTCAGAATTTCACAATTTTGTTTGAAAATGTAGGATCTATGGAATTGAAAAAAAAAAATTATGAAATGGCTGATAAAGTATTGCAGAATGAAATTCAACAGATGTTTTGTAAATTTCTGCAATTGTATGTTGTAGAAGTTGAGAGTGTGTTTTTCTTTTTAACCCCCCACATTTGTCACCTGAAGCACTAAGGGTTGAAAAGGTGTCAGGTCAAAAGCCAAACTGTGCCATCTTGAGCCCCACTCCTTCCCCTTCAACACCTGGTCCCCAAATTTTGAGTCCAGAAGGCTGGCAGCTATGTAGTATTGATTTTCAGTGATGTTTTACTACTTTCAGATTTCAGTACAAAGTTACCATTTTACTCATTCATTTTACTTCAACAGGTTGCTAATTCTGACTACAGCAGAAGTGAAGGAAAACAACAAAACAAAACAAAACAAACACAACTTGGAAACATCAGCATTAGGGTGTTAAAGACGAGTTCTAATGTGAGCACAGTATTCTCTGCTCATGTGTACTGGCTTATGTCCCTGTAAGGAAATGGTATCAGTTGAGGACCTGCACCCAGCGCGAAAGGAGGCATTCTTTCCTCCCCTCTCTTCCCCCTGCCCCCAGGATTACTCATTTTGCTTTCTTAAGGTTGTCAGTTATGGTATATGTTGTTGTTGCTGTTGTTGTTTTCTTATAAGGGGTTGAGGGTGACAGTCCTTTTGTTTATTTCAGTGATTTTTCTTTTTTTTTTGATGATACATATATCACAGTTGAAAGTGACCTCTTCCTTTTGTACATATACATACACAAACACACACATGAACGAAACATGACAAACATCCCTCCACACCCACACAAAATACACACACACATTCACACTCACACTCGCACATACACACACATACACACGCATGCGCACATACACACACACACACACAAACGCACACGAACATGCATGTGCACATACACAAACACACACATACACATAAGCCAAACATGGCAAACATCCACCCACACCCACATAAATACACGCACGCACGTACGCATGCACGCACGCACGCACGCATACACACACACACACACACACACACACACACACACACACATACACACACACACACAGACACACACACACACACACACACCACATGCATGCACGCACGTACCAAACACAACAAACATACACCCATACTCACACAAATTCACACACACACACACACGCACGCACGCACGCTCTCATACACACACATTCATTAAGTTAGTCACTATTTTTGTCGAATATCTCATTCAATGGACAAGTCACTCAGCTGAAATGAATACCATATACTTCAACTTTATCTTTAAATGAGCGAAATCTCAAGAGAGAACACAAAGCTAAACAGAAGAAAAACTGAGATTCTGCAGAGAAAAATAACAGCCTATTTTGATACAAGTTGTACAGACACCATGCTGCTCACATCAGCGCATGTGAAAATGACACCCATTCTTGGATTGTATTGCTCTGTTGACAATAGGTTGTACAGGTTTGAAACCCAGCTCACTGAAGTTAATCTGTCATTTGTTCAGTCAGTGACTGGAACGTCACACACTGGGGACCATAACAGCTACTGGCAAATCCGAGGCAAAACTGGAACGGTCTGCCCAAGGGGGTATGATGCTAAATTCAATAGCAGTACATCTTTTTTTTTTTCTTCTTTCTTGTCATTGCTTCCTTTTTTGTTGTTGTGGATTACTTTAGTAACTTTATGTTTGGTGTCATGCTTTCTTTTGATTTTCTTTGTGTGTAGTTGTAGTTTTCTTTCATGTGTGACATTTCCTTTAGGTGATTGAAAAGAAAAAATATTTGGCTGTTGTTTGTTTGGCTTCCCTTCCCTCTTTTTACCCTATCTGGCATTCTGTGTGTGTGTGTGTGTGTGTGTGTGTGTGTGTGTGTGTGTGTTTAAGCTTTTGGGCTTGTTTTTTTCTTTTCTCTCATCCTTTTTTCCCCCTCTTTGTCACATTCTTCCCACACCGGTAATACAGGTGTCCTCACACGCATCTTTTCCCAGACTCCCAGCATCGACCATCCGCATGGAGCTATGGGTACCAGGCTGTGAAAGAAGAACCTGCCAGAGGAGGATCTGCACTGCCTCTGAGTCACTTGAGTGGCGTTCTGTGTTGTGTGAGGCCCAGTATACACAGACACCCAACAGAAGGACCACCTGCCCCCCTCTTCTGGCAGGAGTAAAGGGTTAGTTACACCTACAGAGCCACTGT
This sequence comes from Conus canariensis, assembly GCA_033310375.1. Classification (NCBI taxonomy): domain Eukaryota; kingdom Metazoa; phylum Mollusca; class Gastropoda; order Neogastropoda; family Conidae; genus Conus; species Conus canariensis. Next base: position 16,365,578 of record CM065742.1, on the reverse strand, counting down.
GAGTGATTGCCCACTCCCCCTCCCCACACGCCTCTTCTCCCCCCCTCCTTCTACCATTTTAAAGGGAGACCAGGACCACAGCCATCAAATGTTAGCCCTATGATTTTGCCGATTCCATAGACTCAAAATGAACTTGCCATAAGTGAAGGGAAAATCAAAACTGAGGTCACCAGGAGAGCAGGACATGAAGGGACACAGAATTTGAGACTGCGTTTGGAATGGCGATCAACATGGACGAGCAAGATTGGTCTATGGGAGGTTCATTTGGATTTCAAATTATACGACAAAGTTGTTCTCAATGTTTCCTGTACCAGTGTACCAAGATGGTCAACCAGGCTTGAGAGATGGAGACAGGTGCTGTGTTGGTCAGGAAATTAGAGCAAGACTCTCATGCATTGACACGTTCGTTTAGTTCGGTTCCAGTTTTTCCCATTTGCGCCCCTTGCTTGCTCCACAATGTTGGGAAGGGGCATTCCTGGACTGAAAAAATCCCATAAATACATTCTCGCCGATGGGGTTGGAACCTGTGACTTGAGAGCAGCAGGTGGAAACACTACCACTGGGCCAGCCATGTCCCTCTACAGATATTAACATCCAAACCAGATCCTTCTACATCCATCCAAACCAGATCCCTCTCTATCCATCCAAACCAGATCCCTCTGTATCATCCAAACCAGATCCCTCTGTATCATCCAAACCAGATCCCTCTGTATCCATCCAAACCAGATCCCTCTTTATCATCCAAACCAGATCCCTCTGTATCATCCAAACCAGATCCCTCTGTATCATCCAAACCAGATCCCTCTTTATCATCCAAACCAGATCCCTCTGTATCATCCAAACCAGATCCCTCTGTGTCATCCAAACCAGATCCCTCTGTATCATCCAAACCAAGTCCCTCTCTCCATCCATCCAACTCAGGTCTCTCTCCATCCATCTAACCCAGGTCCCTCTGTTTCCATCCAAACCAGGTCCCTCTCCATCCATTCAAATCAGATGCCTCTGCTCCCATCCAAACCAGGTCCCTCTCCATCCATTCAAATCAGATACCTCTGCACCCATCCAACCAGGTCCCTCTCCATCCATCCAGACCAGGTCCCTCTACAGTCCACAATGCCCACACATTCCTCTGTCTGTTCCATCAGCCAAGACTCCAATGTCCCTCTGCTCTACCACCTAAGTGGGACTTGTGGCCTGTCTGAAATTTCAGCAGTATCCTATGGACATGTTTGTGTGGATGGAGGAGAAGGTGGCTGGTATGTACATATGTAGGTGTTGATGTCTTTGTGTGTGTGTGTGTGTGTGTGTGTGTGTGTGTGTGTGTGTGTGTGTGTGCTTGTGCGTGCATGCGTGCATGTGTAGGACCCCGGTAAAATGTGGGCAGACCATCCGGCTGATGCATGTGGCCACTCGGCGCAATCTCCACAGCCATCACTTCCCGGCCCCGCTGTCTCGCAACTTGGAGGTGTCCGCCTTTGGCGAGAACGGGCAAGGGGATGAAGGTACAGTGTGTTTGTACTTGCAGGCATAAACGCTGATGTGTGTAACACATGAAGTAGTCTCAGGATGGCGAGATTGTTCAGTTCTCACCTTTCCCAGTTTGTCATCAGTCACAATTTCCATCATTGATTTCCCCCCCCCCCCCCCCCCCCAGACTTTTCTTCAAGACTGTTCATTTCTTTTATCATTGACAAATTTGGATAAGGAGAGTACAGTGTGCTTTAATGCAAGGAGCAGATTCAAACTGTGTATGAAGATTGTGGAAGAGATAGCCCATACTGACTGCAGGCACGGTTGTGGATGACAAAGCCAGTGCAGGATAGACAGGCCCGGCTGCAGCAGCAAGTGAAGGTCTGATCAGGGTTCCATGTCGCAGCAACACAGTTCTTCCTCTTGCGCCTTTTGTCCTCAAGGGTGGCCCTGCAGGTTTTTTCGAAAGAGGAGACAGCTTTGTTAATGGTGTGACGCCAGGCGTTGCAATCCGCAACTATGGAGGACCACTGGTGACAGTCAATATGACAGGCATTGAGTTTGTTTTTTTTCCAGTCTTTGTATCGCTTCTTTGGTCCCCCTTTGTTGCAATGGCCAGTGGAGAGTTTGCTCCAGAGTCTCCATGTGGGCTTGTCATCTGAGGTTGAAGACGCTGCCATGCAGACGGGATCTGATGTGGGCTTCATCCTCATCATCAAGGTCTTCAGTGGCTTGTTTGAGCATCATGCTGATGTACATGGCAAAGAGTGTCGGCGGCAGGTAGCAACCCCGCTTCACACCATTGATGATAGGGAAGAGCTCTGAGAAGTCACTGTTAATCTGACTTGCCTATGCATACACATAATAAACAATTTACCTAACAGTATTTGTAAGGTGAGTAAGAAATTTTTTTTTTTTCCAATTTATCCCCCTCCTACTTCACCCGCCCATCTACCCAGCCCTCTTCAGAGAGTCATCTTACATCATAAGAACGTCTTAGCACAGATTCAGAAACATGGAAGAAGGAAAGTGGTGGGAGGTCACGGAGGGCAAAAAGAGAAGGGCTGAGGTTGATGAGAAACTGGCAACAAAATTACCTACATAGAGATGATGTGGACATGAAAAAAGTTTTGAAAAAGTTGTTTAGACTTGTTTTCCTACAGATTGTGTTTCTAAGGAAAGTTGAATATGTGACTATCCTATGGTTACAAAAATAATGTTGATTTGGTTCTGAGTCGTCGTTATTTGTGATAGTATATTAACAACAAAAAAAGGAAAAAAGAAAAAGCAGCAATGTCCCCCCCTGAAAATTTTTTTGGAGAGTATTGATACCTCAACCCATTTTTGTTAGAGGGTATACAGATAAACAAAACCTTACCTGTGCTAAATGCTGAAAGTGTGGTGTCAAGGTAATGAAAACATTTTCCTCTTTTGGACTTGACTTTGCAAAAGCAGCTGAGTTTGTATTAGCTGCTGCACAGTTTCAACATATCTACTTGCCCTCTTGTTTTTTTTGGGTTTTTTTTGTTTTTGTAACCAAACAATTTCCTTCTGAAGGATTCCTCATAATGTTTTTTTTTTATTATTATTATGTTGCCATAGTATTGGAACAGTGTCCCAAAGAATTGACTTTGTTCAGTACCAATGATGCATGTAATGGAAAACTTTTGTCAAAACACTGTCAGTTATATTCTTCTATGGAAGGTGTATGCCAAGATAAGTTTGAAAATTTTATTGATAAAGCTTTACCCCCCCAAAAAAACATTGACAAATGAATCACAAGACAAAACATGACACGTTTCAACCTTTTAGGTCTTCTTTAAGACAAGATACACAACACTCAGGACAACAAAAATGAACGAGCAATCACTTCTCTTCATCCAATTTGGCACAAGATGGACGTCGTGCCATGATAGGCCATGTTTGAAGCTCTTGTGTCAGCTGGTCAGGATTGATGCGCTCAACGTTGATGTCATGCATAGATGAACAGGCAAACATTTTATTGCATGTTTCTGCCTTCCATCTGAAATTTTGAAATGTATTCAGTCTAGTCGTTTCATTGTGTGCATGATGCACAGTCGCACTGGCTGGGGAGCCCTGATTATCCAGCCGCAGGCAGCACGCACAGCACGATTCCCTGCTCCTGCACGCTCGTGCACGGTGCTCAGTCCCTGTCAAAGCGCATATTTCGCCATTTAAAAAAAAAAATGGTAGCGCATAGCTAGACAACAACTGACAGTGTTGTGTTTGGTGTCATTGGAAAGGACAAACACTCAGCTAATCAAACTTAGTAATTTTGAATCACTTACTTTTAATGTGTAGATGCGACTGTCAGTTGAAAAACATGGCTGACAAGTAAAAAAAAATTCTTTGTTTACATTCTAATCCGTTCTTTTACCACACGCTGTCAGAATCAGAAGCTAACAGGTAAGCGACCTTGTGACTGTTTGCATTGGCCGTGTTTTGATCAAATGCACTTGTGTTTGAATCTTCTGAATCGGTCTCATCGGCGACCACGTGTGATGCGGCGGTGTCTGCTGCAGTTGATGTTGATGATTCTTCAGCAGACTCATTATTTTCGGCCGCATCTTCAAATAATTCACTTTCCTCTTCTCTGTCGTAATTATCAATATCTCTATCACTGCCCTTAAACGTCAGATCCACCTTGTAATATCAGATCAAGCGCTTCATCGAGAAATTGGTACCACCCCTTCGCCTGACCGACATAATTATTTTTGGCACAGGAAATTCCAGGCGCGCTTAGCAGGAAAGCTGAGTGCCAGTTACTTTGTTTCAAAGCTGCTGGGGTCAGCCAGGTTCACGATAGAGCACTAAAAGTAGGGTCTACAACTCGCAAGGACATCCCCAAGACTAATCATAGAGCTTATTTTTCCATAGACCATTTCAAGGAAAGTATAGGAATTTTTTATGTTCCCGTCCACTGATAGTGGTGGACACGGCAGAATGTGCTGTCTGCCTGTCTGCCAGCCTTGGCTGAGGCGGCTGCAAGGGAAAGAAATTCCGTCCGCCACTATTGGCGGACATGGCTGGTAAAGGTTAATGCCTCATGCAGAACCTTCATTGCAACATATCAGCATTCTACCTGTGAGTCTGCATTGAACGCCCTGTCCTTTCATCGTAATTGCAGTCACCTGACATTTTGACAAAGTGGGTTGAAAAGTTTGTACATCTGATTATAAGGTCTGTGGAATGTTGATCCTTTTTTCTGTCCTTTTTAGACATATTTTTTCGTTATGCCGACAGGTAAAAAAAACCCAAAAAGACCTACATATACAAGTGAATTCAAAATGCAGTCAAGCTTGTTCATAAGATGATAAGTAGGGTTTTCTGAACAATTTGAATTTTGAGCTTCCCAGACCTGTAAAATGTTTCAGCAGCATGTTGAAGGTCTGATTCTCCAGATGCATGTCTGGATACACATTTAACCTGGGAGTTCAGGAAAAAGAAAAGAATAGAAAGCTTTTTTCCCCTCATTTTTTTTTTTTTTTTAATGCGGCTATTCTCCCTACCACATGGACAACAACAGATGAGTCATTTTTCGTTCTTTGTATACTGTCCTAAATGTTAAATGTGATTTTTTTTTTTTTTTGCCTGAAGAAGACCCAAGAGGTTGAAATGCATCGTGTCTTGTCATGTGCTTTGTTTGTCAATGTCATTGGCAGTAACTAACACCCTCTCTTTCTAAATTTTGCTTCGTTCTCCGCCATCAGTCACTCCATTTTGAAACTTTTTTTAATGAGGTAAAGTTTTAGTGTTGATGAACAAACTGCGTTTTTTTTTGTTCAGGGGATAACTGGATGTTGGTGTGCAAGGACATGTACTGGAGCAGAGAAGAAAAATTTCGACTGAAGAATGTCGTTACGGAACAGTAAGTCTGGCTTCTTGATTGATTGTGTGTGTTGTGTGTGTGTGTGTGTGTGTGTGTGTGTGTGTGTGTGTGTGTGTGTTGTGGTGTGTGTGTGTGTGTGTGTGTGTGTGTGTGTGTGTGTGTGTATTGGTTGTAAACAGTCTGTCAACTTGTTAGTGATTTCTCTTCCAATTTTCCCCCAATTTTTTCTCTTTTTATTTTGGTCTAAAATGTACTTCGAATCAGAGGTAGGTTCTTGGCATGAAGCTTGATTTAAAATCAGGAATTTCAGTTAAAAAAAAGAAGAAAATTTAAGATAATCTTTTAGAATGATACGACGATATATACTTCGAGACTTCCTAAAAGCATTCTACTCTCTGGCACAGAATAAGGATCATTCTTCTAGTCATTTCTGAAATGTAGTCAGCAAGGCAAACAAATTGTAGCCAGAACACATACTCCTCCTCCCTCCCCAACCTTGCATATTGGTTGCTCTTACTCTTGGCTGCCAAGGGGTTGACCAAAATTTGCATGTTTTGGGGACCCAACACTTGGATAACATTGGTGTGTGCAGATTACATCTTATATAGAAGCGCAGATGAATCGGTCATGACTTCAGCCATTACCATCTCTGCGCTTTAGTTAGCCTGGAGTATATTTCTGTACTTTTGGGCATTGGACTGACGCTTCTCTCTGTATGTTGGAAATTGATAGTGTTCTGACAGGGGAAACCTGAGGTGTCTACAAAGAGCCCAGTAACATGATCCAAGTTATGTCGTGGATGAAATACGGGTTGGAGGAAGACAATAGGAATGCAGTAAAATAAGGGGAAGAACTCAGAAAGGGCCAAGAGCCTCAAATGAGGGTTTCCTCAAGAGTTTGCTGTTCGCTGCAAAGCAAGGGATGGTCATTCCCTCCTGGCTGGACTCCAGGCTCCCAAACATTTTCTTTAACATTATTGAAGATGATGAACATAAGTTACGAACATTATTTACCACTGGTGATTCCAGCTCAGAGAAATTACACGGTTTGCCATTTAATGGAATGAAGTGAGGTAAGACCAGAGATAATGTAGTTATAATTATGTTACCATGCCACCCCCCCTTCTCCCCAAGAAGGATTTAGTTGGCCAGCGAGAACTTTTTTCTATCTCGCTTTCTTTCTTTGTTTTTAACGGCTGCCACTCCGTAATGGACAGTGTTCCCTTTTGTGTTTGAGTCTTTTAGTCAGGACTCCCACTGATGAAAAGCTGAAATTGTCCACGCCTGAGCTCCTCCTTCCCCTACCCTTTCCTGTTCCCTCCCTGCACCCCCTGGAAAACGTTGAAACTTTCATTCAGAATTGTGCAATCACTGTGACAAAAGTCTGGTTGTGATCCACTTTTTGGCGCAACCGGCACCAGGACCAGGACCGTTTGTTTGGATTTTGTCGCACACTGTTAATTTTTAGCATCTTACAGATGCACGCAGACAGAATGGCGACTGCCCTATCTCAGAAAGAAGTTTACTCAGGATCTTGTGATGTCAGTATCATCTGTTACAGTATTGAAAAGGTAGTTGCACTTTGTGGATTCACTGACCTTTTTTCTACTAATTTTTTTTTTTCTGCAGCTTTAAATTCCTGTGGATTGGTGGAAAGTGATAGCCTTGTGAACATGCACAGGTTGTATTAGCATGCTATGTTCGCAGCAGTCAAGACGTCATTTTTCACTGTTTCAGCTTGAGATTTAACGGAACTTCCCTTTTCACGTTTGGATGGTTTACTTAAGATCAGACTAGTTCATTTTCTGTTATATTCAATTTTTCTTTTTACCATTTGTTAAAAGAGTTTTGTTTCAATCCTGAAAAAAAGTTAGGTTCAGCAGAAAAAAATAAAGAGTCGGCCTGGTTACTGTAGTCACTTCTTTTTTTTTTGGCCAAAGTAAATGAATATATGAAAAAGTGATAGAAAAAAAAAAGAAATCAGAATGAATTGGTGAAGAGGTAAAATACTTGTTTTTAACTCTTGACCATCTAAATAAAAAGATGACCTGATACTTTTTTTTTCTCCAGCTATCTACATGTGTCTGGTGAAACATTCGGCCGGCCCATAGAAGGGCAGAAAGAGGTGTGTGGTTTTCCGGGGATGAGCGATCGCAATACGTGGCGGGCAGCTGAGGGCATCTACATCAAGCCTCCACAGACCAGGGCAGAGGAGAAATTTGAAGAGGGATCTGATCAGGCACATGATGAGTTCTGAGAGGCGATGGTGCTGTCTGCAGTCACACCAGATGCTGTAACAAGGTTGAGGAAGGGGGATTCTAATCCGATAGCAAACAGATGTTCATGTCAGTGTGCCCACATAGCGATGGAGTCTGAATAATAGAAGCCTTGAAAACAGTTTTCCTTGCTTAGCTAAGCAGATTTTTCTAAGCAAATTTTATTAACTTACTTATGCCCCTTTTTTTTATACATCCTTACCTAGGCAAGCAAAATTTGCATTCTTGACCCAAAGTCTTCTTTTCAAACGTGATAGCCTGGTTTAGAAAATCAAACTTTGCATTCCCAACCAAAAGCCCTTTTTTCATAACATAATAGCCAAGCTTATGCAAGCAAATTTTGAATTCCCAACCAAAAATCTTATTCTATTCTGTTGAAATTTCATGGACAATGCAAGTATGTAATAAAGTGCACTTTCACTTACGACATGTTTTTGGAAGGGGGTCTTTGACCAAGAAAAATATTGCATTATCCACATGTGTAGCATGAAGATGAACAACAGTTCCAAGTTTGCTGCCAGTTTTGCATGAGCTACACCTTTTTTTTTTTATCCCTTGAGACTGTCAACAGTTAGGTCTCATGGTGGTATGGTTGATTTCTCTTATTGACTGGTTCCTTTCAAAATGACTGCTATGGTGCATTTTCTAACAGAACGTTGGATTTGAACACTCCTCTCGGCTTTACAAACGGAGGCTGTCATCTGCATGAAGCCATTAACCCCACATGGGCTAATGCAGAAATATCAGGAAACGACCATTCTTGTCAGTGTTGAAAAAAGTCAGTGGTAATATTGGTTGTAGTTACTGTCTGTGGAATCCTGCAGCTGTGTTACTCATGGAAGCAGGCTGAAAGTCAAGAACTTCACGGTCCTATGACTGCTCATACAGCCAGGGAGCGATGTGTAGAAAGCCTTCGACTTCATTATTTTATGAAAACAAAATTAAGAATACCAAGTTGCCAAATAAATGTAAAAAACATTAAAGTAGTGAGCTTCGAGGGGTTGGTCTTTTCAGGCAAGACAAGAAAAACAAACAAACAAGGAAAGTAGGATAGGTAATTGGAAGGAAAATAAGACAAGTGTAGGTAGATAGTCTTCAGTCACTGTGAAAGTGAGAGGAGGGGGGTAGGGTGTGGAGGAGGAGAGACCGACTGAAAAAGGGAACGTTAAAGTGTGAATCAACCTTTCATAGACAGAAGAAGGAAATGGTTGAACACTATATAGTGAACAGACATTTGTTCACGCCGGTCTAGAGGTGACTATAGCTCCCTGAGGAAGACTCCCCAGTAGGCTCATGTGGCTGCCATTGTGACATTCCTAACATGGTACATGAGACAGAAATCTACCTTTAAATCTGGGGTATTCTCAACACCATGGGGAGAATATCACGTATACTGTAAACTCCCTTATTTTAGTGACCCCCCAATGAGACATTCCTAACAATTCAATTCTGCCTTCAATTCTGGGGTATTGTCAATACCATTGGGGGGGGGGGGGGGGGGGGTATCACATATACTTTAAACTCCCTCATTTTAGCTAAACGAAAAATTTTCTTTTTTTTTTTTTTTTATAAATACAACCCCCATACCTTTCAAAATATTGCTTGCTGGTGTTTAGCTGAGAGGTTGCCATGCTTACTGAGGTTGGAACAATTTTGAACAGGTTGTGAAATCATTTTTAACGATCATATTGTCTGAACTGCAACTTACTCATTTCAAAGGTATTATGAACTTGAATGTTGTCGCCAGACTATTTGTTAATGTTCCGCTTATGAATTGAGAGTGCAAGTTTAGGCAAGCATAAAGCAGATTTCAAGACTATAGAGTGCTGTGATATGGTTTGCTCCCTTTGTGTGAATACAGTCCCTGGAGCATGTTGAGTGAGTGTTTTCCCAACATGCACCTTGGATCATAAAGCTGTGCTTCACTCTACAAATCTTTGATGACAACTTGAAATCAAGAACAAAGATGAGGGCCACTGAGATTGCAGACCTAGAGGATGCAGGTTCACAGTTTAAAAGGTTGTCCACACAATGACGGCCTTCAGGTCATGCATTTTGACTGTGTTGTGTAGCGCGCAGTGTGTTCCACACAGACCAGTTTGGCTGTAGAAGGTTTGAATGCCCTCCCTTACTGCATGGCTCAGACAGTTTGTGCAGCAGCATAACTTATGAAGAGTTTTTCTTGCTGTCTCTTTTTTGTTCTTGTTTGTGCTTTTCTTGTTGTGTTGGTGATATTTATTGATCGGTGCTCCACCATCTTGTGTTCAGGTATGTTGGGGAAGTTCTGAAGAATGGGGAATTTTTTTACCCCTTTGAATGAAAAACATTGTGCTTTCTGTTGCAAGACTGTTACATTCTATTGAAAGGTTGTCGATATTTTTTCCTGTATTTTTTTTTGTTTGTGTGCGTGCCCCTCTCTGCACTGAGTTGATGACCTTTGCTGGTGCTCTTTCAGTTTGTGTGCGGATGTAATGGTGAATTTTTTAAGTGCAAAGATTGGTTTTTTTTTTTTTTCAATTTTCTTGCTGGAAATGCTGGCATTCTATTCAGAGACGACTGATCTTTCACCAATGCTGTGTCATTAGTGCCTTAAATTTTAATTTTGTCTCTGACATGTCTTGGTTGTCTGAGATACGTTGTTCAGTTTTACTCAGCCTTCTGTGTCTGAAATTTATATATTCTCCATCAGCAAATACACTGAGGAAAATTAGGTGACATTTCCATCAAAGTAATGTTCCTTTAGTATATAAACACATTCTGTATCATCGTTAATGCCTGACACGTTTCCTCACGTCTCAAGAGGAGAATTGCTTTCAGTTCGCCACCTTGTGGTAAAGAGCAAAATTTGATTGTCCCAAAACAACACTGTGTTGTGTGTGTGTGTGTTGTGTGCGTGTGTGTGCACTCGCTTATTTGTGCCTGTGTGCATGTGCCTGTGTGCATGTGTTTGTAGTGGTTCTATGTGTTTGATTGCAGTCAGGTGTGTTCAGTTCACTGAATCATAAAGCCCTTTTGTGACAGTACTGGTGCGCAGACAGTCATCAGCTCACCTGAACTGATATGAAATGATTACACAGTGACTGAATTGAGAACTCGCATGTAATGCACCTTATAATCTGTACGAAAGTCCAGTAGAATTTTTGTTTCAAATCTAGCGGTGCAAAGAAGCATCTTACCAGAACCATGGTGCTATTTGATATTAAGCCATCTTTGGACCTGTATGTCATACCATTCACCAAAAGTCATATTTTTATTATGTCTGTGAAGTGAATCAGATACCCCATGGTGTAGAAATAGGACAATCTAAGAAAAGCCTCAATAAAGGAGCATGATTTGCAGACATGCTCAAGAAAATCCCACACAAAAATCAAACAGACATGCTCAAGAAAATCCCACACAAAAATCAAACAGAGTGGCATCTTCATTGGCTGATCTGCAAAACAAAACAAAACAAAAACAAACACATCCAGTAGCACAGCTTGCACAGTAATGAACAGAAGTAACCAACAAATAAGTAAGAATCAAGGATGTTAATATCCATTTTTATTTTTAAAGTACAAATAGAGAAGGTTACTCATGGTGAACGGTAACCACTGGGCCTGTAACAGCCAATGACATTGAATGTGGTTGTAGATTTGGGTGCGGGGAATCTCTGTTAGCTGGTATGAATCATCCCAGATTGTACAGTGTCTTTCATAACATGTTCCAGGAGAGAGGGGTCCAGAAGTTGTAGGGACCAACAGCCAGTCAAACCAAGATTTAGGGTCCTTACATTCCTTGCTGATGGTTTATCGGGTTTTGTTTTGTTTTGTTTGGTTGGTTTTTTTTTATTTTCATTTTTTTTAACTTGAGAGTGCAGAAGGCTCTTTACTTCTATGACTAGATGAAAAGTCCTTATGTTGGGAAAGGTTTCGCTTATATAACAATGCAAGCTTTGACATATGGCCACATTGTTGGGGAACAAACATTAACAGGCCTGCTCATGCCAAAATCATTATATAACAATCCAAGCTTTGACATATGGCCACATTGTTGGGGAATAAACATTAACAGGCCTGCTCATGCTAAAATCAGCGATGAATAGAGTGGCAAATGGTGCAGTCACATTGTAAAAGACACAATTTGAGGAGTGTATCCGAAAGTGAAAATTAAGAATAAGTGGTGGTAGTATAAAATGTGTGCATACACTGTACATAAGCATGTGTTCAGGAGCTGTTGCACTGTCATCAAACGCTTTTGAAGTCTGCAAGGTGCTTCAGAAGTGAGTGGAAAGTGTGAACGGCAGCGTCGGTTTATCAAAGTTTTGATGGAAATGGTGTTGTTAAGTATGTGTTGTGACCTCCCACTGTCTGCTCAACCATCATTCATTTTCTGTTGGTGTGCCTGTGTCAGTGAATTCAGTGAATACATCGTTGCATCTCAGCATTAAAGATTATGAAATGTGACAATTATTGTCATGTTGAACAAAATGTAACATTTATTGTCATGTTGAACAATCTGTTTTGATGGTGATAGAGTTTGATGGTTGCTGGTTGAGTTTGGCTGTTCTTGTTTCTGTTGTTGTGGTTATGTTGTGCCTTTTATAGCTTGGAAAGTACAATTTACATCTGTTACTTGTTCTACACAGACCTGCCAACCTTACGCATTTCGCGTAATTTATTACGCCCAAGTGATAATTCTTACGCCCTTACGCATTTAGCCAAAAAATTACGCATTGAAAGTTTTATGTACAGACACGCACGGCGCCATGCATATAACCAGTAATCTTCAAGAAACATTTCCGATCATGCGCAGTTCGTTTCACCATCTTTACCATTCAGCGAAGTTGGCGTCCTTTTGAAGTTTTAGCTACAAAAACATTTTCATAATTTGTAAAAATTTCTTGTGACACTTAAAAGAAAAGCTTGTTTTTGAAGAAAAGTAAAGTTCACAAAAATTGTGCGAACAATTTCATCGCATCGTGTTTGTTTGAAAAAAGGTAAGTGTCGCGCTTGATTACTCTTAGCTCTCTGAAATTACACATTTCTGCCACATTTCTGCCTCACTGAGCTTCAGTTCTTACTCATTGGTCTCTTAGGAGGTTGGCAGGTCTGTCTACAAGAAAAATATAACAGTGTCTACAGATACTGGGCAATCATTGGTGTAAAATGGTTCATGACACATTAAAATAGCATCATAAGTCATAGTTCTTGGAGCTAATTGTTGATTAAACTGGACATTTTGATTTTACCATGCCAGCATTTTGTTTATGTTATTTTCTTGAAAAAGATAAGCTTATAAGGAACCTTTCTAGAGAATTCACGCCCTCATTTCTGTGTAGGTATGTATGAAAACATGTGTGTTCAACCTTGGTGGAGGTCTGTCGCATCCTATGTGCTGTTAAAGTTAGTGGTGATTTTATGTTTCAGGTTTCAACTGTGTCCAGAGAACTAAAGCATTTGCCGTGTTGTGTGTGTGTGTGTGTGTGTGTGTGTGTGTGTGGTGCATGTTTCTTTTTTTTTTTAACATTTCGAACTACTTTGCTTTACCCACCAATCAGTATTTTTGTAAGATATATACAAGATCTCTCTTGGTGCTGCTTCTGAAGCACAAGTCTGAATGTATACATACTTTAGTTCTGTTTACATGCTGATAAACATGCCATAGAATAGGTTTTGTTGCAATATGGTGAAATAGTCATGTAATAGCGATAGCAATCTATCAGGCAGTTCTTTTTTGCAGAGTATAAAGCGATTATAGATTAAGGTTTGGACTAGGCACAGCATGTCTAGCCTGTTACCTACGACTTAAGACAGAGGGCTGTGGAAATCTGTCCAAGTATCCATCGCAGCACCTCAGCATGCTACTGTCATGGGAAAACAAGGATGCTGAGGTTAAGAGGAAATGGGGTGCAGAAAAATGTAACTTTATCTGATGTCACATTACCAGATTCTTTAATGTGGTTAAAAGAAAACAAAAAAAAGACTACCTCATCTGATGCCTGTTACAAAAATTTGTCAATGGAGTGCAGAAAAACATTACCTTATCTGGTGTCCATTACAAAATTCATTGGTAGGTATCAAAATTTTTTTACCTTATCTGATATCACATGACAAAATTTCTTAATGGGGTAAGAAAAATTGTCTGATGTCACATAGGTCGTTCCTTACAGTGGTACAGAAAAAATGTTGCTTTATCTGATATTACATTACAAAATTCCGTAATGGGGTACAACAACAGCAAAAAAAAAACGTTAACTTATCTCTTGACACAACGTAAATTCCCTGTTGGGATTCAAGAAAATAAATCTTATCTAGTGTCACATAACAAAAGTCCTTAATCTGGTAAAGAAAAACTTTCTCTTTTCTAATGTCATATGACAAAATTCCTTAATAGTGTTTAAGAAAGACCAAAAACCTTCTAGCATGTTACATTACAAAATTCTGTAATGGAGTACAAACATTAGCTTATCCAATGTTATATCGAGAAATATCTTTTCATCAGTTATTTACGCAACATATTGCTATGGAGATGTATTCAGGTCACTTTCTGGACATGTCTCTGCAGTACTTCAGAGTTTTAGCCTGTGCATTGGAATCATTTTCCTTGGGACTCTTGTGACTATGTCTGGATAATTTTGCTAAGTTTACAGTTTTGTATTTTTACAAAATTATCATTCTTTGAAACCTTTTTAAACTCTAGGTTCTTTTTTTTATGGTTACTATGAATTCCTTAGCTGAACTTTGCCAGTTAAAAGAATGAAATCCAATCCCTTCTTTATCCCACCTGTACCTGCCTGACCTACATATCTGCTGTCGGTTGCCTACATAGAAACACTGTGCTGAAGTCTGGCAAGAACACTGTTCTTGCCTATATATTTGTCAAAGTGAAACTCTGTCAAAAGAAAGATAAGTCACATGCTGTCAATTAGCCATCGTTCTTATCCTAAGTGAACAATCTTAGACAATAACATGACCTGAATGGTGTTATTGCAGCTGAACAAAAACCACATACAAAATCCAAAATATATGCACAAACGTGAAAAACAATTGCTGTCATCTTGTTTCCCGTCGTAACCAGCCTTTGAGGGTTCATACAGAACGTTTTAAGTGCTTGCAGTATTTGTGCTTTTGCCCTGCCAGAGCGAACTTGATGCTCAACTTGCGGTAGGGCAAGGCACTGCTTCCTGCTGTCATACTTTGAAATGAATTCCTTTTCTAGAACAAAATCTTTGAAAGATGACTGGCCAAAAAGTGTTGGTGTTTTTTTTTTTCCTTAGCTGCCATTTTTTTCATTCTTTCTGAGTATATAAGACTAGATTTCTGATTAAAGGGAACACACACACACACTACACACACACACACACACACACACACACACACACACACACACACACACACACAATCTAATGCACTTGATAGAATAACCACTAATGAGAAATGTTTCACAGAATGAAATAAAAGACAATACTTCTTTCGTGTGCGCAGGGAATTTGGGAATCTAGCAGACTTGTAAAGTTTATGATCTGCCTTGACCAAATGTTGACTATATTCCACAGAGAACCAGCAATGCCCACAAGCACATATCAACATGATGTTTGTCTGCTAGGCTGATGGTACAAACTTTGAGTACTGAGCAGCATTAAAAGAATGCACACAATACTGACCAGCATTAAATGAATGCACACATCATATTGCTGATGATCAAAGTAACATCTTTTCCACCACAGCAGTTACGTTTGTAAAGGTCACCAGATATATTAATCCAGTGTATGTTACAACAGTTGTTAAAGTATGTGGAAGGCGTGTGACAAGAGTCGCATACCATTGTTGTGGAAAAACGTATATGTGCGATGATCAACAATAATACTCGAGCACAGGTTTTACTGTTGTTTTTCATGGTGGTCCATATATGGTCCACATGGTGTTTGTATTTGATGTGTATACTATTGTCATATTTGTCATTCCTTATGGTGATTATATGGAATGTGTGCATTATTGGCGTTATCTCTCATTCCAGACTGTGCCTTTGAAAAAAAAGAATGACAGACTGAACAGTGTTGTTATATTTTATCCACATGTGTTCATTGTTGCTTTAACATACTGAAATCTCATTGTCGTTCTGTGATCCAAGAAGTCCTTGAAATGTGATCTGTATTTTGATGAAGTTTGAAAATAAAGAAGGCATTAAAGCAGCCACTGCCTTTTGGTTTTCTCATATGTGATTGTGTGCGTGCGTGTGTGTGTGTGTGCGTGTGTATGCGTGTGTGTGTGTGTGTGTGTGTGTGTGTGTGTGTGTGTGTGTGTGCATGAGCAATATAATAATGACTCATTTTTATTTGTATTTTCTTAAATTCAACTCATGTCCGTGTACATGGTGCACACGGCTGGCCCATATGATGCCACCTTTTTGACACACACACAAAGTCACGTCGGTCATAGCTTTTTTTTTTTTTTCATGCAGTGCATTCAATGATCAGTCTAGAAATGATAAAGTGTTTTGCACCTGCATGAACTACACTAGTTAAGCTAAAGGCTGTACACATATATGCGCATATTACAGTTGAGAGAATGCTTTCCAGAAGAAGCAGTGGCACAAGTGAGATGACAATGTCTCATCAGTGTTCTCAGAATCATGTGACAGAAACAGAAATTAAGCATAATTATGTTCCTTTTTATGTGTGCAGATATACGTCTGCATGATGAACTTGGATAGTAGAAAATTCAAGTGAATGTCGCAGCTGAAAGATTGAGAATTCTAAGGACAGATGCTGCGTGGGTGTGGGTGGGGTGTTGATGTCAGAGCCTGCTGGAATAGCTTAAGTCGTACACATGGTGTTTGTTGTGATAAAAATGAACTTCGGTCTTATTAGTGTAGTACATAAGACAAGGATCTGCCACTTTATATTGACTATTTACAACCAGCTATAAACGTTCAATATGTTTATTTGCCTGAAATTTTGTCCATGTGCAGTGTTTTATCCTAAATATATATCTCAAAATAATCGGATTATTCCCCTATGCGCTGATTTTAGAATTTTGAGTGTGGCTTTAACTCAACTTTTAGCATGTTTTAAATGAATACTAATTTCAGTACCTAATCAACACACCTAATCACAATTACTCCAAAATACATAAACAATACAATCACATACATATTGCTTGCAGACACACACATTCACATCCATACAGTCTAATGCACTTAGTAAAATAACCGATAATTGGAATTGTTTTGCAGAATGATATGAATGATATTACTTCTTTTGTCAAATATACAAGTCGATTTACTTACAGGACAGTGTAGATCTACCAACTTTCGCGGTAGAAAAAAAAAAGGGAAAACCCTGTTCAAATAAGACGTCAAATATTAAAGTCAGTTAAGTTCACTTAATAGAGGGTATAGTAGTAGTTCTATCGACTTCGACGAGAGAAAAAGCATATAGTTTTCAAATAAGACGTTAATTAGTGCCTCATCCATTTGACGAGGCCCCGAAAAAGACCATTCCATCAAAGATGAAATTGATGGACGTCTAGTAATAGTGATCTGAGAATTAAGGGGAAAAAAGGCTTCATGTTATATAGACTTCTAAAAACTCTCAAAAACTGATTCCATATGTGCAGTTATTTCATTATGATTTTTTTTTTTTAAACGAAGACTCCTCTGTCATTATTATTTTATCACAGGATCACCAGGTCATGTTGGAATTGCTCTTATTCATGGTTTCGCTTACTTGTTTGAAGCAGCGAGTGTCCGACTTGGCAAAACAGATGCTTGCTCTTGCTGCGGAGTGTTCTCCCCTCATTGCTAAAACAAGGCATGTTTTCGTTCTATCTTGCATGCTTATCCTGTGGGGGTGGGGTGGGGTTCGAATGCAACGAACCTTGTCAATCTTTGTTTTTAATGTTAGATATTGCTGCAAATTCAGCCCCCTTCTTTCTTTCAGACTGAACAGAGAGAATGGTAGACCATTTCAGGTTAGTTCGTTTGTTGTGTTTCTAGTGGCTCCGAGCTGACACTTCTGAGGGTCCGAGACAAGACAAGACACATTTCTTTATCGACGAGGATTATAGATAAGTTTTGTTATTCTTTTTTTTTTTTTTAAATATATATATATATATATATATATATATATATATATATATCCAGTCCTCGCCTTGGATTGGATCAACAATACAGAAACAGAAAAGGCAATGTATGTAGAAACATGCAAAGAAGTTTTTTTTTAATGAAAAACGAGAGACAGACAGACAGACAGATAAAGACAAAAACAGAGAGAGATAGACAACAGACAGACAGGTAGA
>CM065742.1:16342703-16345203 GCA_033310375.1 Conus canariensis | reverse complement strand
AAATATGAACCAATCACAAACGACAGGGGTTGTCTTTCTTGACTTCAAAAAGGCGTTTGATCTTGTTGATCATTCCATTCTTCTAAAGAAACTATCTGTCTACTTGAACCATACCCCGACAATCTCATTATTCCAATCATACTTGAACAATAGGACTCAGTATGTGGTGCTTAATGGCAAAAAATCCGCTTCAGACTTTGTCAGACATGGAGTCCCACAGGGCTCTGTACTAGGCCCCCTACTATTCTGCATCTTCATCAATGATTTACCATTGTCCGTATCAGATGAAAAGGTCACGACAGATTTATTTGCTGATGACTCGTCACTCCAAACGAATGGTAGTGATCTACAGACAATAGAAACTTCTCTCCAGGAAAGTCTAAACGACGTGTCAGACTGGTGTCATTCAAACTCAATGGTCATACACCCAACCAAAACCAAATCTATGATTATAGCTGCCCGCCAAAAACACCAGTTGACTCCTCTTTGCCTAAAACTTCAGTTGAATGGCACTTCTATCGAGCAGGTAGACGAGCATCGTGTTTTAGGGTTAACGATAGATAAAGAATTGAAATGGCAATCTCATCTCAATAACGTTTGCAAGGTAGTCTCAAAACACCTTTTCCTGTTATCTCAATTAAAGCGCTACGTCAACAGTAATGTGCTTAAACTTTTCTTCAATGCACACATAATGTCACGTATCAATTACGCCTCAACAGTGTGGGACGGCAGTAGTGACGTCCACCAAAAAAGGCTGAATTCTCTCCATAGACGTGCAGCAAAGCTACTCCATCCAGCTGTATCTCTAACAACAGACGAAAAACTAAAAGCGCTGAACATACTTCCTCTGAATAGGCAATTGGAATTCAACAAGGCATCATTTATGTTTACAATCTTGACAGATACTATGCCATGTTATATCAATGCCCTTTTTACAAGATCGAACAGCTTTTCTGGCTCGACGAAATTCCTTCTTCCCTACCCACGCATTGATCTATACAAAACAAGCCTAGCTTACTCTGGACCATATGTCTGGAACTCACTTCCACCGAATCTACAAAACATGAATACTTTAAAACTTTTCAAGGAACATTTGCATAAACATTTTATGTCTCAGTAATTAAATTATTCAATTACGATGATTAGCGCCCATTCGCAAAGTCTTCTGTGAACCATACTTTGAATAAATCGTCTAAACATAAAACCTACTCCGTTAAAATCGCTCATCCCCACTCCCACTCTGTCTACCATCCCTTTTCTCCTCCCACTATCTACCATTTCTCTTCCCCACCCTCCTCTGACCTCTCTCTCTCTCTCTCTGTAGTCTTGTTTGTTTGTTTGTAAGTTTCCTTCTGTTTTACCATCCCCCATCTCATTAGTGCTTTTATGAATTGTTTGCTTATCATTGTAGAATTAGATTACCATGTTGTTAGGTTGAATTGTCAGTATGAATGATATGTGCTGAAATAATGTATGCATGACAAGGACAGATTGTAAGACTAGGCTTTGGCCTAAAATCTCCATCCTTGTGTATTAAAGATCAATCAACCAATCAATCTCTCTCTCTCTGTTGTTTTCCACTTCTCTCCTCTCTCTCTTCTCTCTCTCTCTCTCTCTTCTCTCCTCTCTCTCTCTCTCTCTCTCTCTCTCTCTCTCTGCTCGTCGCCCCTACCCTTCAGAATTTCTGAATGGGTTTGGTGGGGTGTGTTGTGTGTGTGTGTGTGTGTGTGTGTGGTGTGTGTGTGTGTGTGTGTGTGTGTGTGTGTTTAAGAGGATGGACCCTGCGCTTATGACATGAGGCTATATAACCGTAAGCCCGATCATGTCATACGCCCCTTACGAGCGAATTTGTCCGGTGCTTATATCTAATCCCTGCGTGACAACGGCCGCAAAGAAGATAAACAAACTGACAGAGCGTACATTTCCTAACATACCTCTTTGGTTTCCTACAAGGAACTACTGGCCATTCGCTAAATCGGGCAACGTATGCTAGCTTCTGCGAAGCCGGTTTATATGTCCCTTTTCTGTCAAACGGCTAGTCAGTTCATTAAGGCAGAAACACATATGCGTTTCTTTCTTTTCGGGCTTGCTGGACAGAAAAAAAAGTTAGACTACGTAAGAGAGAGAGAGAGAGAGAGAGAGAGAGAGAGAGAGAGAGAAGAGAGAGAGAGAGAGAATAAATGATTGAATGAATGAATGAATGAATGGTGGTTTATTCATGTAGGTTACAGTCCTTCATGAAGAGGTAAATGTACAGATATAACATTTCGTCACGCCATACGAAAGGAGTATTATGACTGCGGCTATGGCAGCCACATCATGCAATACTATGCAGCAGTTATTTCTCTATATTTAAAAGACTCATACAAAAATAACGATAAACTGTGTACAACATCAGGTTTGGTGCATGTTATTAGTAAACTTAGTTTAAATAAACAAGGTTCTCGATAGCATTTAGGCTCCAGAATGTTTTTCTCTAATTTCTTTCAACCTTTGACAA
>CM065742.1:16330203-16340203 GCA_033310375.1 Conus canariensis | reverse complement strand
TATTCTAAAGGAAGTCTGTAACCTTTGAAGACGTATTCTAAAGGAAGTCTGTAACCTTTTGAAGACGTATTCTAAAGGAAGTCTGTAACCTTTTGAAGACGTATTCTAAAGGAAGTCTATAACTTTCTGAAGACTTGTTCTAAAGGAAGTCTATAACTTTCTGAAGACTTGTTCTAAAGGAAGTCTGTAACTTTCTGAAGACTTGTTCTAAAGGAAGTCTATAACCTTTTGAAGACTTAGTCTATCTTCCTTTCTCTCTTTGGCGTTCGACAGCTACGCGGTCAGGGTCTAAGTCCGAGGGATGCCACAAAATCGGACGTCCGGCGAAGATCGGCTGCCGTCCCCCAGAGCTTGGTGTTGAGGTCCGCACCCCCGGGCCAGGACTGATGCCGCGTCTCCTCGTGCAGGGGGCAGTCTTGGAGAAACTTAGTCTACATGAAGTCTGCAACCTTCCGAAGCCTTGATTTTAAAAGAAGTCTGCAATCTTCTGCAGTCTCTGTTTCTAAAGGTTGTCCGTAATCTTCTGAAGTCTTTATTCTAAAAGAAGCCTGTGATATTCTGTATAACTTTATTCTGCGGAAGTCTGTAACCTATATATCTGTATTCTAAAGGAAGTCTGTAACGTGTCTTCTCTAGTAAAAAAAAAAAAAAAAAGAAAAAAAAAGGGGGTGGGGGGTGGGGGGGGGGGGAGGATCTGTTACCTGTAGTCTTTATTCTAAAGGAAGTCTGTAAGCTGTAGTTTTATTTCAAGGAAGTCAGTAACATTCTGAAGATTTCATCATAAAGGAAGTCTGTAAACGTCGAAGTTTTTATTCGAAAGCGAGTCAAAAACCTTCTGTAGTCTTTCTTCTATAGGAAGCCAGAAACCCTCTGCAGTTTTTATTCAAAAGAAGTCTGTAGCCTTTGGCAGTCCTTATTCTAAGGGGTGCCTGTAACCTGTAAACTTTATTCTACAGGAAGTTTGCAACTGTAGTCTTCATTCTAATGAAAGTTTGTAACCTTTAGTCTTAATTCTAAAGAAAATGTGTAACCTTCTGTAGACTTTATTCTAAAGGAAGTCAGCAACCTGTAGACTTTATTCTAAAGGAAGTCCATAACCTACTGTAGTCTTTTAAAGACAGTCTGTAACCTTCTCAAGTCTTTATGCTAAAGAAAGTGAGTGAACTTCTGAAGTCTTTATTCTATAGAAAGTCTGTAACCTGTGGTCTTTTTTTTCTAAAGGAAGTCTGCAACCTATTGTAGTCTTTAATCTAAAGCAGACTGTAACCTATCAAGTCTTTATGCTTAAGGAAGTAAGTGACCTTCTGAAGTCTTTATTCTATAGGAAGTATGTAATCTTCTCAAGTCTTTGTTTTAAAGGAAGTCAGTAACCTCCTGAAGTCTTTGTTCTAAAGGAAGTCAGTAACCTCCTCAAGTCTTTATTCTAAAGGAAGGCTGTAATCTGCAGTCCCTGTTCTCAATGACGTCTGTTATCTTCTGTATTCCTATTCAAGAGGACGTCTTCAACTTTCTATAGTCTTTATACTCAGGCAAGTCTGAAGCCTTCTGAGGCCTTCATTCCAGAGGAAGTCTGTAAACTATAGTCTTTATTCTAGAGGAAGTCTGTCACCTGTAGTCTTTATTCTTAAGGAAGTTTGTAACCTGTAGCCTGTATTTTAAAGGAAGTATGTAAACTGTAAGTTTTACTGTAAAGGAAGTCTGTAGTCTGTATTATTTATACTAAAGAAAGTCTGTAAACTGTAGATTTTATTCTAAAGGAAGTCTAAAACCTTCTAAGGACTTTATTCTGAAGAGAGTCTGTAAATGTCTGTAGTGTTCATTTTGAAAGAAGTTTGTAATCTGTAGTTACAATTCTAAAGGAAGCCTGCAACATTCTGGAGTCTTTGCTCAAAAGGAAGTCTCTAACCGTTCGTGGTCTTTTTTTCCAGAAAGTCTGTAACCTGCAGTCTTTATTTAGAAGGAAGTCTGTAACTTTCTGAAGCCTTTACTCTGAAGGAAGTCTGTAACTTTCTGAAGCCTTTACTCTGAAGGAAGTCTGTAACTTTCTGAAGCCTTTACTCTGAAGGGAGTCTGTAAACTTCTGAAGCCTTTACTCTGAAGGAAGCCTGTAAACTTCTATAGTCATCATTCTGAAACTGTCTGTAATCTTCGGCAGTCTTTCTTCAAGAGGAAGTGTGTAGCCTTTACTTTTCATTCTAAAGGATGTTTGTAGTCTTTATTCTAAAGGAGGTCTGTAACCTCCTATAGTCTTTAGTCTAAAGAAAGTATGTAACCTGTATTCTTTATTCTAAAGGAAGTCTGTAACGTTCTATAATCTTTATTCTAAAGGAACTCTGTGACTGCAGTTGTTTTTTTTTATTCTAAAAGAAGTTTGTAACCTATTATGAGCTTTTTGAAGGAATTTTGTAAAATTCTGACGTCTTTATTCTACAGGATGTCTGTAACCGGTAGCCTTTATTCTAAAAGAAGTCTGCAAATTGTAGTTTTCATCCTAAAGGAAGCCCATAACATGTAAAGTTTCTTCTGGACGAAGTCTGTAACATTCTGCATCTTTATTCTAATGAAAGTCTGTAACCTTCCAAAGACTTTATTTTAAAAGAAGTCTGCAAACTTCCGAAATCTCTATTCTAAAGGAAGTCTAAAACCTTCTGTAGACTTCATTCTAAAAGAAATCTTGTTTTTTAAAGGAAGTCTGTAACTTTTTGACAGTCCTTGCTTGAGATGAAGTCTATAACATTCGGCAGGACTTATTCTAAAAGACTTCTCTAATCTGTAGCCTTTTTCTCTACACAAGTATCCGATAATCTACAGACTTTTCGTCTAAAGGAATTCTGCAACCTGCTGCTTTTATTCTAAAGGAAGTTTGTAATCTTTTGTTGACTTTATTCTGGAGCAAGTGTGTAACATGTAGTCTTGATTCGAAGGAAAGTCTGTAAACTGTACTGCTTATTCTAAAGTAAATTTGTAACTTTCTGTTGACTTTATTCTAAAGGAAGAGTGTAACATGAAGTCTTAATTTGAAAGGAAGTCTGTAACCTGTAGTATCTAGCCTAAAGGAAGTCATCATCCTACTGTTCTCTCTCTCTCTCTCTCTCTCTCTCTCTCTCTCTCTCTCTCTCTCTGAAGACACAACAGCGAAAACAAAACCCGTGGTTCTACACACACACACACACCACGCACGCACGCACGCACGCACGCACGCACGCACGCACGCACGCACGCACGCACGCACACACACACACACACACACACACACACTGTTTCCTTTTTTAGGTGCAGTCTCATGTTAGGAGAAAACGCGTTAAACTGGAGAACGAACGATGCACAACAGGACATCTTTTCTGGGACCCTTGTCAATAAAAACAAACAAACAAACAAATAAACACCATACGTGTGGCTTTCCTTTGATCCTCGAGCCGGGAGTTAACCCCTCATAGTCTGTCGCTCCTCAGGGTAAGGTGTGGGCAACTGGTGGTGATTAGTCCCTTTAACCACTCCTAGTCTGTCGCTCCTCAGGGTGAGGTGTGGGCAACTTGTGGTGATTAGTCCCTTTAACCACTCATAGTCTGTCGCTCCTCAGGGTAAGGTGTGGGCAACAGGTGGTGATTAGTCCCTTTAACCCCTCATAGTCTGTCGCTCCAGGTAAGGTGTGGGCAACTTGTGGTGATTAGTCCCTTTAACCCACTCATAGTCTGTCGCTCCTCAGGGTGAGGTGTGGGTAACTGGTGGTGATTAGTCCCTTTAACCACTCCTAGTCTGTCGCTCCTCAGGGTAAGGTGTGGGCAACTTGTGGTGATTAGTCCCTTTAACCACTCATAGTCTGTCGCTCCTCAGGGTAAGGTGTGGGCAACTTGTGGTGATTAGTTCCTTTAACCACTCCTAGTCTGTCAGTCCTCAGGGTAAGGTGTGGGCAACTTGTGGTGATTAGTCCCTTTAACCACTCCTAGTCTGTCGCTCCTCAGGGTAAGGTGTGGGCTACTAGTGGTGATTAGTCCCTTTAACCACTCATAGTCTGTCGCTCCTCAGGGTAAGGTGTGGGCAACTGGTGGTGATTAGTCCCTTTAACCACTCCTAGTCTGTCGCTCCTCAGGGTAAGGTGTGGACAACTTGTGGTGATTAGTCCCTTTAACCCTCATAGTCGTCGCTCCTCAGGGTAAGGTGTGGGCAACTGGTGGTGATTAGTCCCTTTAACCCCTCATAGTCTGTAGCTCCTCAGGGTAAGGTGTGGGAAACTTGTGGTGATTAGTCCCTTTAACCCCTATAGTCTGTAGCTCCTCAGGGTAAGGTGTGGGTAACTGGTGGTGATTAGTCCCTTTAACCACTCATAGTCTGTCGCTCCTCAGGGTAAGGTGTGAGCAACTGGTGGTGATTAGTCCTTTTAACCACTCCTAGTCTGTCGCTCCTCAGGGTAAGGTGTGGGCAACTT
Organism: Conus canariensis; assembly: GCA_033310375.1. NCBI lineage: Eukaryota > Metazoa > Mollusca > Gastropoda > Neogastropoda > Conidae > Conus > Conus canariensis. The sequence goes on along the minus strand of CM065742.1, from coordinate 16,335,777 downwards.
GTGGTGATTAGTCCCTTTAACCCCTCATAGTCGGTCGCTCCTCAGGGTAAGGTGTGGGTAACTTGTGGTGATTAGTCCCTTTAACCCCTCATAGTCTGTCGCTCCTCAGGGTAAGGTGTGGGCAACTGGTCGTGATTAGTCCTTTTAACCACTCCTAGTCTGTCGCTCCTCAGGGTAACGTGTGGGCAACTGGTGGTGATTAGTCCCTTTAACCACTCCTAGTCTGTCGCTCCTCATGGTAAGGTGTGGGCAACAGGTGGTGATTAGTCCCTTTAACCCCTCATTGTCTGTCGCTCCTCTGGGTAAGGTGTGGGCAACAGGTGGTGATTAGTCCCTTTAACCCCTCATAGTCTGTAGCTCCTCAGGGTAAGGTGTGGGTAACTGGTGGTGATTAGTCACTTTGACCACTCATAGTCTGTCGCTCCTCAGGGTAAGGTGTGAGCAACTGGTGGTGATTAGTCCTTTTAACCACTCCTAGTCTGTCGCTCCTCAGGGTAAGGTGTGGGCAACTTGTGGTGATTAGTCCCTTTAACCACTCCTAGTCTGTCGCTCCTCAGGGTAAGGTGTGGGTAACTTGTGGTGATTAGTCCCTTTAACCACTCATAGTCTGTCGCTCCTCAGGGTAAGGTGTGAGCAACAGGTGGTGATTAGTCCCTTTAACCCCTCATAGTCTGTAGCTCCTCAGGGTAAGGTGTGGGCAACTTGTGGTGATTAGTCCCTTTAACCACTCATAGTCTGTCGCTCCTCAGGTTAAGGTGTGAGCAGCAGGTGGTGATTAGTCCCTTTAACCCCTCATAGTCTGTCGCTCCTCAGGTTAAGGTGTGAGCAACAGGTGGTGATTAGTCCCTTTAACCACTCCTAGTCTGTAGGTCCTCAGGGTAAGGTGTGAGCAAAAGGTTGTGATTAGTCCCTTTAACCCCTCATAGTCTGTCGCTCCTCAGGGTGAGGTGTGGGCAACTTGTGGTGATTAGTCCCTTTAACCCCTCATAGTCTGTCGCTCCTCAGGGTGAGGTGTCGGGCTCGGCAACTTGTGGTGATTGGTCCCTTTCATCCACACACCTCGAGGACAGGAGAGAGAAGGGAGGAAGGAGGGGGTGGGGGGTGGGGTGTAGACATGAGGACAGGTGGATACCGATGAAGGAAAACTGGCGAGAGTGGAGGGGCGTGGCGGAGAGCAAGGTGCGGGGGTGGGGTGGGGTTGGGGTGGGGGGGAGCAGAAGCAAGTGAGGAGAGGATGAGGGAATGGGTGTGTGTGTGTGTGTGTGTGTGTGTGTGTGTGTGTGTGTGTGTGTGTGTGTGTGTGTGTGTGTGTGTGAGGGGACGGGACGGGAGGGGGAGGGGATAGCGAGACAGGCGAATACTGGGAGACGGACAAGTCATTGCCATTACACGTTTGTTGTAAACAAAGATGGATTAAAGGCGGACAACCAAGCCGCCCACCTAGTCCTCTCCACCAGCCCTCTCTCTCTCTCTCTCTCTCCGTCCTTTCCTCCCTCGCCCCTCCACAAGCCACGCTCATTAATATTCAGCAGGAAAAAGAAAAGACCTACAACAGCACAACAACAACAACAACAAAAACAACCAACCAACCCTGTCCCCCCCCCCTCCCCCCCCCCCCCCCCCTCCAACGCCAGGCTCACCCAACCTCCCATGAAAATAACGCGCGGAAAATTTATACGACCGGATGGGAAGCTGACATGGTGTCGTGTCCCATCAACTTCAATCCCATCATCCTCGGAGCTAGACGACTATAAAGCGCCCCCAGGCGCCCAGGAGCAATCAATGCAGGGGATAACTTCTCAACGTTATCAGCCCTGTATCCCTTTTCTTCTCCCTTAATTTCCTCCTTGGGGGGTCCAGTCCGTCTGTTGGATTCTTTCTGGGTTTTTGCTTCTTGTCTTAAAACCGATTAGTAAACGTCTTTTTTACGGATAACGCACGGAATTTTAGGAGAATTTTTTTTTTCTTGAATAACCAGTCTTTTTACTGCTTTTTGATCCAAACAGTGGAGACAGTCCAACACATAACGTAGACGGCTGGACAGTTTAGTTTCGGGGGTTTTCGGAGTTCTGAACGAAATCAGAAACTATGGCTAAACCAAACGGGGTGGCTGTCATTGTCTGGGTGGGTGTCTGGATGTGCGGGTATTTGGTTCAAGCACAGACGGAAGTGGCCGGCTTGTTCACCCAGGACATGGTGCCAAGGGAATCCAAGACCTGCAAAGACATAAGGTGAGCTGAGACGGACCCGTTGCACGTGCTAGAAAGACGGACACGTCAGACCAGACACACACAGGCAGATAGGCTACAGACTGACATACTGGCAGACACGAACGAGGTGACAGAATCTGATCAGTCTCGAAAGATGTACTTGTCTGTTTTGTTTTATTTATTCATTGAATTATTTATTTATTTATCTATTTATTTATTTCTTGGTCTGTTTGTTTGCTTTGCATTTCAGTTTATTTCATTCGAGTATTGTTTATTTTGTTTAGTGGTCTTTTACGTAAGTCAACTTTACTTTGTTATATTTTGCTTCATTTGAGTTTGGCTTGTTTGTTTTATTACTTATGTTGTTCTGCTTGATACACTTTCTCGTCAAACGATTTGAGGGGACATGTGCATATGTTAGTGCACGTCTGTGGCTGGTGTGTGCGTGGAGAGGTTCATGTTTTAAAAAAAAATATATATATATATTCACACTTTTTTTACGAAGCAAAAGAAAATATCCTTGACGAATCTTGAAAGAGGCATTTTTAAAAGTCTGATTTTACGTTACTGTATTTCCTTTCATGTTAACTGTGCTTCTGCTTTTTATTTTGTTATTTTACACACCTTTTCTATGAAAAAGTCAGAACTCAAACAAGATATGAATGCACTCAATCATAGAAATACGCATATGCTCAGGCATGCTAACTTGCTTACAACTTACCCACTGATTCACGTACTGTGCTCGCGCGCGCGCGCGCGCGCGCGCGCGCGCACACACACACACCACACACACACACACACACACACACACGCACGCACGCACGCACGCACGCACGCACGCACTCTTTCACTCACTCACTTATGCACCTCAATTACTTACCTTTTTTTTACCCACTTAAAGAGATAAGCGCATACAGAGATGCCAACCTTCAAAATTCATCGAGCTATTTCTTTCGCAGCTTCAGTGAAAGAAATGGGAATATATCAGGACACTATTCATCTATCAAAGAGAGAAGGATCATTGTGTATAATGTCTGTCACAGTGTGACACTGTTAGAACTAGAGCGTGTGGGGTGACACGTGCTTGTCAGTTAACAACCTCTACGTAAGAGTTCCAGGGTTCACTTTTTATTAAAACAACAATACTCGTATCCTTAGCAAACTATGAGAGGGGTGTACATGTAGACAGACAGTCTAGCGGACCTAGAGGTCTAACTCCCTCTGATACGCTGCATCAAAGCTATCAATGCATTCGACTGTCTAGTTCTAGCAAGTACTTGCTATCTGCCGCGTGCTTGCGCACGTACGCGCGCGTGCACACACACACACACACACACACACGCGCGCGCGCGCGCGCGCGCACAGAAAGAGAAGAGAGAGAGAGAGAGAGAGAGAGACACACACACACACACACACACACACACACACACACACACACACACACACACACACACACACACACACACACAGATGTAGTTCTATGTTAACATTCATGGAGAAAAGGGATAGGGGTGAACACCAAAGACGAAGTTGAAGCAGTCTTTAGCTTGCTTGTAGATCAACTCCTCTCCACTGAAAATCCACTTCAACTTCGATATGAAACGAGAAGAAACGTTGCCTCTCAGGGCTAGAAGCCAAAAAGGAAATCTTTTCTAATAAAGTCTAACAATTAATTTCTTCTCCATGCACCAAAAATAGTAACGTTCTCTGATTTGGTCGCGAAAAAACCGGTTTTGTTTGTTTGTTTGTTCGTTTTTGTTGTTTGTTTGTTTCTTTTTTTATTTTTGTTTCTATTTGTATAAGATTCAAGAGTTTCAGTTTCAGTTTCATCAAGGATTCGTCACTGCGTGCGGACTAGTCCATATACGCTACACCACATCCGCTAAGTTTTGAGACCACATTACGCATGATTTGAAGCTGATGGATAAATGAATTAACAACTAAGATGAGACAATTGAAGAAGAGGGTCTCGTGGCTACGACTCAGCGGATGTCTGACCTATGCATTAGCCCAACGCGCTGGTCAGACCTTGAGTGCCTACCTACCATTTAAAAAAAAAAAATTTTAATGTGTGTGTAGTGAATGTACACGTGTGTGTATGATGTGTGGGCATGGGCCCATGTGTGTGTGGGCGCATGTATGTGAGTGTGTGTGTGTGTGTGTGTGTGTGTGTGTGTGTGTGTGTGTGTGTGTGTGTGTGTGTGTGCGCAGGTGTGTGCACGCAGGCGTGTGTGTGTGTGTGTGTGTGTGTGTGTGTGTGTGTGTGTGTGTGTGTGTGCGTGTGCGTGTGCGTGTGCCTGCATGTATGTGTGCGTGTGCAGAAGTGCGTGTGATGTGTGTGTGTGTGTGTGTGTGTGTGTGTGTGTGTGTGTGTGTGTGTGTGAGAGAGAGAGAGAGAGAGAGAGAGAGAGAGAGAGAGAGTAATCCCGGAGTAATCCACCTTTGATCCCGGACTGGGGCATAGACGACGCAATGTGATGAACACATTTTAAGAGACGAAACACTGGAAGCAAACGCATCAAACGAAAGAAACGCATGACGAAAGACATTAATGATATAATGGCAAAATCCGTGCTTGATAAATTTTGCTAGATTAAGTGGACCTTTTTTTTTTCTTAGAAGATACATTATTCCACAAAACCGAATAAAGATACCGTTCTACTGTGGATAAAAGGTAGAAGTGTTTTGAGTAACTCATCGTATTTTGGAGATCATTAATAATAAGATGAAATTCGTTTCCTGCAAGATGTTCATATTACAAATTAAATGCAGTCGATCCTGTCTGGGGGTCTTTCTGTCTGACTTAATCATGCACTTTTCTCTATCGAAACATGTTTGAAATCTCGGTAGATCTTTGGCACACTACATACTTTACACGATTTTCCAGTCTCGAAAACAGCTTGCTTTAGGACTGTTTGAAACGTCTCTCTCTCTCTCTCTCTCTCTCTCTCTCTCCTCTCTCCTCTCTCTCTCTCTCTCTATCTATCTATCTATCTATCTATCTTTCCTCCACACACACACACACACACACACACACACACACACACACCACACACACACACACAGACAGACAGACAGAGAGAGAGAGAGAGAGTCTGTGAAGAAAACTAACTGGGACTCCCAAACGCAATCATGACCCTGGCTTGAAGCTTATGGATATTATCCTTGATGGGACATACTAACTGATCATAAACGGATAAAGGAACATAAGCAAAAGCCATTATTTCTGTCGACATGTACCGCCTGAGATGCTTTCACGTTCTCAGACTTCGTTGAGTTTCTTTCACGTACTGATAACATCTTTCCTTGCGAACAGTCTTTGATCTTGACAAGAAAGCACATTGCTTTGTGTCCCCTACTTGTG
>CM065742.1:16315203-16325203 GCA_033310375.1 Conus canariensis | reverse complement strand
AGCTCATCAGTCCGCGAGACCGATACTCCGATGACACCAGTTCGGACTCGCGTGGTCCTCGTCGTCCCTACAACCACCCTCCTCCTCCTCCTCCCCTCCTCGCCGCCACAACCACGTCGTCCGTCGCCCTGTCTACTATCCGCGTCGGACGGCCATCCATCAGCCCGCCCCCATCTACCGGAGAGGGTACCCCTTCACGTCGCCCTTCGTTCGGGCCAGGCAGGCTCAGATCCTCAACGCTCGGCGAAGGGCGTACGCTCTGGCTGCTGCCAATCAGGTGGCACGTCCCGCACAGTACGTGCCGGCGTCACGCGCAGCACCTTTGGTCCAGCTGCCTGCTGCAGGGATGATGCCGCCGGCCGGGATGGGTCCTGCTGCTCCAATGATGCCGCTGAGCCTGCCGTTAGGAGCTGCCCAGCCTGTTTACGGAACGCATCCCGCGTACTGATTCTGGGCACTGGCTTACGAAGACAAAGAAATTAAAGAGAGTCCAAATTTGGTTAGGAAAATGGTTTCGCCTTTTTTTTTCGGTGTTTCGATCAACTCATCCACCGGTTATTATTGAACGTTGAATAAGGATTTGTGGGTCTGAAGACAGTTAGAATACTCTAGAAGGCTTCTGTATAAAGTACTGGTTGTGGAGTGTCATTTTTGAATATATTCGGAAACACACCAAGATTGGGCATTTTGTACTGTGAGAATGACACTTGTTTGGGGGTGTTAAGTTTGCAGTCAATGTTGTTGTTGTTGTTGTTGTCGTTGTTGTTGTTGTTGTTGTCGTCGTCATCATCGCGGTCATCGTTGTCGTAGATGTTCTTGTAGTGTTGCCGGTGCTGCCGTCTTTCTTACTTTTTTAAAAACTCCGTGTGAAAAAATGTCACATTTTTCTGAGTCTGTTTTACTTGTTATTTTCCGCTTACACTTTTAGAAGTGTCAGTTTTCATATAAGGATTCTCTCTCTCTCTCTCTCTCTCTCTCTCTCTCTCTCTCTCTCTCTCTCTCTCTCTCTCTCTCTCTCTCTCTTTTAACTGATACGAATGTCTAGATTTTTTTAAAAGATGTTCTTTGTTTTCTTTTTTCTTGGTGTGGATTTCTTGGTGTCGTTTCTATTTTTGTTCTTCTTCTTCTTCTTCTTCTTCTTCTTCTTCTTCTTCTTCTCTCATCATCTCATCATCATCATCATCATCATCATCATCATCATCATCATCATCATCTTCTTCTTCTTCTTCTTCTTCTTCTTCTTCTTCTTCATCATCATCATCATCATCATCATCATCATCATCATCATCATCATCTTCTTCTTCTTCTTCTTCTTCTTCTTCTTCTTCTTCTTCTCTTCTTCTTCTTCAGTACATAGACAGGGATAAAATAAAACCGAAGAAAACACACGATTATGTCTGAGTCGCTATGGTGTATGGTCGTCTTGGAATCCTTCGTTTGCCTATTAGTCTTTCTCTCTGTCTGTCTGTTTCTGTCTCTGTCTCTGTCTCTGTCTCTCTCCCTCCCTCTTTCTCTCTCGGACGCACGTTTGCTCGCTCGCTAGCACACGCACGCACGCACGCACACACACACACACACACACACACACACACACACACACACACACACACACACACACACCCCTGCGCGCGCATGCGCGCGCTCTCCTCTCTCTCTCTCTCTCTCTCCTCTCCTCTCTCTCTCTCTCTCTCGATGAACACTGACTATCCTAAACGTATTATGAACCCTCCAAAACCATGTTCCATCGCAAAAACAAAGGGACAAAATTTGTAGCTGAAGTTATCTGCTCCTATTCTTCGACGCTGCCAGAGAGGGCCAACTGGACAGAAAACGCCGAAATCTCTGCCTTACAATCGGAAGAAAGTTAACAGTACTGGGCGAATTTTGTTGCCCGATAAATACAAATAATACTGAATGCAAAAGAGACGAAGATGAATTTCAAACAATATAGAATCTATTTCTGCTTCTTTCTCTTTAAAATCAACTCCATCTTCAATATGAGCTATTAAAGGGCTAGAAATCTAAGGGAAATCACTCTGATTTATATTCAGCCATTATTTGTGTTCCTGCATACCAAATATAGTGGCCTTCTCCGATTGGTAGGAGGAACGCTCGTTATTCTTAAGCTCATCAACAACATTTACGACAGGTACCCAGTTATTCGTCACATGATTTTTGCATCTGCTAAACTACCTCCGCCCCCACCACCCCTCCAACCCCTCCCTCAAATATGAAATCGATTGATGCTCACTGTATTAGTAACTTGGTCTTGACATTTTATGAGAAGGATCAATACTGGTTTGGGACAAGTTGGCAGCACAGAATGGCGCCCAGAATGTGCTAAAATGGGTCTGACAATTCTGTCACGTGACATACAACGTGTACATGGTACATCAAACACCTAACGGAAGGGAAGAACAAGATCGCTTCATAAAGCATAGCTGAGCCGAAACAGAGAACACTTATGTATTGATTTCATTACAATACATCAGACTTTTTCAGAGTATGGTCACAAGGTTCTTGCTGTTGCGTGACTGGGGAGGATTAGAAGCAACAACAATGAAAAAAAAAGTAAACGAATTGCATAAACATCAGCAGGAAGAAACTCCAGGGAGAGCTCGCCAGCAATCGGTCCTCAAAGAAGGGATTCGACCCTGCACCTCTTGGATGGTAAGGCATCTTGAGGCGTTGCGTTTTTGACGGATGTCTTACCCACATAGCCTTCGGACACCTGTCGTCAGCTGGGAAATTAAAGTAAAATGAAATTCCCTTTTGTTTCCCCTCGACCAGATCCAGCTGGAAATCTTTCCATCAACCTCTGCCATTGTTTATAGGGTTCTGGCTCTCTTCTTACCAAACATTGAGAGCTATATCAAGAGATCATAGGCTGAGGAGCTTACAAACCCTCCTGTTTCAGCCTCTATATCCAGGCGTTTTTCGTGGAAGTCAGATTCCCTCAGGCTGCCGGCTAACCACCGGCATTATCCCCACGTTGCTCAACTCCTGCTCCCTGTCAACCCGCCACATCCTGGTTTGTCCCATCGCCCCCCCCCCCCCCCCCCCCCCCCCCCGTCAATGACAGACAGAGAGTCAATGTCAAGTCGTCCGCAGAGGAGACACTGCACTGCTGCCGAGTCACTTCAGTGGTGTTCGGTGATGCCTGTTCCGATCCCACATACGCAGGACACCATCTGCTAAGCCCCCTACTGACGACAATAATCGCTTAGTCGCGGAGTCGCCATAGATTAGCGTCCCCGTCCAGAAGTCGCCACAACGCACGTTCAACCACTGTCCCCATGACTCGCCGACACCGGCAACCTCGACACGAACTCACCAAAGGCAAATACATGGGCAGGAAATCAAAACAGAGGTCACCATGGTAACAGGACAGAAGGGCCACAGAACCTGAGTCATTTCTCCACGCTGATCGATGAGGATGGGGATGGTGCCAGCACTATGGAGTTCCATCCTGGTCTGAGACCGCATGACAGAGCAGTACTCTACGTTCACTTTCATAACATATCCCAGCGTCAACCAGGTCCGAGAGATACAGACACCTAGGGCGTTGGTCAGAAAATTTGAGCGATGTTCTCAAAGACGCATCCATAAATTGGAGGAAGCTCAACTGTGTGGTCCCATTCCCACCAATCGAATCCGTAGCAAACTCAGCTCTGGGTAGGAGCCAGTCATGGACCGAAAATCAGCCAGAATCGTTCGTTCTGATGAACCTGACTGAAGTGTTACATCTGGAAATGCGTGAGCATCAATATACCATAATATTTTCTTTAAAAGAGGGTATGGGGAGGTGGGTTCCAAAACGTTCTCTGCGTACAAAGAGGTGTGTACTAAAGGTTTGTCGGATAACTGAGCGAAAGCTCTGCACGAACGGTTTGTTGGTTCACTGAGCGAGAGCTGTACTCGAAAGATTTGTTGAATCACTAAGGAAGAGCTCTACCCAAAAGGTTCATGGGTTCACTGAACGAGAGCTATGCACAAAAGGTTTGTTCGTTCATTGAGCAAGAGCTCTGCACGAAAACTTTGTTGGTTCACTGAGGGAGAGCTCTACACGAAAGGTTTGTTGGTTTATTGAGCAAGAGCTCTACACGAAAGGTTTGTTGGTTCACTGAGCGAGAGCTCTACTCAAAAGGTTTGTTGGTTTATTGAACAAGAGCTGTGCATGAAAAGTTTGTTGGTTCACTGAGGGAAAGCTCTACACAAAAGGTTTGTTGGTTCACTGAAGGAAAGCTCTACACAAAAGGTTTGTTGGTTCACTGAGTGAGAGCTCTGCGCAAAAGGTTTGTCGGTTCACTGAGTGGGAGCTCTGTGCGAAAGGTTTGTTGGTTCACTGAGTGAGAGCTTTGCACAAAAGGTTTGTTGGTTCACTGAGTGAGAGCTATACACAAAGGGTTTGCTGGTTCATTAAGTGAGAGCTCTGGGCAAATGGTTTGTTAATTCACTGAGCGAGAGCTGTACACGAAAGGTTTGCTTGTTCACTGAGCGAGAGCTCTGCAAAAAAGGTTTGTTTGTTCACTGAGGGGGAGTTCTGTGCGAGAGCTTGGTTGGTTTACTGAGCAAGGGCTGCGCACGATAGATTTGCTGGTTCACTGAGGAAGAATAAGGCACAAAATCATAGTTAAAATGTTAGCTTTAGTGAACAGGTGTTTTATTTCAATCAATTTATTTGTTTATTTGACATGTGTCTGTGTGTTAGCGAGGGGTAGGGGAGGGGTGGTGTAAAAGAAAATGAAAGGGGCGTGGGGAACGGGACAGAAGAGGGGGTATTATGCAGTGTGCTGTGCAACTTTTTTTTTCAACAAAGGTCTATTCGCGTGAATAACAATGCAAGTCAATATGTTTTAGATGCCTGTTTGCGTGCATGGATGTGTGTGTGTGTGTGTGTGTGGTGTGTGTGTGTGTGTGTGTGTGTGTGTGTGTGTGTGTGTGAGAGAGAGAGAGAGAGAGAGAGAGAGAGAGAGAGAGAGATTAGCATTTTGACGGGAATTACAAGAGCTAGATGAACCAAACACGGTAGAACGATCAATATCGATGAGGTGTTACCAGCCATGTCATGCATACAGTTGTCACCGAACGATAGTGGCCGTAAACCAAGTGTTGGCAGTCCGATTTTCTAATGGAGAGATCTGTTTGGGCAACTAACTATTAAATACAATACAATGCAAACACACTGCGATAGAGTCGAACACAAAGCAGTCAATTTACTGGAACACAAACACGGCAGACGATAGCATAAAATCGTTTTAACAGATATGACGTGAGTTATGATGCAAAGTGGTCCACTTTATATAACAATAATATGATTCACTGGAACTGAAAATGATTACTGAAAGCAAACATTGTTGGTCATACCGTGCTTTTTTTTGTTTGTGTTGCCGTTTATGATACGAGTGTAATCTAATATTTAAAGCGTGTTCTCTCTCTCTCTCTCTCTCTCTCTCTCTCTCTCTCTCTCTCTGCATGTGTGTGTATGCGTGTGTGTGTGTGTGTGTGTGTGTGTGTGTGTGTGTGTGTGTGTGTGTGTGTGTGTGTGTGTGTGTGCCGTCTTTGTTGCTCCTTACACAAATTCACAGTTTTCGTCGGAGATTCTCAAATAGTGTTCAGAAATTTGCAAGGGAGGTAATCTGTGTTAGCCTAGAGCTCTCGTATAGCAAAATAACCCCGCCGTTTTCATCAGCCAGATGTTGCTAGAGGGCATTCCCAAAGCGATTAAATTGCTCCATTAGGCTAATCAGCTTAACCGTTCAATCGCAGAGAGAAAAAGCCAGAATGTGAGTATGAAACTGAGGCCTGTACTGTAGACAGTCGATACCTCGTTGGTTATTCTGGAGTGCGCTTCAAAACAAATATTTGGCTCGCTAGATCTAATCTGCTTCGCCCATACACTGAAAAAAAAATGTTTTGCAATGGACAGATGCGCGTTAGGCCTATCTTGCCCTTGTTTTTCTTCGCGGAAGTGGTCTATTTCGCTCTATCAGTCAGGTTAACAGTTCAGTTAGACATAGAAAATGCCAAACCATGGGTGTGAAACGATACACGATACACACGACACACTTCTTTTACTGTTTAAATAATAATACTTTTCTGTGATATTATGGCATGGTGCTGAACCTTACTTGGTGCTTAACAGGGAATGTCATGTTGTATTGTTAGATTATATAAATATATGTGTGTATATATATATGTATGTGTATGTATGTGTATAGACGTTAAATTGAAGACAACAACTGTTACACACAGCTCGACTTCACTTGGTATTAATCATATCATCAATCGATTCAGATCTACGTATTCTGAGTTTGATGTGACGTTTTCTTTACCAAACGACAAATGCACAGAATGCGTAATGGCCTTGACCCATTAAGTGAGAAAAAGGTGGCTCTAACTGCAATGACAGGACCGGCATTATCCCCCCTCCCGCCTATAACAACTACTACGTTTGCTGCTGCAAATACTACTGCTAACACTACTAAGATTGATATTAACGCTGGTGCTACTACAGTTTCAAGTACTACTACTACTACCGCCACCACCACCACCACCACTAGTACTACTGCTACTACTGCTGCTGCTACTACTACTACCACTACTACTACTGCTGCTGCTTCTGCTACCACTACTACTACTATACTACTACTGCTGCTGCTGCTGCTAGTACTACTACTTTTAATTTTGTGACAATAAGAGCGACTATATAGCCATGTTGGAATTCAAAGCGAGCATAAAGAAATGAGCATGGAGGTTGGGGGAGGGGGAGGGGGGTGGGTGGGAAAGGGGGAGGGCGGAGGCGGGAGGGGAAGGGCAACAGGGTGCCAGGATGGGGGGAAGACAGAATGGTGGCAGAAAGGAAATGGGGGAAAGAGGGTGGGGGGTGGGACACGCGGTGAAAGGGGGTGGGGGACGGGGGGATGGGAAGAAGGAAGATAGGGGTGAGGGAAGAGGATGAGGGGGATAGGTGAGCCGGAGAATGGGGAAGGGGGAGGAGACACGGGGGGAAGGAGGGGGGGGGAGGACGTGGATGGGAAGGAGGAGGGAAGGGCTACAGCCAACATATTATTATTATTAGCATATTATTATTAGCATAAGTAATAAGGCAGCATACAATAGTATGTTTTATTTTAGGTACACAGTGGTATACATTTTATCGTACACAACAGTTCGATACAATGCAATACTTCTCTAGGTCCTCCGGGTGCATCTTTTTCTTGTCTGCAATTTGGCCGACTCTGGGGAAAGACCCTAATGACGGTGGGGAAAGACCCACTGACAACAGAGAAAGTATTGTTAGCAACAGAAAAGACTGCAACCCGGAATCCTCTTCAGAGGGCACGTAAGACCTCGTGTGGCAATAGCCTGGCTCTGTCTGGAGTTGTGCTGTTTTCCCCTGTCAGCAGAACGGCAACGGGTGAGGCTGCGGGATGTGCACGGCAGTTGCTTGAAGGTGGCGTCTTTTGACGGTGGGCTCTGCAGTCATGAATTATGGGCTAGTACACTCATAGGACGCTCCCGTGGAGGTTCTGTCGTGTCACGTCTAGTGGCCATTACACAATGGCGTCTGCCATGGAACAGTTATGTTCCTTGACGTCTTAACGGAATGCCCTGTACGTGCCAGCTCTCCCTGTGTCAACGCAGCGCAGGCTTCCAAGGGTGGCGCAGGATTGCTCCCAGCTGGTTGGTTCGGCAGTTGAGGACTGTACTTCTCTGGGTCCCACTCGCACCTTTGGGTGTATTTTTTTCTTTTTCCTTTACGGTACGATATAGAAAAGGACATAGGACGAGACAAAAAAAAAAAAAACCCCAAAGAAACAAAGAAAATGAAGAAAAGAAAGAAAAGCGTTAACATTGAAGGACACAGTGTAATTTGGTTTTGTTATTAAAATCATAGAGTAACCGTGAGAGGGGAACAGAAAGTGCGTGGAAGGTCCTCAAGCGTCGAAATCTGAAAAGGTAAATAAATAAAGTATATCAACTGGAGGCGTTTAACCTAGACACTGAAATGAATTAATCATTTTGAAATACAACAAATAATATATAAGAATTTGATATTGATTGCAACGGTATTCTTCTCTCTCTCTCTCTCTCTCTCTCTCTCTCTCTCTCTCTCTCTCTCTCATACTTATTATATATATATATATATATACTTTTTTAAGACTTTGCCAAGTCATTAATGTAATGACGGAGGAATTGTTAGCCTACTCTTGTTTTCCCCCACTACAAAATTGTTCAATATATACATATGAAATAAATCAAAACAAAATAGTAGTATATTTTGTACCTCCACACCACCCGTCCTCCTCCCTCAGCAGCCCTCCCTCCCCTTCACCTTCTATTTCCCCACTCCCAACTGGATGACATTAAATCAAGCTGAGGCAGAAACGTCTGGACTCAAAAGTTAGAGGTAACTTCTCATACCGCATCTTTCCCCTTTCGAACATCTTGTCTCGACTGCTTCGTGACCGCGCTCTCAGCGCCTTCAAACCCTGACATAATCATTACTGGACGGATTTGCCGACCCTGCTCCACTGTGGAATGTGGCAATCCCAAGGTAAGGGGCACGTTTCGGCAGAACGTAGCGAAACCCCCAGGAGGTCGCCGCCGAATGTCGTGATTTGCGATAAAACATGTTGTGCGGGAGAAGGGGCGCTAATCCACAGAATGTAAATGTACGTTCGAGGGCTGCCAGTTAGGTGCGTCCTGGAATCAGAGAGAGCACAGAAGGAAAATTTTGGAGAGAGACAGACAGACAGACAAACAGACAGACAGACAGGCAGGCAGGCAGGCAGATAGACAGACTCGCTGACAAATATTTACCCCTAAGAAAAATAATCGTATTACTTTTGTCCCTGTTTACTTTCAGTTCTAATTTACCTGCAGCACTACATAACTTATTCAGCTACCTTTGCAAACCGACTACTGTTACAAACAATAAAATAATGTCATCAGCAAATGGTGGAATAAACAGTTCTATGAGATCCAACGTAACTCCGTGAAGACCACCATTCACAAACAAAACCGAGCTACAAACATCCCCTTCCTTAACCCCACGTGTGCATTTTAAGCTCAACGGTGACAAAGAGAGAGAGAGAGAGAGAGAGAGAGAGAGAGAGAGAATTCGAACGCACTGCCTGAACCAGCTGTGGCAGCGGACTCTCTTAACACCATCACTTGACTGGGCCGGAATAGTCAGTGGTAAAGCGCCGGACTCGTAATCTTGGTGATCCTGGGATTGGGGGTTCGAATCTCCGCCGGGCCGTTTCGGTACAGAGGGATTTTTCCCTCGGAGTTAACATTGGTTTCGACTCCACTTCCCATAGTCCTTCGAATGACACCAAGGTTCCGTGTGTGAAAGCATGCATAACATCTTGCACACACACGTAAAATCCCATCACCAACTTTCGAAAGAGTAGGCCAGTTTGGCCGTTGGTATGGATGACATGTTGACACATAGCATGCACCCTGCGTGAGAAATGGAAAGAATGAAGGAAGTAAGGAAATTGAGAGAACGACATTGACTGGATGACACGGGAAACGACTGAATGAAGCGCCAGCTGGCAGCTCTTCAGTCGACACTACCCAGTTAGGCAGCCCTTGGTGTAAATGAGTGTGGGTCGCAAAGCGCTTAGAGCTTGGTCTCCAGCCGAGGATAGGAGCTATATAAGTATTCATAATAATGATAATAATAATTTCGAGGGTGTCACGCACCTACGGCCAAGTCAGACTGCAGCTGGTTAGGAGTCACTGAGTGTTAATTATTGTTCAGATCGCTGTTTTGGAGTAAGGTATATGCAGGTTGTCCCTCTCTCCCCAGAATCACTCGGATGTTTTTTTGTTTTTTTTAATTCAAATATTGTTTTTCTTTTGCTTTTTCTTTTTTCTGTCCTAGGCATGCCGGGATCAGCTGGTCCTTTGGGACTAAGAGTCAAAAGTAATAGTCTGCCGCTAGTGCCTAACGTGGACTAGGGTGACATTTTAAGATCCCTGCTTG
>CM065742.1:16310203-16312703 GCA_033310375.1 Conus canariensis | reverse complement strand
CTAGCTTCATACATACTTGATATTCTGCCCATTCGTTAATTCGTATGTGTGTACTGACAGTTGCACCTAATATTATTTCTCTTTTAGGAGATCAAAAATAATGATCTTTTATTGTCATAGCAAAAATGTAAAGAGATAGAAAAAAGGGAGTGGGGTGGGGAGGAGGGGGTGCAAGGAGAAAAAAAGAAAAAAGAAAGAAAGAAAGGGGAATGAAAATGACGGCAACAGAATCTAAAGATTGAATCTACCACTAATGGCATGTGGGGACCGTCATAATTTGTCTTGAAAACAACTATTCACCGTCGCTGACTCGGACTTATCAGCGGGACGCGGCATCAAATGGTCACATGCCACGTATAATTCTGTGGCATTCTCACCACCAAGACTTCAAAAACAGAATCTAAAAAAGCTGTATGAGAATGACAGTACTGAAGGAAAGTAACCTTGAGAAAAAAAAAAACTAAAATAAGTAAGTAAAGAGTAATGAATGAAGGCAAAACTTTGAGCGTACGCTTGAGAATCCATTTAAGGATACAAGGGAAATCAAAAAGGTGCCAACAGTCAGAGTGGTCAGCTCCACTGACTGTTCATTTAATACGTGTGTCTGGCCACTGGTTGGCCGAATTCTTATTTTTCCTTGCAATTGGTAGTAGCAAGAGGTGCAGAGTGAAAAGTTCCCCATCAAAGATTATCTTGTGTGGGGGAAAATACAGGCAGCTAAAGAGAAGGTGGCTGTATTGTATTGTATAGTGGCATAGTATAGTATAGGGTGGCAAGTGTTGAACACTGCAGTACAGCGTAGTGCAGAGTAATATAGCGAAGTGTAGCATAGTTCGTAGTACAGAGTAGCGCATTGTAGTATCATACTGTGTTTTGCAGTGTCGTACACTGAACTGGGATGCAGTGTAGTGATGCGTAGTGTAGTTCAGTGTAGTATAGTGTAGTGTAACTGTAGTGCAGTGTACTCCAACTCTCGGTGTCCCTCTCCATTTTCCAGCCTTCTTCCACAACTTCCCCTTTCTCTTACCCCCTCCCCCCTTTCCTCCACCCCCCTTTTCCTCCTTCCCCTCTCTCCCTATGCACAGCTACCCTTCTCACCTCCCATCTGTCTCATAACCTTTTTTTCACCTTTCTTCTTCTTCTCCTTCTTCTTTTAAAGCAGGGATTTAATGAGCCGGGGGAGTCGTGTACTCCTGGCGGTGACTGGACGGTGAAAGCGATGTGACGAGTCACTTACCGGGTCCCTGTCAAATCTGTACCCTCTCATCCATAACTGTCCTGCCACCCCGGACAGAACTGGCTGCTGACAGCCCGAGGGTTTTATATTAACCTGTCGCTGGGGATCTTGTTCTTGTGTGTTGCTGGCTTTGTGGTTGTGTGTGTGTGTGTGTGTGTGTGTGTGTGTGTGTGTGTGTGTGTGTACGTGCGTGCGTGCGTGTGTGTGTGTGTGTGTGTGTGTGTGTGTGTGTGTGTGTGTGTGTGTGTTGAGTGAGTGAGTGAGTATGTGTGCGTAGAGGGGGATGTCTGTCTGTCTGTGCGTGTATGATGAATCGTCTGTTGGTAATAGTTAGGGCGGCAAGGGGTAGGGGGGAGGTGGTGTAAAGGGATAGACAGAGAAGGGAGAGTGGGAGGAGGGAGTAAAAGGATTAGCAACGGTCACGAAGGAATTTCCACGGCTAATTGGACATTAGGTGAGGGATTCTAGTGTGTGAGATTCGTTTCGGATTTTCTCTTGGTTCACACCCTACCCCTACCCACACCTCCACCTCCCCCTTTGATTTTCTTTTCTTTGTTTTTTTTTCACCCAGCTGTCCTTCCTTCACTTTCTTTCCTTTTTATACTTTCCCTTTTTCTCTTTCTTGGTTCTTTCCCTTCATTCCTTCTTCATTTCTGGTCCTTCTCTACTGAGGCAGAGAAAAGGAACCTCGACATGGTATGACTCGATCTGGCAAAGGCATGTGGATCGGTTCCATGCAAAATGATTCAGCTGACCCTCGAGATGTATTTATATCCTAAAATATATCAGAGGAATGCTGGAGAAGTGTTTCCATGGCTTCTCTACAAGGTGTTCCTCAAAGGATTACACAGCAGACTGGATCAGTATGAAAGTTGGTATAGCAATAGACTATACAATTTCTCCTGCACGAATCGGCAATGGGGGTCATCTTGAAGGCAGCCTTGAGCCGTACATGTTAGCAGACAAATACCCCCTCTAAAAGCCTTTATGGATGACACAACAGGCCTATTCACCATGAAAGATGAAATGCACAAGCTGCTGAAGCAGTTAGACGTCTTGGTTGCATTGTCAAGGATCCCAAACTTTCCACCCAAAGAAATTACAAAGCCTCTCCCTGCGGAAAAGAAAAGGACCTGAAACAGTTGCGTTCAGTTTGGCCAACCCAGCCATTCTAACAGTGACAGCAAGGTCAACAGAAGGTCGTGAGAAAGCTCGTTCCATTGAAGTTTCAGCTGGAATGAAATATTGCATATAGCCCCTTTT
>CM065742.1:16286451-16294710 GCA_033310375.1 Conus canariensis | reverse complement strand
TTGTGTGAGGTGCCGCGTGCTTGTGTTGGGGCGCTTTCGGGGTTTTGGTGTTGGGTGTTGGGTGTGTGGTGTTGGTTGTGTGTGTGGGACCTTTCTATCCCCTTGCGAAGATTCTTACTTGCTTTTTTCCCATTTTTCGTTCTTTTTTTTTTTTTTTTTTTTGTTTTTTTTTTTTTTCCCTCTAACATTTTCACTTTTTCCCCTTCTTTACGGGGCTCCAATTTTTCTTTGATTTCCCTTTTAGGTTTTCCTCTAATTTTTTCACTTTTTTTTCCCATTTTTTTACTGTCTTTCCGTTATTGCCCTGTCTCCGGGCCCCCTTTACGGGTCCTGACATTTTTCATTTTTTTTCCCTTGAAATTGGGGGAAAAAGATGGGGGAGGGGGGGCGGGGGCTTGGGTGTGCTCGCGCGACGGTTTGTGTTGTTTGGTTGTTGTGGTGTGGTGTGTGTGTGTTTGTGTGTTTAGTTTGTGGTTTTTCTGTCGATGGGGAAGGGGAGGTGTAGGGGCGGGGCATGGGGGGGGGTGGGGGGGGGTCCCGGGAAACCGGGAAAAATGGGGGGGGGGGGGGGGGGAAACTTTTTTCCAATTAAATGTCTTGATTTTTGTGTGGGGTTTGGGTATGACTGGTTAAAAAAATTTCTCCCCAAAATTTTTTGTATTTGACCCCAAATTTCTTAGTGCTTTTTTTTAAAATTTTACATTACGGGGGTGTTCCAAGTTTTGCAAGACCTATCACCCTGTAGCGCCATCGCAAAAATGACTCGTGTAGTAATCGTCGCCATGGCTTATCCTTGATACGTCCTTGTAAATATCGGAGCAACATGCCGTGCAATGAATGGAGAAGAACAGGCAGCTTTTTTTGGTTATGTGTAAGTGTGTGCACTTCAGGAAATGCGAAACCTGTGTTTTTTTTGTATGTAAATGCGTACGTATGCCTATAATGAATAATTGCAATGATCTGTTTATATAACTATTGATAACTTGTGTACTGTGTCTATATTTCTTGTGACTCACGCATGTTTTTGTAATGAAGATGTTTAAAAATTCGTTTTTTAATAAAAGTTAACATAGCTGATCTGTATGTAAACATTAAGTATCTGGGTTTTTTTTTCCCAACCCGACTACAGCATTTCCTCATACATTCCCTCTTTGTCTGTCTCTGATTATCTGCCTGTCTCTCTGTCTCTCTCTGCCTGATTATCTGCCTCTGTCTCTGTCTGTCTTCTCTCTCTCTCTCTCTCTCTCTCTCTCTCTCTCTCTCTCTCCTCTGTCCTCTCTCTCTCTCTCTCTCTCTCTCTCTCTCCCCCCCCCCCCTCTCTCTCCTCTCTCTGTCTCCGCGTCCCTCCCTCGCTCCATCACTCCCTTTCTGTCTTTCTCCTCTCTCTCTCTCTCTCTCTCTCTCTCTCTCTCTCTCTCTCTCTCTCTGTCTCCGCATACCTCCCTCACTCCATCACTCCCTCTCTGTGAATCTGTCGCGAGAGCGAGAACAGAAAGGGGAAGAGAGAGAAGAGAAGTAGTGTCAGACAATCCGAGTCATCAATACACACACACGCACATCCCAAGACACGGAGAGAGAGCAAGGTGGAGAGAGAGAGAGAGAGAGAGAGAGAGAGTGGAAGGCACGGAGTAGGGCATAAAGAGAGCGGCGTAGAAGTAGACAGAGACAGAAGATAGACGAAGAAATTGAAAATGATAAACAGGCGCATCCATTCTCTCCCATTTGAGCATTCTAAAATTACCCGTCCCCTTCTCCGAAGCAATGAATCCATTTTTTTCGTTGTGTATGTCTGATAATTATCATTAATACAGACGCGCGCGTGTACAGACGCACGCGCGTACCCACCCACCCACCAAACACACGCATACACGCACACGCATACACGCACGCGCACACGCGCACACGCGCACACACGCACACGCGCACGCGCGCACACGCACACGCGCACACACGCACACGCACACGTACACACGCATGCACAGAGAGACAGAGAAGTTGATCCATACAGAAACAGAAACGGAGAAAAAGATTCAGCTGTAAAAACACAGGCACACCCATTCTCTTTCTGTAAACATCCCCAAATAACCGCCTCCCTCGTCCAAAACAATAAGTCCACTTTGTCCGTTGTGCATGTATGATAACAACCACTTCCCCCTAACGCAGATAACTCCAGTGCGGCAGTTTGCCCGTTGTGCTATTATGATAACAACCACTTTCCCCCAAACGCACATGACTCCAGTTCGGCAGTTTGTCTGTTGTGAATGTATGGTAACAACTACTTTACCCCAAACGCACATGACTCCAGTTGGGCAGTTTGTCTGTGAATGTATGGTAACAACCACTTTCACCCTAACGCACATGACTCCAGTTCGGCAGTTTGTCTGTTGTGAATGTATGGTAACAACCACTTTCCCCCAAACGCACATGACTCCAGTTGGGCAGTTTGTCTGTTGTGAATATATGGTAACAACCACATTCACCCTAACGCACATGACTCCAGTTGCAGTTTGTCTGTTGTGAATGTATGGTAACAACCACTTTCACCCTAACGCACATGACTCCAGTGTCGTTTGCACAAACACGTCAACAGGAACGCGGATGTTTCCACCTAGCTCCTCTCGCTTCCCGCCCCCTCTTTGATGAAGGGATCACAATACACACACCAATATCCAATATTAAATTGCGTCCCTTTGCTTCTCAGTTCGATTGGCTGTGTGGTCTTTCGGAGTAGGAAGATCCCATTTGCAAAGTCGTGACTAGAAACCCAGTTAGGGGGGGAGGGGGGGGAGGGGGGGTATCAACACGTGCTTTCGCGCGCGCGCGCGCATGTGAGTGTGTGTGTGTGTGTGTGTGTGTGTGTGTGTGTGTGTGTGTTTGCGCTGTCGTCACTGGAAGAAGAAAAATTGAAGAGTTGGCTAGGGGAGAGAACTGATGCTGCTGGGTTTTGGAGCAGCACAGAACACGCTGTGTTCCCTTCATGTTAGCTCGTGAGATGACCTGACTGCCACTGTGCCTTCTACTGACATTCATGTGAGTCGTGAGATGACCATTGACTGGCCCACTGTGGCCTTCTACTGAACATTCATGTGCAGATCGTTGAGATGACCATTGACTGGCCCACTGTGGCCTTCTACTGAACATTCATGTGAGTCGTTGAGATGACCATTGACTGGCCCACTGTGGCCTTCTACTGAACATTCATGTGCAGATCGTTGAGATGACCATTGACTGGCCCACTGTGGCCTTCTACTGAACATTCATGTGCAGATCGTTGAGATGACCATTGACTGGCCCACTGTGGCCTTCTACTGAACATTCATGTGCAGATCGTTGAGATGACCATTGACTGGCCCACTGTGGCCTTCTACTGAACATTCATGTGCAGATCGTTGAGATGACCATTGACTGGCCCACTGTGGCCTTCTACTGAACATTCATGTGTAGATCGTTGAGATGACCATTGACTGGCCCACTGTGGCCTTCTACTGAACATTCATGTGCAGATCGTTGAGATGACCATTGACTGGCCCACTGTGGCCTTCTACTGAACATTCATGTGCAGATCGTTGAGATGACCATTGACTGGCCCACTATGGCATTCTATTGAACATTCATTATACTATTATTAGTACTCCTATCAATTCTATCATTATTACTGTCATCACTTTATCATCATATTATTTACCGATTAAAAAAAACTTTATTCTTACTACCTGAATCAATGTTAACATCACCATATGCATTATTATCATAAACATCACTATTATGATTACTATTATTGTTTCCAATTTTGATATTTGCACCATCATCCATATTATACATGTTGTTACAACTCCATGAATATTGACCTGTATTATTGATATTATATTATATATTACACATTAAGTACTATCATTATCATCGTTATCTTGCAATACTGTGCACTTTTTATTCATCATTTCTGTTCCTTTCCATCTACTATATATTATTACCAATATTACTTCTACCATTATCATTATCATCGTTATTACCATCATACCATATTATTTGGAAAAAAAAAAAAAAACCCTCTCACAATTCTTACTACCTCAGTATTAGCATCACCAGTATCATCATCATCATCATTATCACTATTATGATTACTATTGTTTCAATTATTACCAATTCTAATCTTCTTACCATTATCATCTTTTAGCTGTTGCTACAACTTATCAACTGTTACAATTGTTATGTTTACTAGCATTATTGATATCGTTACAACATTATTGACATTTCAGCCTACTATCTCTCCAGCCTCCCATAGCATCACTATATTTATTACATGGTTATAATCATGTTTATTATTATAACTATCAGTATTCTCATTAGATCCCCCTTTCCCCCATAACCTGTATCCTCCTTCTCTTTTGTTTTCCCTATCCCCCCCCCCCCCTCTCTCTCTCTCTCTCTCTCTCTCTCTCTCCTCCTCCTGTCTCTCCCTTCCCCCCATAACCATTGATAGTAGCATTGCTACTATTACTATCATTATTACTGAGTTGGAACGGACCTGGGTACATCTGGTTCTGCATTTCAACTCCGAACCAAAGCTTCATGCGTCAGTTCTCGGCCATCTTCCACCTAAACTTAATTTATAGTTTAAGATAAGATGAGCAATATATCCTTATTTCCAAAAAGATCATTTGTGCAGCAGTCATGCGAGCAAAATGGACAGATCATCAGATTGTGTGTGTGTGTGTGTGTGTGTGTGTGTGTGTGTGTGTGTGTCTGTGCGTGCGTGCGTGCGTGTGTATGTGTGTGTGTGTGTGTGTGTGTGTGTGTGTGTGTGTGTGTGTGTGGTGTGGTGTGTGTGTGTGCGCGCGCCGGCGCGAGCACGCGCACGCATGCGTGCGTGCGTGTGTGCGTGAGTGTTAAAGGTGGGTAATTTGGTCCAGGGAGGGGCGATATGCATAGGAAGAAAGAGTTCCCTCCCCCTGCCCCATAACACTTTTTTTTTTTAAGCTTTGTTTTGTTTGAGTTCGTGTTTTACTTTTTTTTTTTAACAGTAAATTGATTAACCAGTAAGGTACACTCCTAAAATCATTGAGCGGAGGAGGGTTGGGGAGGAGATGGGTGGGGGGGGGGGGGGGGGGAGGCGGGGGAGTTGAGGGATCAGAGTGCATGTTTTGTAACTTAAGGACACTGTTTGCTGGTGAATCATCTCTCTCTCTCTCTCTCTCTCTCTCTCTCTCTCTCTCTCTCTCTCTCTCTCTCTCTTGTTTATTTGTCTGCTTTTTCCCTCCTAATAGCTTGTTTTATATCCCGAGAGTGACGTACCCCCGAGAACTCTTCGACCGAAAAAATCGAATTCTTTTGTTTCTTCTTCCTCCGTTTTTTCCTCCCTGCGAGAGAGTATGACCTTTGGCTCATAGAGCTTGATCCTACCCGGGCAGCCGATAAGCCTTGTTAGAGAGTATATCCTTTGGCTTATAGAGTTTGATCTACGCCGGGCACCCGACAAGCCTTGTTAGAGAGTATATCCTTTGGCTCATAGAGTTTGATCTTCCCCGGGCACCCGACAAGCCTTGTTAGAGAGTATATCCTTTGGCTTATAGAGTTTGATCTACGCCGGGCACCCGACAAGTCTTGTTAGAGAGTATCACCTTTGACTTATAGAGCTTGATCTTCCCCGGGCACCCGACAAGCCTTGTTAGAGAGTATCACCTTTGGCTTATAGAGTTTGAACTACTCCGGGCACCCGACAAGCCTTGTTAGAGAGTATCACCTTTGGCTTATAGAGTTTGATCTACCCCGGGCACCCGACAAGCCTTGTTACAGAGTATCACCTTTGGCTTATAGAGTTTGATCTACTCCGGCACCGACAAGCTTGTAAGAGTCACTTGGTTGAGATCTACTCCGGGCATCCGACAAGCCTTGTCACCTCGTTTGTGTGGACACACTTTAAGACATAGTTATCACCGTCCACCAACTCTACAGAAAAAGAGAGGAAAACCAGAATGTCAAGATACAAGTCGGGGCATCTCAGAGCCTCTTTGAGAGCATTTGAAAATTCACGTTCTATCAAAGTCTCTCCGTTCTTCTGCTGGGGACTAGTAGTAGTAGTAGTAGTAGTAGTTGTAGTTGTTGTTGTTGTTGTTGTTGTTGTTGTTGTTGTTGTTGTTGTTGTTGTTGTTGTTGTTGTTGACTCTCGTTTTACTTTTTTCTGCTGTCCAACATGAATCTCTTAATGTTTACTTTTCGTGTTTGTTTTTTATCAGTCATATTCCTCTCTCTCTCTCTCTCTCTCTCTCTCTCTCTCTCTCTCTCTCTCTCTCTCTCTCTCTCTCTCTCTTTGTATGCATGCATGTGGGTGCGCGCGCGCGCGTGTGTATAATCGTACGAACTTGTAGAATGGGCGTGTGTGTGTGTGTGTGTGGTGTGTGTGGGGTGTGTGAGTGTGTGAGTGTGTGAGTTGTGTGTGTGTGTGTGTGTGTGTGTGTGTGTGTGTGTGTGTGTGTGTGTTGTGCGTGCGTGTGCGTGTGTGTGCGCGTGTGCGTGTGTGTGCGCGTGTGCGTGTGTGCGTGTGTGTGTGTGTGTGTGTGTGTGTGTGTGTGTGTGTAGCCTACCCTGAGTTTAACAGTAGTAGGTTTCTATTGTTGGCGCTGGAATGCTGTATGCAGGAAGTAGACTTTTGAGCCATGTGTGCACATGCGTCAATGCCAGAAAGTCAACAGACATTGAGAAAACACAGTGGCACACACACCAACAACAAAGGGCCAAACAGATACACAAACAGCATAGACGACAACGACGGAAAGAGAGATAGACAGACAGACAAACAACCAGGAAAAAAGACACACAGTCGGTCACTCCCCCCCCCCCCCCCCCCTATTCAGACACACATGTAGACCCCAGTGTGGAGCTTCCCTCACTTCACCATCACATGTGCTGATCACACAGAGGCAAGGCAAACACAACCACGGGCGGTACCAGCATCAGCACCACACGACCAAGCGGCAGCAGATTACAGCAAATTAACTATAAAGAAAAATGGCCAAGTGTACCCGTACCGGGAATAGCACTATGACTCACAAAAGAGACGTCCAGCGCATACAGAATCAAGGGCAATGTTCATACAGAATCAAGGGCAATGTTCATACAGAATCAAGGGCAATGTTCATACAGAATCAAGGGCAATGTTCATACAGAATCAAGGGCAATGCTCATACAGAATCAAGGGCAATGCTCATACAGAATCAAGGGCAATCTTCATACAGAATCAAGGGCAATGTTTATATAGAATCAAGGGCAACGTTCATACAGAATCAAGGGCAATGTCCATACAGAATCAAGGGCAACGTTCATACGCTTTCTGCTACGTGTGCAAGCGCACACATAGGCTACACACGCACGCCCGCACGCACGCACTCTCTCTCTCTCTCTCTCTCTCTCTCTCTCTCTCTGTTTAGACATGATAATATTTAAGACCAGAAAACAAATATCTATAACAAGATGTTCGTTCTTTGAATGAATGTTGGTTCATTGCACAGAGATGTAAGATGCGCGCGCGCCTGTGTGTGTGTGTGTGTGTGTGTGTGTGTGTGTGTGTGTGTGTGTGTGTGTGTGTGTGTATGTGTGTGTGTGTTTGTGTGTGGTGCTTGCTTGCGCGAGAGTGCGCATGTGTGTGCACATGCAATCAAAAATACCAGAATGTTTCTTTACATGGAATGGTGATTCTTAAAGATAATATGTTAGAAATGACAGAAAATAAGGATGTCAATATTTTGTTATGTGGTAATTGGAATGCACGGACTGGACGACAACCCAAACTGGACACTATGTCAAATTTCAAACCTGCAGATGATAGTGATCATGATGAAGATTGTGATGTTAATGGGGAGGGTGATTATGATATTGATATCTGTAATGGTGATGAAGATGGTTTTACTGAAGATGATCATGAACATGACGATGAAAATGATGTGTTAAAGAGCTGCCCTAAAGACTCGTGTATAAATAAGTTTGGTAAATCTTTGTTAAATTTATGTGTTATATTTGATTTAGAAATTTTGAATGGTTAACACCATGATGATTCGAAAGGAGATTTTACATTTGTGTCACCTAATGGCAGTTGCTTAATTAATAATTTCATGGTCACTAAAAATTTACTAAGAAACTGCAGAATGAAAATTGGCGATTGCTTATTTTCCTGGCGTTTACCTGTAGAATTAAAATGGAAAATAGGTGATATTAATGTAAAAAAAAGTCAGTATTTCATACAGAAGAGCGCATTATTTGGTCTGA
>CM065742.1:16198951-16281451 GCA_033310375.1 Conus canariensis | reverse complement strand
CACACATGGAACACCTAGTCCTCCCCTTGACGTCTCTGTTGTCATACTTTATTGACTATACGTATTTATTTGTCTTTCGTTGTATGTGATCAAGCCTGTAAGATTTTTGTTCTCTTTCTTCCTTTCCTTTCTTTCTTTCTTTCTTTCAGTCTGTCTGTCTGTCTGTCTGTCTGCCTTGCTTTCTTTCTTTACTCTGCTTTCTTTCTTTCCTTTCTTTTCTTTATCTTTCATTCGTTCTTTTTTTTTTGTCTTTTCTTCCTTTCTTTTATTGTCTTTTGTTCTTCCTTTTCTTTTCTTCCATTTTTTTTTTTTTTTTTTTGGTCTTCTTTTTCGTTTCGTTTCTGTCCTTTCCTTTTTTTCATTTCTTTCTTTCTTTCTTTCTATCTTAATGCCTGATACGCCGGCACCTTTACTCTGCGCATGCGCACTGATGAGATCGTCACATGAGACCCTCAGCGAGGGATTCGTCCCTCATATACTACTACTCACCACCTTGGAATACCTAGTAGTCCTCCCTTGACGTCAATCTTGTCATACGTCATCGCCTTTACGTAGTTATTGGTCTCTCGTTTATGTCATCAATCCCTGAAGGTTTTTGTTCTGTTTCTTCCTTTCTTTTCTTTCTCCCTATCTGTCTGTCTCTCTCTTCTTTCTTTCTTTCTTTCTTTCTTTCTTTCTTTTCTTTCCTTTTCTTTTCTTTGTTTCTTTCTTTACTTTCTTTCTTTTCTTTTCTTTGTCTTGTCTTCCTTTATTTTTTGTCTGTTAATCTTCCTTTCCTTTTCTTCCTTTCTTGTCTTTCTTTCTCCCTATCTCTCTCTCTTTCTTTCTCTCTTTCTTTCTTTTCTTTGCCTTTTCTTCCTTTATTTTTTTGTCTTTTAAAATTCCTTTTCTTTTCTTTCTTTCTTCTTTGTCCTTTCTTCTTCCTTTTTTCCCTGCCTTTCCTTTTTGTCCTTTCTTCTTCATTTTTCATTTCTGCCCATTCATTTTTCTGTTCTATTTTCCCTTTCTTTCTTTCTTTCTTCTTTTTTTTTTTTTGTTTTTGTTTTTTTGGTTTTTGTTTTCTTTCTTTCTATCTTAATCCCTTATATGACGTCACTATACTACACACGCACGCAGAGAGAGAGAGAGAGAGAGAGAGAGAGAGAGAGAGAGAGAGAGTCAAAGTCAAAATGTTTTAATTGTTAGGCCTCTGGCCCATACAATGGAGGTACATAATAGTCAGAGCATTCATCATGCATTCATACGCATATCAACTGTACATTGTTTTCGTAAACTAAGTGACTTACATATATACATAGACAACTTATTAACTGTTACAGGATTTTCACATGCAAGCAGTAAAGTAAGTTTGGATAGGGATGGATTTTTAGAATAGTTAGCAGGAATGAATTCGTCTCTAAGTTCCTTGTATTTTGGGCATGTAAATAAAAAGTGAGTTTCATTTTCAATGATGTTAGAACAAAAAGGACAATCCCTTTCATTACTGTGTACATTCGTTCTGAATTGTAGATAACTATGTTTAAGGGGGGACATACCAATCCTGAATTTAGCGAGACATCTTCGCAAACGAAAATTGTTGATTTGACGTAAATACATTTTGCAAGATATAGTATCATTAAGACTCAAATAAATTTGGAAGAAATCATGGTTTTCCAGTGCAGCATGCCATTCCTGACTAAACGAATAAATAAGCCTTTGTTTGAATTCTGAAATAAAAATATTAATATTTCCCACACCCTGGGCTTCCCACACAATCCCAAAACCATATCTGTATAAAATATTTCTGACTCTACACGCCCAAGTGACATAATTTTGCGATTGTAAGTATAGTAAAATCTCATAACCTTTTCTAGAGTATCTATATTGATCCAAGTTAACTAATCTAAGCCAAAATTTTATGCATCTAATATACGTATTTACAAATATAGGATATCTACCTGTTTCCCCATAAATTAATTGTCTAGGTGATTTAGGACTAAAACCAATAAAACGTTTTAATGCCGACAGATGAACCTTTTCAATGTGTTCTTGATCAGTAGTTAATCCCCAAATTTCAGATCCATATGTAAGTATTGGCTGTATTTGGGAGTCAAACAGTTTATAAAATATTTCAGGTGAATGTTCACCTACAGACCATAATACTCTAATATTTGCAGCTACACCCTTTCTTGCTCTAACTGCTAGGTCTTTGAGAGTATGTGAAAAAGAAAGTCCAGTAGAAAGGTAAATTCCAAGGTATTTATACATATTAACAATTTGTAATGCTTGGTTTCCAAAAGACCACTTTTCAGATGAAGACAGATAACCACCATTTCTAAAGACAACTACATTTGATTTATCCAAGTTGACAATAACATCCAGTCGGTTTGCTGTTTTTAATAACACGTTCAGCTGATTCTGAAGACCTATAACACTACCAGAAAACAAAACGACATCATCAGCAAAATAAAAGTATGAACAACTCAATAAGATCAGGAGATAACTGAACGCCATGCCTACCACATCTCAGAATGTCCTTTGTCAACTCATTAATAAAGAGTGAGAAAAGAACAGGGGAGCAGACCTCCCCTTGCTTTAAGCCTCTAGGACACAGAAAAGTGTCCGTCATATCTCCCCCAGCACGAACTTTGGCTTTAACGACATTGTACATACTTTTTACAGCATAAAGAATCTTCCCATGGAAACCGTTCTTATACAATATAGTCCACAGTTTGTCCAGAGAGAGAGAGAGAGAGAGAGAGAGAGAGAGAGAGAGAGAGAGAGAGAGAGAGATGAAAAGAAAGAATAAAAGACAAAAAAGAAAGGAAGAAAAGACAAAGAAAGAACAGTAACTGCGCCGTGCGTGTCTCCCTGTTTTCGGCCAAGTTGATGTTGTTCCTTATTTTTCTGTCAGTGGGTGTGAAAGAAAGAAAGAAAGATAGATAGATGGAAAGAAAGAAAGAAAGAAAGAAAGAAAAGGTAGAGAAAGAAAGGAAGAAAGGATATGGTCTCCTCCATAGAGCGTTCTCCTTCACGTTTGTTCTTTCAGTGCAGTAGGACTTAGCTTGCAGTGGCAGCGGTCCTCCAAGTCGTTCTTGTGGAGGTCTCTTCGTGGGCAACAACAGTGTGCTGCACTCGCCTCCCGTTGATCTTGTCTGGCCTAACTGGCAGACTACACTAAACCACGTAGATCTTGTTCCGCTGGTTTCTCCCCGAGTTTTCTTTCTCCAGTCCGGAGGAGGACGACTAACTATTCTGTCATAGAAATAACACCTCGGTCCAATGGGAACAGGTCGACTTCAAGCTCTCGCTCCGTACCGTGGGCAGCGCAGATTTTTCTCTGTGTGAGAGTGTTCGTTTTTGCTTGTTTGTTTTTTCATGGGAAGGTGAAGATAATGCAGAGTACACTGCTTCCCCCCGAACACGTGCATGCACGCGTGCGTGCTTTCGCGCATGAATGTGTGTCTGTCTCAGTGTGTGTATGCTTGTGCGTAGCTGCATTTGTTTGTGACAGTATGTTCGTCGGGGCCTACAACTTGATTTCTTTTGTAATTATTTCCCTTGGAAGTGAAGGCGTGGATTTAGTTCACAAAGGAGTAAGAGTTATTGTACGTGTTTTGTAATTATTGTCTACCGTTTCCTGCCTCATTTCAGATTCTCTTTCAGGTTAAAAACCAAAATTATGTAGAAGAAGATAAGGTATCATATTTGAAGCAAAGAAATCATTGAATAACGACGAATATTGCTATTTACGAAAACAAAGAAAGAAAGAATAAAAAAGAAAGATCCAGCTGGACTGAAATATGATCTATGGCTCCTATTAAGGTTAGGTTCGCCGATTGTTCTGCGGTAGTTACTGAACGTTTTATATTGTTAGGAAAACTAAAATACACGATATTCTTAACAACGATTTGCTTACCCATTATTTTCAAAGTCTACACCAACAAGCATCGACATTGATAAATTATATATCCATGAGAGAGAGAAGATTAGACTAAATACTGCTAAGTCGGAAATAGAATGAGACAGGTAATGGTGAACGACATCCAATAAATGTGAGGTATTTTTTTCTCCCATAAGAAAATATAACACAGAATAATTTATATTCAAGACTGGCATAGTCTTTTAAACTTGATTAAAGTTAGACAAATGCATAGACGAACAATAGTGAGGGAAAAAACAAGTGTGTGTATCTATTTGACGCCAAAAGCGCAGACACAACCAACCGTGTCTCTGGAGAGTTCGGCGGACGAAACGTCTCAGAGCAGGCAATACAGATACATCTGCCTTCAAAAGGGATTGTAATGGTTTCCTTAGCGAAGAGTTTTCATTTCTGTAACATAACTCCATGTTCCCAGCTCCATTTTTCGCCCTCCCCAACTTCAAATCTTTGCCAAGTTATTACTAAGAAGACAGTTCAACTATTGGCCTGCGCTTGTTTTTTTTCCACACTAACAGATTCTTCGTCTGTATATTTGTCTCACTTTATTCAAGTTTAAAAAGGCTGTGTCGGTCTTGAATAAAAATTACTCTGTGTTAGGTTTTATTATGGGAGCAAAAAATACCTCACTTTTATTGTTTATAAATACTGCGAAGGACATAGTCAAAAAAAAAGTACAGAATAAGACGCAATGCGTTTCGATGTTTTTGGGTGTCTTTCGGTCTAAAAAATACAGAATAACGTTTACGATAGTAAGAACTGAGAGTCACAATTAATACCAGTAGTATTATATATAGCATGTTAAAATCGACCCTCATGGGGATGGAATGCATGACGTCATAGGAAGTGACATCACCCGGAAATGACGCGAGAAAGGAAGTAGCATCATCCCGGAAGTGACATCGCAGGAAATGACATCAGTGGGGAATGACCTCATGCCGGAAGGTCACTTTGGTGTCGTGACCTTAAAGCGGAAACGAAACGGCTTTGACTACGCAGTTGTGTGGGAGTATGGTTTGGTAAGGGGCAGCCACTCTTCCCCCGCGTCACCCCAATTAGTCGAGCGTGAAAAAAGAGGGCGGATTACGGATAGAAAACATTTTAGTGAAGGGGGTAACTGAAGCGAGAGTCGGACGGGTTACC
Organism: Conus canariensis; assembly: GCA_033310375.1. Lineage (NCBI taxonomy): Eukaryota > Metazoa > Mollusca > Gastropoda > Neogastropoda > Conidae > Conus > Conus canariensis. Next base: position 16,276,389 of record CM065742.1, on the reverse strand, counting down.
GAGGAGGCCATTCCAAGGGACAGGTCATTCGGTGCTGAGGAGAGGGTCTTGTTTGTTTGGGTTTTTTTTTATCCCCTAAGATGGATGTTCGTTGGACACACCCTTTTACTTGCGTCATAGCAGGTCCTACTGGCTCAGGGAAAACTCATTTTTGTAAAACGTTTTTTAAAAAATGTATCAGAAATGATGGTACCTATACCCGAAGAAATAATATGGTATTTCGGAGAATGGCAACCTTCGTATAACGAGCTGACAGGGGTGACTTTTACGGAAGGGTTACCAGATATAGACGCGTGGAAGGGAAACCGTAGACGTTTGGTGATTATTGACGATTTAATGAGCGAAACGGACGATCGCGTTACGAAGTTGTTTACCAAAGGTAGTCATCATCGTAATGTGAGCGTAATGTATATTATCCAAAATTTATTTTCGAAACAGAAGGAACAAAGAACGATCAGTTTGAACGCCCACTACATGGTCGTGTTCAAAAATCCTAGAGACGCGTCGCAGATAACGCATCTCGCCAAACAAATGTTTCCTGGGAATATTAGATATATCCAAGAAGCATTTAAAAGCGCGACGTCCCACGCACACGGTTATTTGTTGATCGATTTGAAACAGAACACACCGGATCATTTACGTCTTAGAACGTGTATATTTTCTCCAGATCGACAGATTGTTTATGTACCGAAGTAACTATGTCTTCGAAAGTGAAAAAAAATATTCAAATATTGAAATTGTTAAGCAAAGCAAAACCGTCCGTTGCCAGAGCGCTGTTAAAAACGGCTGATAAAGATTTGATTGACAGTCTAGCCGAATGCAGTCTGAATGTACTGAGGGGTAACGTGCCTTTGACCAAATGTCAAAAAAGGCGTTTGAGTAAATACAAAAAAACGTTGAGAGTGTTAGCGTGCAAAGGTAAATCGGCAAGGGCTAAGAAAACTCTCATACAGAAAGGAGGCTTTTTAGGCGCTTTGCTCGGACCCGTATTAGGCGTATTGGGTTCCATGCTCTTTCGATAAAACCGAGATATGGCTAAAAAAAATGATGTTAGTAGACCCTCGTGTGATGGAAATGTTACAAACTAACCGTGACTCCCCCGTACAAGATACGTTATCAAGCACGATATCGACGGTGGATCGTGATATGAAAGAAATATTAGAAAAGGAAAATGTGCCGTTGTCAGAGAAAGCTACGATGTACAATCAAGCCCTTCGTCGTTATTTGACTATGACGGATCAATTTCGTGATCGACCGATAGGAAAAGTAGAAATACGATCATCACCAGCCCTCCAATCAGAAGAAAAGACAGGGAATCAAACTATAGAAAACAAAATGGTAGAGAGAGTGTTGGAGAGTGTACCGAAAACGATGAAGAAAAAGGCTCAACTTCTGTTATCTCACATCAAAGATGATCCGGATTTGAACTGGAACGAGTAAAAATATAGTCACCCACCCGTTCTTCTTCATTCAGTCGACCGAAGAAGTGACGACGACACAGGAACATTACATTTCCGTGCGTGGGAAAAAGGGAAACCCCGGCTGTCTTTTTTTTTTTTTTTTTTTTACGTGGTTGATGTTAGTAGAGGTACACACTTTTTTTTTTTTTTTTTTACGGACTAACCTTTACCAGCGCTTTTTTTTTTTCATGCGGAGCGGTATTTAATCTTTTTTTTATTATCATTATTATTTTCTTTATGAATGACAAATGTTTTACAATTAAGTTTAATCATTAAAAAGATTTTTTTTTTTTTTTGGTTACAGCATTTCAGTATTTATATTCCTTTTTTTTTTCCTTTTACAGAAATGGAACACGTAATTCCTTCAACATCCACGGGTGGCGTTACTTCATTCGCCTGCTCGGAATGCGGAGTGGTCTTTACTAACAAATATAATCTCAAACGACATGTCAAAGAAAAACATCAGAATGCTGTCTTACTCCAATGCCACGTCTGTGGTAAAGAGTTTGGAAGAAAAGAACATCTTCAAAGGCACCTGCTCACTCACGATCGTCCTACGACACGAAAAAGGAAAATACCTCACAACCAAGACTCTACTACGCCCGTAAAAAGACAACCACAGGATCTAGTTACAGATTCCATCGATTTTGATCCCACGGAAGTCGATCCCGAGACGAGTCAACTCTACGAAGACAACTGGGACGCCATTCGCACCCATCATTACGAAGGAACGCGACAGTCCATGTATAATATTCGTTGGAGAGGAGGAGGAGCGCCTGACTGGGACGATGGACTCAAAACAATTTTTGAAAGGCAGACAAAACGATTTAAAATCAACCGCAGCCATTCTTTCATTCTCCATCATCGAGACAATGATGACTACCGATTTTTTCACGCCTCTCAAAATAATGCCAGGGTGTTCGAGGCGCCTCGCCTCATCAACAACCAAGAAGATTTTGATCGTTTTCTGAAAGAACTAAACAACACGGACATGTTGGAGCATGCCAGACAACAACGACCAGACTCCAAGTGGACCGTGCGTGCAGTGACATCCACCAGCTTTTATGTAAACCCGTTGTCTGATTTTCCCATCGGCTGCTGCGACTCCACCATCCCTGACTTCATCAAGAACAACGAGGCCATTTACACCCTGGTGAGTGACGAGAACCACCATTTTCCTTACGAGGATAACTTGTGCTTCTTCAGGTGCCTGGCCTTACACAGAGGCGCGAGTCGCCATAAACTCCAACCCCCGACTCAGGAGCTGTTCCGGCAGTGGAAGGGTCCCCGCCATCCGTCCTGTTCCGGCAGTGGAAGGGTCCCCGCCATCCGTCCTGTTCCGGCAGTGGAAGGGTCCCCGCCATCCGTCCGATTTTTCCGGCGTTACCCTATCGGACCTGGAAGGGTTGGAGGAGCGATTCGGAGTCAGCGTGGACGTCTTCGAATACGATGAAAGCGAGTCGCCTCCTTGCCTCATCCCACGTCGTCGCAGTGCCAGAAAATACTCGGACACTATGTCCGTCCTCAACTATAAGAACCATTTTTGTTACATCACCAGCATCAATGCGCTTTTGGCTGTCCTAAATGCGGAAAGTTGTGGAAACGAGAATGTCAGCTTCGTCGTCACGAACTGACTTGCAAGGGAGACAACATCAAAGACGTCTATCCCGGAGGAGTCTATCACCCATCACCAACCCCTCTGGAAATATTGGAGGAGAATGGCATCCTGGTGGACACTGGTTATATTTTTCCATATCGAGCCACGTTCGATTTTGAAGTCTATTTTGATGCCCACGATCTTCCTCAGCCCAAAACGATGGACCCCAAGACCGTGTACGTGAAAAAACACGTTCCTTTGTCAGTCAGCATATGTTCCAATATTCCTTCAGCTGAAGAACCAGTCTGTTTCGTTTCTGACGGGGATCCGCAGGTTCTCGTTAACAGGATGGTGGATTATTTGGAGAAATTATCCGATCACGCGTATCGTCTTCTCAAAGAAGAATTTGCTCCTGTGTTTGAACAACTGGACCAAAGGGAAGCGGAAGAGGGGAAAAACAAGCATCAAAAGACCAGTCTCTCTGCCGCGGAACTAAGAACGAAACTGGATAATTATCTTCAGGAACTTCCTGTGGTGGGGTTTAACAGCGCCAAATATGACATAAATGTCATGAAGCCCTACTTCTTTGAGCGTGTTGTCAATCATTCAACACAAGACCAAAAAGATGGTGAGATGGAAAACAGTCTTGACGAATATGAAGACCATCGAGAAGACTCGAACCCTTTCAAATTTCTTGTCAAAAACAACAATGAGTACAAATGTATCAGCACATCGAAACTCAAGTTTTTGGACATCCACAATTATCTTGCCCCTGGGTTTTCTTACGCCAAGTAACTCGCCGCTTTTGATGTAGAAGAAAAGAAAGGATTCTTTCCCTACGAGTTCATCACGTCACTGGACACGTTGAAAATGGATCATCTTCCGCCTCCGGAGGCCTTCTTCAGTTCATTAAAAAATGAATCGATAAGCGAGGAGGACTATGCCTATTGTCAACGTGTCTGGACGGATCAAAACATGACCAGTATGAAAGACTTTCTGACGTGGTATAACAACAAAGACGTCGCACCCTTCCTACAAGCTCTGGAAAGGCAGTCCCTGTTTTATCAAACTTTAGGGTTGGATATGCTAAAAGACGCCATCGGCGTTCCGGGTCTCACACTGCGATATCTTTTCAAAACACTGCCTCCGAGAGTTTATTTTTCCTTGCTCAATGAAGATCGTAAAGACTTGCACAATCTGCTTCGTGAACAGATGGTCGGTGGCCCTTCGATCATTTTTCATCGCTATCATGAGAAAAACAACACGTTTGTTCGAGGCAATCCTGAAAAGCCGGTACAAACGTTGAAAGGGTATGATGCCAATGCTTTGTATCTCTGGGCCCTGATGCAGGACATGCCCACAGAACATCCAGTCATCAGAAAAAAGGAAAACCGTTTCAGAGCCGAAAAAACAAACAAATACGGACAGCTGTCGAGAGAGTGGATGGAGTGGGTGATGACAAGTGAGGGTATCCATCTGCAGCACAAGTTCAATAGTAAAGAACACACTTTCGGACAACGCCGCATTCGTGTAGATGGATGGGATGCCCAAAACAACACAGTGTATCAATTTCACGGTTGTTTGTTTCACGGGCACGACTGTCCCAAAACAAAATACTTGACCATCAACCCTGTCAATGGAAAACAATTGGAGGAGCTAAAACAAAACACCCGAGACATTACAGACTATTTGAAAAACACTGTCAAGGTCGATGTCATTGAAAAGTGGGAGTGTGAATGGGAGCGGGACAAACAAACCATCCGAAACTCATTTGTACCTTTGGTGACGTCCTGAGTAACCCTTCACACCCCTCCCTGTCCGAGCCACGCTCCAGTTGCATCAAGCCTCCGCTGTTTTTTTTTTCTTTCTTTCTTTCTTTCTTTTTGGTAACCCGCCCTCTTTTTTCACGCTCGACTTTTTACTAAATGTTTGTGTTCTCCGTAACTCACCCTCTTTTTTCACGCTCGACTAATTGGGGTGACGCGGGGGAAGAGTGGCTGCCCCTTACCAAACCATATTCCCACACAACTGCGTAGTCAAAGCCGTTTCGTTTCCGCTTTAAGGTCACGACACCAAAGTGACCTTCCGGCATGAGGTCATTCCCCACTGATGTCATTTCCTGCGATGTCACTTCCTGTGACACTTCCGGGATGATGTCACTTCCTTTCTCGCGTCATTTCCGGGTGATGTCATTTCCGCTGATGTCACTTCCTATGACGTCATGCATTCCATACATTCCATCCCCATCCCCATGAGGGTCGATTTTAACATGCTATACTACTATAGTCTATTTTGATGCCCACGATCTTCCTCAGCCCAAAACGATGGACCCCAAGACCGTGTACGTGAAAAAACACGTTCCTTTGTCAGTCAGCGTATGTTCCAATATTCCTTCAGCTGAAGAACCAGTCTGTTTCGTTTCTGACGGGGATCCGCAGGTTCTCGTTAACAGGATGGTGGATTATTTGGAGAAATTATCCGATCACGCGTATCGTCTTCTCAAAGAAGAATTTGCTCCTGTGTTTGAACAACTGGACCAAAGGGAAGCGGAAGAGGGGAAAAACAAGCATCAAAAGACCAGTCTCTCTGCCGCGGAACTAAGAACGAAACTGGATAATTATCTTCAGGAACTTCCCGTGGTGGGGTTTAACAGCACCAAATATGACATAAATGTCATGAAGCCCTACTTCTTTGAGCGTGTTGTCAATCATTCAACACAAGACCAAAAAGATGGTGAGATGGAAAACAGTCTTGACGAATATGAAGACCATCGAGAAGACTCGAACCCTTTCAAATTTCTTGTCAAAAACAACAACGAGTACAAATGTATCAGCACATCGAAACTCAAGTTTTTGGACATCCACAATTATCTTGCCCCTGGGTTTTCTTACGCCAAGTAACTCGCTGCTTATGATGTAGAAGAAAAGAAAGGATTCTTTCCCTACGAGTTCATCACGTCACTGGACACGTTGAAAATGGATCATCTTCCGCCTCCGGAGGCCTTCTTCAGTTCATTAAAAAATGAATCGATAAGCGAGAAGGACTATGCCTATTGTCAACGTGTCTGGACGGATCAAAACATGACCAGTATGAAAGACTTTCTGACGTGGTATAACAACAAAGACGTCGCACCCTTCCTACAAGCTCTGGAAAGGAGTCCCTGTTTTATCAAACTTTAGGGTTGGATATGCTAAAAGACGCCATCGGCGTTCCGGGTCTCACACTGCGATATCTTTTCAAAACACTGCCTCCGAGAGTTTATTTTTCCTTGCTCAATGAAGATCGTAAAGACTTGCACAATCTGCTTCGTGAACAGATGGTCGGTGGCCCTTCAATCATTTTTCATTGCTATCATGAGAAAAACAACACGTTTGTTCGAGGCAATCCTGAAAAGCCGGTACAAACGTTGAAAGGGTATGATGCCAATGCTTTGTATCTCTGGGCCCTGATGCAGGACATGCCCACAGAACATCCAGTCATCAGAAAAAAGGAAAACCGTTTCAGAGCCGAAAAAACAAACAAATATGGACAGCTGTCGATAAAGTGGATGGAGTGGGTGATGACAAGCGAGGGTATCCATCTGCAGCACAAGTTCAATAGTAAAGAACACACTTTCGGACAACGCCGCATTCGTGTAGATGGATGGGATGCCCAAAACAACACAGTGTATCAATTTCACGGTTGTTTGTTTCACGGGCACGACTGTCCCAAAACAAAATACTTGACCATCAACCCTGTCAATGGAAAACAATTGGAGGAGCTAAAACAAAACACCCGAGACATTACAGACTATTTGAAAAACACTGTCAAGGTCGATGTCATTGAAAAGTGGGAGTGTGAATGAGAGCGGGACAAACAAAACCATCCGAAACTCATTTATACCTTTGGTGACGTCCTGAGTAACCCTTCACACCCCTCCCTGTCCGAGCCACGCTCCAGTTGCATCAAGCCTCCGCTGTTTTTTTTTTTTTCTTTCTTTCTTTCTTTTTGGTAACCCGCCCTCTTTTTTCACGCTCGACTTTTTACTAAATGTTTGTGTTCTCCGTAACTCACCCTCTTTTTTCACGCTCGACTAATTGGGGTGACGCGGGGGAAGAGTGGCTGCCCCTTACCAAACCATACTCCCACACAACTGCGTAGTCAAAGCCGTTTCGTTTCCGCTTTAAGGTCACGACACCAAAGTGACCTTCCGGCATGAGGTCATTCCCCACTGATGTCATTTCCTGCGATGTCACTTCCTGTGACACTTCCGGGATGATGTCACTTCCTTTCTCGCGTCATTTCCGGGTGATGTCATTTCCGCTGATGTCACTTCCTATGACGTCATGCATTCCATACATTCCATCCCCATCCCCATGAGGGTCGATTTTAACATGCTATACTACTCATGTGCTCAACATAGGGGATCATCATTGTATAATCACACATACTCACACATGCAAACACTCACATGCTTGCACACATGCATGCATGCACATAGGCATGCATAGACACACACACACACACACACACACACACACACACACACACACACACACACACACACACACACATATACACACACAAACACACACACACACACACACACACATAGAACACACATGCAAGTCTTCACTAATACTTTCATAGTAACGTGTAATGCAACTGCTAAAATCTTTTGAACAAAATCTGCTTCTCATTGCCAAATATGATTCGACACTTACATATTGAGTTGGCAGCTAGAGAAATAACTGACTTGATTTTATGTGTATGTGTTTCTGTCAATGTGTGCAAGATGAACTAATGGCTGAGGAATAACACAAAACCAATATTGATAGATATGGATCACTCTCTTCCACGTTCTGATGGAGCCTAGTTGTCAGGAGAAGTATGATCTCAAATCGTATGGCAAGAACACCATCCTGAAGGTATTTGTTTATTCATGTTAAGCATCCATGATTTACTTTTTTCAATACCAATTTTGTCTTTCTTTGTGTAACATTTCTGCACCTATAAGAATCTAGTAGTTGATGTAGTTTGCTGTGAATGTGTCTATTTTTGTATTGGTCTTCTTTATGATTGATGCTTCTTTCTAAGTTGTTTTAAAATGATGCAACAACTGTGTATTTCATCTGTTTTTTCCATTCTCTGTTTACTCTACAGAAACATAAAATGATGGATTTGAAAATCAAATTGAAAGAACATAAAGCTTCAAAGCTATGTAAGAGAAAAAAAAAGATCTCTTGCTGGCATAAACTTATCCTTGACAGTCAGTGATACACATTCCTTCATAATGTCACGCTACCTTATAAGCCATCCCTAGCCCTAGTTGCTGTGTCAATAAACACTGATCATTATATGTAAAATTTGCAAAGCAATGAATTCTGGTTAAAGAAGATATTTCCTAAATGAGCTAATTTCAAATAAACAGAATATGGAGAGGGGTGGAAGAGGGTAACGGGGGAGGGGGAGAGAGAGAGAAAGAGTTCATATTTCTCCTCCCACACAAACGTATGCATGGGGTGAGGGTGGGGTGAGAAATTCATGCAAATAGTATTGTTGGGGAAAAAAAGGGGGGTGGGTGGTGGGGAGGGGGAAGAGAGGGGAGGGTATTATGGGTGAATTATGGTCATAATGAGACTAATTGTAGGGAGTTTTCACACACATGCACACCCATTCTCACACACACTATAGATAGATAGATAGATAGATAGATAGATAGATAGATAGATAGATAGATAGATAGATAGACATAGATATATATCGATAGATAGATATATAGATATAATGCTGAACATAGATATACATAGATAGATAGATAGATAGATAGATAGATAGATAGATAGATAGATAGATAGATAGATAGATAGATATTTAGGAGGGATTGCGATGGTTCTCTCAGGCAGCTAGTGAAGGGCTTCTCATATTTATAATATATTTCCCCGCATTTTCTTCATCTGCAATTTTTTGTTGTGTTGTTGTTGTTGTTGTAAAGTTCAAATCTTTGCCAAGTCATTACCATAACGACTGAAGAATTGTTAGCCTGCACTTGTTTTCCCCCACTACTTAATTGTTCAGCATTATATATATATATATATATATATATAGATAGATGATAGATAGATAGATAGATAGATAGATAGATAGGTAGCTATTGAGATAGATTGATAGATAGATAGATATAGATAGATATATAATAATATATATATTATATACATTTTTTTTTTAAATGATGATGATGATCATTGTCATAAGTGGAATAAACAATGCTATAGGATGTTGATCATTGTCATGAGTGAAATAACATGATAGCATTGGTATGATAATGCCAGTTGAGCATAAAATTGGAAATGATCAATGACTGATGAATAGTGACCGTTGTCATAGGTGTAATCAGCACACACACACACACACACACACACACACACACACACACACACACACACACACACACACACACATATATATATTATATGTACAAACACTCATCCACACACACACATACACACACACACACACACACACACACACACACACACACACACACACACACAAACAGGGGTTTGAATATATATACATATATATATATATAATAATATATATATATATATATATATAATAAAGCTTATTGGGTGATGGCCATTTAATAACAACAGTGCTACAGGATAATAATCATTCTTGTTACTAAAATTCTTTTTTTTTTTTAAAAGGGAACCTTGATAGGCGATAGTCATTTGGTAACAACAGTGCTACAGGATAATATTCATTGTTACTGGAGTCATAACTGTGATTAAAGGTACTGTGGGATGCTGATCATTGTCACAGGTGAAATGATGTGGTGGCAGTAGTATAATGATGCTGGTTGAGGGAGGGGGGTGGGGGGGGGGATCAATGACTGATGGGTGATGATCATTAGAGATCAACAGTACTGTAGGATGGTCTTCTTCCTTGTTCACTTGGGTAGGAACCCTGGAGGTATTGGCGAAGGCTGCTGTATGGCAAAGGCCATCCAGTGGTCAATAGGGCTTTCCCTTCATCGGTGTGTTGGCAGGCTAGGTCGTTGGGCTGTATACTGCATGGATGATTTGAAGACTTGCCATTGTGGAATATAGTGGACATGTGATGTCTCAGTCTGGAGTGCCCTGTCCTCAGTCACAAAGGTCTGATCTGGGCATCCGGTAGTGTCCATCCCTCTTGTTGAAGTAGGGTGCTGCTCAAGCCATCTGCCTTTTTGGTTTTTGGTTCTCCTTGATAATACTTTTGATTTTTTTCAAAGGAGACTTCCTGTTCTAGTTGGGGCTGCTTTTCTCCATTCCTTTGCCAAATGGTCAGCTTCCTCATTGCCATATATATTGCAGTATGAAGGTGATCACGGATGACAGTATTTCCAGTGACTGATGGATGGCGAACATTTGGGATGATGATCTATAGTAGTACTATAGGGTGAGGGTCATTGTCATGTAGGTGGAATAATGTAGCATTGGTACAATAGTGCCAGTTGGGGGAATGAAGGAAGATATCAATGACTGGTGGGTGATGATCATTGTCATAAGTGAGATACTGTAGGATGATGGTCATTGTGATAGGCAAATAATGTGGTAGCATTAGTATAATACTGCCGGTTCAGGAAGAAGGTGGATGGGGGTGGGGGTGGGGGTCGATGACTGATGGGTGATGATCATGGATCATTCGAGTACTGTAGGATGATGATCATTGTTATACAAGTTGGATAATGTTGTGGCATTGGTGTAATAATGCCGGTTGGGGGAATGAAGGAGGTAAACAATGATTGTTGGATGATGATTATTGTCATGGTGTGAGTGTGATTCACAGTAGTGTGGGATGATGGTCATTTACAAAAGTAGAATAGTGTGCTGGCCTTAGTATGTTAATGCCAGTTGGGGGAATAGAGGAATTGATCTATGACTGATGGATGATGATCACTATCATAAGTGAGATCTACAGTACTACAGGATGATGATCATTGTCGTAAGTGAGATAATGTGGTTGGATTGGTGTGATAATGCCGGCTGGGGGTGGAAAAAGGAAAATGATTGATGATTGATGGATTAGTTTGAATCATTCCAGCTCTTTTCCTTTCCCACGACCTCTCCTCCACCCCCTTTCTCTCTATACCCTCTCCCCCAATTTCCCCATCCCACCTTATTCTTATGCACACCCCATGTACATATATACATATCTATAATATCACATGTTGAGCATTATATATATATATATATATATATATATATATATATATATATATATATATATATATATATATATATATATAATGGTGCCCGTCAGTCGGAGCTTTACTGGTTTGGTACACGTGCACCAACTTTACCCAGTCGTTCTATGAGGGGAAATCACCCTGATGACTTCCTTCCCAACCGAGGAAAACACGGCTGCCGTCAGAAGTCACTGCGACCAAACATGAGTGATCGAACGTGCGGTCACGGCATTGTTGGAGGCAGCTTGTGGAGAGGAAGCAAGAAGAAGGACTGAAGCATGATTGAGACGTATGTCATAAAAACAAGGTAGAAGGGACTGTCCTTCGTAGCACAGTCAAAACGAAACCCGAGCGGCAACAACGATTATTATTATTTTTGATTCTCTGCAAAACCAGGAATCCCGACAGGAGCCAAAATTATCATCAGTTGGTCATCGACAGGTAATCTCGCTTTAAACGGCAAGATTTTCTATGTTCTCTTCAAGCAATCCTTTGCTTGAGTGTAGATTTTTAAAAAATATTTTTTAAACGAATGCAAGTTTGTCTTTCCACAACGGGAACAGGTACAGCGGTACCTTCGTGGCTGATGTTTTTCCATAGCTGTTAATGGTATTAATGTTTCATACATTGTCAAGGGTACTTAAATACTTTATGGGAAGAAAACAGGTTGAGTGGAAACATAAAGCGAGGTCTGTTAACTTGTGTAAGAGAATATAGGAGTTAGAAGATAGCTAATTCCAGGTATTTGCCGAAAAGCATCATGTGTGAGGTCAAGTAGATGAAGAAAGCAAACGTTTCACAGTTCTTTTATTGATAATGGGTATGATGAGGGTACACTCGACAATCAGAGGGCAAAGATAACTTTATGTGCTCATACTTCATTTGCATGTATACTGTATAGTGTATATGTTCATGAATACATTCGGAATAAGAAATGGTACATACTTGTAGTTGTACTTTTTTGGTGAGATTTCAATATGTTTTAAAGGAGTTAGACTAAGATATAGTAATTAGTAACCCCATCCAGTTTCACATGATATGGAAAACTGCTATACTCAAGAAGGGGTGGCTGCTGATGATGGTGTTGTTTGAAAGGCATAAAGAAGCAATTTTTTCACATTCTTTCTGTATTTGACGTATTAAATCATAGGGTAAAATGAAGAGAAAAAAAAAAGAAAACAAGGAAATCCTTTTTAACTGTACATGTACTTTAAACCATGATTCAAAAGTGTTAATGATCAAAGGCATTACTTGAAACAGATAAATGCCTTAGATTATTAGAACTCATAAACCGCTGTAAGTATGTTTATGAAAAGTTATTTCAGGGAACATTTTTGTTTTACAAGCATGTAGTAGAAATGTTTGGAATCAGAGAAAACTCAACAAATGCAGTTTTGTGGATTCTGAGCAACTATTGTTTAAAATTGCAAAGATGCTACTGTCTCAGCTACTGTCTACTGTCTGAATTTTGTTAATGCTAGTCCCAGTTTGTTGCAATGTTATGCTAACACCAAAATTGTTCTCTCAGAGTATATTAGCTAGGACAGAGCTGTAGAATGTTGTTGCACCAGTGCGATTGCCACATAGTCGGTCGAGCAACAATAACGGTTTTCATCCCCTTTCAGGTTTGGGTTTTATGTTTGTTTGTTGGGTTTTTTTTTTTTTCCATTTTGAAATTATCTATTTTGAAAGTCGACTTTGATCATGTGTAGACCCTAGTATGGACGTCTGTGGTCAGCTGAGGTATAAGCAGTGGGAACTGAATGGTGGGAGACCTGCACATTGTACCATGTGCAAGTTGGGTGTTTCTGCTGGCAATAGAGAGAGTGTTGTAATTATGCAGATCCTGAGGATCTGAGTGTTAAAAAAAAAAAAAGCATAAGGATAAGCATCTCAAAAGATTATAATTAATTCTTATAAGGGAAAAGATGCCAGAATAGAAATCTTGCAGAGTTCCTTTTCATTCTGTCGATTATTGTCACCTTTCTGTGATATCAAAGCTCCATGTAAAGTTTATTGATTTTTTTTTTTTTTTTTTTTTGTCATTAGGGATCTCGACAGCTCCCTGTCATCAGAGAAACAAAGACTGGAAATCTGCTGTCTTCCAGTAGATTGCCATGATTCGTGTCCACACTGGATTTGAACCATGTTAGTGTGTTAGTTATCATTACAAATACAGCTGTGCTCTTGTCATTGTAGATTTTGGACTTGAATCACATGTTGCTGGCTTTGTGTAGACACTGGATTCAAGCTATATGATTATTATAAGACCTTGCATTTGTTAACTTGTTGTCAAAGGGAGGCCAGTTATAGTAATAGTCACATGGTTAGAGCATTTACCTGCGGAGTTGATGGTCGTGAGTTAGAAACACTTTTGGGGTCAGGGTTTTTTTGGCTTGAATTAACCCTCTCTGCCCTCCCAGCAGTAAATGTACACCTTATTCAGCTCTTGGAAGGTGAAAGACCACTGAAGGATAGGGAAGGGGGTTCCACCTTCTGTCATACCAGACAGTTTACTGCTGCTATGGCCAATAGGCTGTGGGAACTTTAACCTGTATTTAAGTTAGCCACATTTGTCAGCAGTGGATTTGAAATACTGGGTGGGCTGGTTGGTTGGTTGGTTCATTATCAGTGTTGTAGATACTGAATTTGAGCCTGGTTAATATATGATTATTTATGTATTGAACAATTTAGTAGTGGGAGAAAACAATATATATATAAAACATATATATATTGACCATTGTATGACTGACTATTGACATTGAATTGTAGGCACAGAACTCAGCCTCATTCACACCACACTGTTGGCTTCATTTCAGTCACAGACCATGCTGTTGAATTGTAGGCACAGAACTCAGCCTCATTCACACCACACTATTGGCTTCATTTCAGTCACAGACCATGCTGTTGAACTGTAGGCACAGAACTCAGCCTCATTCACACCACACTGTTGGCTTCATTTCAATCACAGACCATGCTGTTAAATGTTAGGCACAGAACTCGGCCCCATTCATATGACACTGTTGGCTTCATTTCAGTCACAGACCATGCTGTTGAAGTGTAGGCACAGAACTCAGCCTCATTCACACCACACTGTTGGCTTCATTTCAGTCACAGACCATGCTGTTGAACTGTAGGCACAGAACTCAGCCTCATTCACACCACACTATTGGCTTCATTTCAGTCACAGACCATGCTGTTGAACTGTAGGCACAGAACTCAGCCTCATCCACACCACACTATTGGCTTCATTTCAGTCACAGACCATGCTGTTGAACTGTAGGCACAGAACTCGGCCTCATTCACACCACACTGTTCACAGGCGGCGGAAGCAGAGGGGGGGGGGGGGGGGGGGATGCCCCCCTCCAGAAAAATATTGGGGGGGCAGCCTTATATACTGCCCCCCCTAATATTGAGCACCTCCAAAAAAATCAGAGAGAGAGAGAGAGAGGTAGGTTTGATGGTGCATCACCTTGTCATACTTGTCATACTTCGTGTCAAACTCGCCCAGGAAAGATGTCAACATATTTCTTGGGAACCTCTCTGCAGCTGACCCACTTTGGCCACACATTACTGACCAGTACCTGTCCAACATTGCCAAGAATGACATATATGCTGATGCTATTGTAGTGCAAGCTACGGCGAGAATGATTGGTAGGGACATACACATCGTAACAAGTCGGCAAGAGGGCTCCAGGATAGGCTACATGATGAATAAGATCTTGGCTGGAGACATTGAATCATCCCTTCCACCTGTCCTTATAGGGCAAATAGCGAGGAACATTTTGTGAGCCGAACACTTCATCAAACCAGGACAGTGAAAATGATGAAGAAAAGGAGGAAGAAAGTGTTTCCTCATCTCCTACAGAAGGTGCATCAATCATGCAGTCTCCTCGTGACAACAGCAGCCGACCTGCGCAGTCTGCTCGTGATGACATTGACCGACCTGCTACTGTAAGAAAATCAAAATGTCAGTCTACTGTGTGCTGCAAGGACGCAGTCAACCCCCTTTCAGCCACAGAGCAACACAGTCCTCTCCAAACTGACCAGGATAAGTTCAGGAAGGCCCCGCTATTTCCAAAGATCTTGGTTCCAGCAATACTCTTGGCTTCACCTAGGCACAACAGACAATAAGGTATATTGTTTCTTCTGCATGAGGGCTAATCATCAAGGCTGCAAACCTGATGCAGCGTTTGTATGGAGCGGTTTTGACAACTGGAAGAAAGCACTGGAAAAGTTCTCAAGCCATGAAAAATCATCTTCACATGGAGCAGCCATGTATGACGTACAATGTAGGCAGTCTACAACGTCAGTGTATGCTCCAGTGACGTGTCAGCATGAAACAGAACAAAAGAAACACCTGCAAAGCCTGATGAACGAACTAAAGAGCCTTCAGTTTCTCCTGTGTCCGGGTCTGCCTCTCCGTGGACCTGACGAGCAGGAAGGCAACCTTCAACAGCTGCTTAAGTTCTCCTTTGGAGAGGGCTGCAAGGAAAAAACAAACACAGGTTCAAAATATCTGTCACATGATATTGTCAACAAGATCCTCGGGATTATGGCACATAAAGTCTTGCAATCTGTTGTACTTGAAATCAGAGAAGCGAATTGGTTTTCGATACCAGCTGACGAAACCCGTGATGTTGCAAACATGGAGCAGGTTGTAATTTGCATAAGATGGGTAACTGAGCAGTTTGAAGTCATAGAGGAGCCTGTGGGACTGGTGCATGTTGACAATACCTGTGCTGAGGCAATTTTCAATGCGCTAAAGAATTGCTTGATCAGGCTGGAATTGCCAGTGCAAAAGTGTAGGGGTCAGGCCTATGACGGGGCCAGTAATTTTCAGGGTCACGTTTCAGGAGTTGCAAAACGGTTCAAAGATGAGGTCCCGTCAGCAGTGTCCATACACTGTTTGGCACACTCAGTCAATCTTGTGTTACAAGAGGCTTCCAGAAAGGTCAAAGTAATAAGAGATGCCCTTGACTTTGCCACAGAGGTCATTCAGTTGATCAAATAATCACAAAACGACAGACCCTTTTTGAAACAATCCAACATGAAACATCAAATTCGTGCAGCCTGTCCATTAAACCACTGTGTCCAACAAGGTGGACTGTTCGAACAAGAGCTTTTGACTCTCTCATTGAGAACTATGAGGCTTTGCAAGAAACACTTGAACTAGTCTCACAAGGACATGATGAGCCAGGAGGGCAACCGGCCTTCTAGCACTTGTGTAGCAGTTCTCCACCTGTCTTGGACTCTCACTTTCACGGGATGTCTTTGCTGTGACTGAAGAGCTGGCGACTGCTGTTCAAAGGAAACAAACGTCCTGTGTGGATGCAACAAATGCTGCAAACCTCTGTCTGAGAACGCTTGAAAGTATGCGCCAGGATAAAAGTTTCCAGACGTTTTTTGCCGACGTCTCAACCAAGGCTGCAAACGTGTGTGATGAGCCCCGCATTCCGAGACAGAGACAGCCTCCACGAAGACTTGATGAGGGCTCCCAGGGTCACAGCGACTCTGACCCTTCTGCTTATTACAGACAGCAGTACTATGAGGCCATAGACAATGACAAAGAGTATATAAAGCGCAGATTTGACCAACACAGTCTTAAGTTGCCAAGGAAGATTGAAATTCTCTTGGGTGACGGAGCTTCAGGAAAGAATCCAGAAATTCCTCAAGAGTTCAAAGACTCGTATGCTGCGGACATTGACATGGACAGACTCAAAACACAGTTGGCCATCCTTCCACATGCTCTGGGGGACAACAAGAAGTCCATCTTTGAGGCACTGCTAGAAGAATTGACAGCTTCTGACACTGTTAAAAGAATGTTGAGTGAGGTAGACAAACTTATCAGGCTGTACTTGACCATTCCAGTTACAACTGCAACAGCTGAGCGCAATTTTTCTGACTTGAAGCGGGTCAAAACATACCTCCGAAGCACTATGACTCAGGAGCGCCTAAACAACTGTCTCATTATGCATGTGTTCAAAGACAAGGTTGATCAGCTCAATCTCGCTGAAATTTCCTCCGAGTTCGTTTGCAGAAATCAACGATGTCAAAGTTACTTCGGAAAATTAAATGTGTAAAGTTGTAACCTCCCAGCTGTTGGTGTAACCTCCTAATGTACAGACTGTGACAATCGTGACAAGTAACTGCATTTTACGGTGCCTAATGTCCAGTGAATATGGAGAGAAGGTACATTATTACGTTATTCAGTCAGAAAGTCTGACAGTTGTCCCCCCCCCCCCCCCCTCCCCTCCCCCCTCTGTTTCTGTCTCAGTTTCTGCAATGTTTTAATTGCAGCTATACAAAGTGTATTTCAAGTGTGTGTGTGTGTGTGTGTGTGTGTGTGTGTGTGCGTGAACTGAATATTGCATGCTGGAATTTTTTTTTTTTTTTTATCGAACATTGACATATTGTGATTGTCGGAGTTCAATGATTTGAAATATCCATTGCCCCCCCCTAATCCTGGACAGCTTCCGCCGCCACTGCTGTTGGCTTCATTTCAGTCACAGACCATGCTGTTGAACTGTAGGCACAGAACTCAGCCTCATTCACACCACACTGTTGGTTTCATTTCAGTCACAGACCATGCTGTTGAACTGTAGGCACAGAACTCGGCCTCATTCACACCACACTGTTGGCTTCATTTCAGTCACAGACCATGCTGTTGAACTGTAGGCACAGAACTCAGCCTCATTCACACCACACTGTTGGCTTCATTTCAGTCACAGACCATGCTGTTGAACTGTAGGCACAGAACTCGGCCTCATTCACACCACACTGTTGGCTTCATTTCAGTCACAGACCATGCTGTTGAACTGTAGGCACAGAACTCAGCCTCATTCACACCACACTATTGGCTTCATTTCAGTCACAGACCATGGAGCAGGGCCAGAGTTATTTCTTTGACCAGTCCAGGCCTTTGTCCAACCGTGACCCTCTGGTGACCTTCATCTCCATGGCAGCCAGGTTTGGGGACGTGGACACCCTGCGGAACCTGATACAAGAAGCGGTCACCACTGAGGGCATCTGCTTCCTGAGCTCCCCGACAGTGGGCCTGGCCCTGAAGCGAGCCACGCAGGCAGGGCAGGTGGACGTACTGCGCTGCCTGGTGGAAGCTGGCGTGGACATCAATACCAAGTTCAAGGGAGCCTCCGCCCTGCACGAGGCCGTCAAGGTCAACAACATGGAGGTGCTGCGTTTCCTGCTCACTGTGCCGGGGCTGCTCTGCGACACGCTGAGCACAGCCCAGAAGACCCCGGTGATGGAGGCGTCCTGTCGGGGTCGTGCCAACTGCCTGGCCCTGCTGCTCACCCATGGCTGCCGCACGGAGACCCGCAACATGCGAGGCCTGACCGCCATTCACCATAGCCTGCTGCCCAGCATCGGCACTCTGGATGCGGACAACATGATGGCCTGCTTGGACCTGCTGTACAGCCGAGGGGCCGACATCAACGCTCAGGACAGGTACGGCAGCACGCCCCTTCATCTGGCCATCGCCACTGAGAACATGGAGGCTGTGGTGTGGCTGGTACGCCACAACTGTAACCTGGAACTGGAGGCACGGCCCCTGGATCTGGCGCCCGGAGTTTTCAGCTGCCTGGAAGGGCCGGTGGGGTTGACACCGTTGTTGCTGGCAATCCATTTCTCCAACCGACGGATGGTGCAGTTTCTGGTGACGTGTGGTGCGCGCTGGCACCATCTTGGCTGGACGCTACCCTATTGTGCGCCATATCAGCTGTTGCATGACTTCTTGGCAGAGTGCCTGGCTGTGCCCCCCTCTCTACAGAGCCTATGTCGCGTGACTGTGCGGCGCACGCTTCAGACAGATATAGACGTCAAGGTGAAGAAACTGACCTGTTTGCCTCAGAGTGTGTGTCGCTATATTCTACTAGCTGAGGAACTGCTACAGGCTTAGTGACAACATGTTACCTGACAGTGATGTTCTGACTTGTGATAGACAGTTCCTCAAATCTGGTTTTAGAGAATCTGGGAGAAGAATACTCAGTCACTGACTTTCTTCCAAGTTCTCGCAGATCTGTCCAAATTGATTTCATCACAACTTCCTGCTGAGCACTTATGGACATCCTAGGGGAAAAAAAGGTGTTGAGAGGAAGGTTGTCATTATTAGGGGATAACACTACTACTACAGACAATGAGAAAAATGCCCCAGAACCGCAAGATTATAAAGGAGGGGCAGTCTTGCATTGGAGAGACTTTGATTTCAGGTTCCTCCCCTGTAGCCATTCCTCTGAGCCCCTGTCAGTGTGTGTTCACAGAGGGGCAGTTGTGCTGCTGAGCAGCTTAAGCTGAAAGCTGTTGCCGTCTATTTTTCATACTTGGTTGGATTTCCCTTACATCAGTTGAGGCTCTAGTAATACAGATCCAAAGGCTTTTTCAATCTTTACTTCACTTAACCATTTGACTTCACATCATTTTTACATGCAAACCCTCGGCTCACAAAAAAAAGAGAGAAAAATGGTAAGTATAGAAGAGTCTAGGTTTTACTGAAGGAAAATTTAAACAAGAAAACAGTTATATGTTTAATGCTAACAGGATATGATCATTCACAGTCATGGGAATCGTAGTAGTACTCAATTGTGTCCACTTTCAACGCATCCTTATTCTCCTGCCCATTCATAGTCACTTGAGTCATCATCTTGCTGGGATTACCAACATTACCTACATTTCCAACCATATTTTCGTTGCTGCCATCACGCAGCAAAGAAACACTCTGGCCTCCTTTTCTACATTACAGTTTCCTGGCAACCCAAGAAATCGAGCCCAAAACTTGCCAAGAAATTGCTTTAGAAATTCTGCAAGGCAGTTGCTATTTGCGAGGAAGTGAATTAATTGTATGACCAACTAGAACAATAATTGCGATGTACATCCATTGCAGGGAAAGAAAGGCTTAATATAACTGATGTTTCTGTGTTCTTCCTGTACGCACCCCCCCCCCCCCCCCACTCTTCCCCCATCCTCCTCCTCCCTGTAAACCAGTCCTTTGCACACAGCTTTTGAAAGCATGACTGAGACGTGATTTTTCTCATATGGGGACAAGGAGAGAACGTTCAGTGCTGTGGTACTGGTGGTGGCTCTCTCACTGTCTGTCAGGCAGTGTGCGTTGATGAGGCTGCTATGGCAGAGAGTTTCTCTACAGGCAGGCCCCTGGGGTGTCGACACTGGTGGAAAGGCAGACATGACAAAATCGTCCCTCCCCACAAGAGAGTACTGTGGACACTGTGTGCTGTCAATGGGGGGGGGGGGGGGGGGGTTTATTTATTCATCTGTTTATTTTTCAAAATAATCTGTGTTTGCTGACACATGAATATGTGTTCATTTCTGACTGTACAATCTTCAGGAGCTTGAACAGATCTTGAAATAAAACTCAACCACAGTGCAAACATATTAGTTATCACAGTTGCCTCTCTTCCACAGCAAAAACAATTGTGCACACCAGCAAGTCTCAAACACAACACGATACACGACAGCATGCACACCACACACACACACACACATGCACATTTACACACACACATATGCACAATGTATAGTTCATGTCAATGGACAGACGGGAGGGGGTGGTGGGGGGGGGGGGGGGGGGATGGGAGTGATGTTCGAACACCTAAACTGAAACCCAAATTGCAGAACAGACCAGTAGAACTTTTTTTTTTCTGTCCCATCTCATTTCCCTTGCCCCTCAGTATCATTACCTCTGCACTGTTCATTCCGGCTGTCCCTCTCCCATACACAGTGACACCTTGGTACATCCTGTCAGCCCCACAACTGGCAGTCCACAGGGGGCAGTCAGTATGAAGTCACCTTGAGGCAACCTACCAGAGGAGACACTGCACTGCTGACAAGTTGGACCCTTTCCTCCTTCAAATGTCATGTATTGGAGTGAGCAGAAAATTGCAGAAATTGTCTCTCAAATGTTTGCATACATGTGTAAATCGATAGAACTGGATTATTTATTGCCATGAAAGCATGAGTGAAAATTCAATTTTCATTAAACTTTCTACTCAATCAGAAGCAGTTGTCTGTGTGTGGTGTGTGTGTGTGTGTGTGTGTTGTGTATGTGTGTGTGTGTAAACTTTCTTCACAGCTGCCCAAACTCCATTTTTTCAGACACTACATCACTTTGATTTGTGTTGAAATTTCATTCAAAAAAATAAAATGTGTGATCTAAGGATCAGTTTTTCAACAGGCTGATGAAATACTCCCGAACAAAGCCTCAAGATGATCTACAAGTCGTTGTCCCTTGAGTGCCAGCAGGTCCATGCAGCGGCAGACCTGTCCATAGCCTGTATGAACCCTTCACAGGCCAGTTCTGGTGATAGAGAGTCATCATGCTTTTGGCTCCAAGCCAAGCTGCCCCTTCATCTTCTGGCTCCAAAAGGTTGTGATGTCTGCACGTTTGTTTTATTTTATTGTTATCAGGGAGAATGAAAAGTGTGGAAGCAAATCCACTTAGGATAATGACCTTTAATGGGCACCTGTGAGAGGCAGGAGGGCACAGAGTGACAGGAATGATGGAGGTAGGGGCGGTGGGGAAGGAGAGTGAGGATGGGGTGTGGGTGAGATTTTGAGCCTGCAGAACACAATGTTATAATGAAAACACAGCAGCATGCAACACCACAGTCATGACTTCAAATGTCTAGAAACTCTGCAGATATTTTATTCATTCTTTTGTGATCTTTTTCTCCAGCATTCTTCAGTCATGCACAAAACTTTCAAGAAAACAAGTCCAGATTAAATACGACTTGATACAACAGTGACTAATCATTGCTGAACAAAGCGACTAATCATCGCAAATCATGGCCTCACAGCGATAATCATAATCTCGGACGACAAAAAAAGCATCACCTCAGCAACAACATGGAGAAAATCACCAAAGGTGAACAAAAAGCATTAATCTGCCGTACTGGCCATACCTCTCACATGGCTGACGATCTGCCGCCACAGCAGCTGCTGTACACAGAGCTGTGCCTAGGAAAGCGCTGAGCCAGGGGACAGAAGAAGCTGCTCACTAAGCTTCCGTCAGAGGACTCCACATCCATGTGCAGTACTAGACTGGAAGTCCTTACACAGGATCGAGAATCGCTTTTCATAGGGCAGCAGCATTATATATTATCATTAATGAATACTTATACAGTGCCTATTCACGGCTAGAGACCAAGCTCTAAGCGCTTTACAATCCACACTTGTTTACACAACGGGCTGCCTGCCTGGGTAGTGCCGACTGAAGAGCTGCCAGCTGGCGCTTCCTTCAGTCGTTTCCTGTGTGATCCAGTCCATATCATTCAATATTGTTCACTCAGTTTCCTTACTTCCTTCATTCTTTCAGTTTCTCACGCAGGGTGCATGCCATGTGTAACATGTCATCCATACCAACGGCCAAACTGGCCTTCTCTTCTGAAAGCTGGTGATGGGATTTTACATGTGTGCAAGATGTGCATGTGTTCACACACGAAACCTCGGTTTATACTAATTATAGTCTCATTCGAAGGACTATGGGAAATGGAGTCAGAACCAACGTTAACTCCAAGGGAAAAATCCCCCTGTACCGAAACGCCCCAGTGGAGATTCAAACCCATAACCCCAGGATCACCAAGATTACGAGTCCGATGCTCTACCAACTGAGCTATTCCAGCCCCCAGTATCTGAAGCATCATCTTTTCCTTACATTTTATTGTGATTAGCTTCAAACTGGGGTGACTACAGGCGGAAATTGAAACAAACTTGAAAACAAAATTACTAATCCGCTCGACAAAAAGGGAAAAACAAATTACAAGACCAAACGGGACGTGTTTCGACCTCTTTGGTCTTCTTCAAGCAAGAGAAACAACATTCAGAACAATGTAAACGAAGAACAGGCGATCACTTATCTTCTCAGATTGGGCGCAAAATGGGTGTTGATTCCACTAAATATTGTTTATCTAGCCTGAAGAAAGCCTAAGAGGTTGAAACGCCTCATATTTTGTCTTGTGATTTGTCTGTCCCTTTTGTCCAGCGGAGCAGTGCTTTTTCTCGTAGCTCTACTTCACTGTCATCTGTTGTTTTTCTGCCTTACTGGGCCATTCTCCTGTTTTTTTGTTCTTGAAGCTTGTTTACACTTATTTCTGGACACATATTTATGACATTCCACCTTTGATGTGCCAATCTCGCAACTAGGTAGTGTACACACTGTCTTGGGTTGACACTCATTACCTGTTCATACCGCAGTATTTACTTGCATGTGTGTTTGTTTTTTTCCAAATATACTTTTTGTTACATTTCAATGGGTTTTTGAAATTTGCTTGAAGTTTTCTTTAATCTGGGAACAAGAAACCAAGCGGAATGGCTCTCCACATAGACAGATCATAACTGCTCTGAGGAAGTCAACAGTTCAACTATCGTGCTACGATTTGCTGTTGTTTCTTTCTCTTTTCCGGAAATAACCTGCACAGATTGAAATGGCCTTTTTTTTCCCTGGAACATGGTTGAATATTAGACCAGGGACTGCTTATTTACACATTTCATAAAAATGACCCCAGGGTGGAATTTCGGTCGGATGTCCGAATATAGTCGGGAAAATTCCCTTAATGAGATCTGACCTTTTCAGGATGACCTTTTTACCATGTGAGTTTGACAGCCTTGAAAAAGCCCTGTGTGGTAAGCTGGGCTGTGATGATAACATCTGTAAACCTCGGAACCGAAAGTCTGGTTGCTTTGTAAAGCAAGGGGCCGCTCAGTCGACTGTCAGCACCTGTCTCCCCTGTCCTGTGCTTGTTGTGGCCCAACATCATGTGAAGGAGGCTGCCAGCACCTGTCGCCCCTGTCCTGTGCTTGTTCTTGTGTCCCAACATCACATGAAGGAGGCCACCAGCACCTGTCCTGTGCTTGTTCTTGTGTCCCAACATCAGATGAAGGAGGCTGCCAGCACCTGTCCTGTGCTTGTTCTTGTGTCCCAACGTCACATGAAGGAGGCTGCCAGCACCTGTCCTGTGCTTGTTCTTGTGTCCCAACATCAGTGAAGGAGGCTGCCAGCACCTGTCCTGTGCTTGTTCTTGTGTCCCAACTATCATGTGAAGGAGGCTGCCAGCACCTGTCCTGTGCTTGTTCTTGTGTCCCAACACCACGTGAAGGAAGATGCAATGCTCCCAATAGCCCTTGCCTGTCATCGCTGGACACAGCACAACTGCTACAAAAAATCAACTAATGTAGCAATCAATTTATTTAATATACAGCCCCCCCTCCTTGCCCCCCTCCCCCCCCCCACTTCCAAGCTCCCCCCCCCCCCCCACACACCACCCCACCCCATTCCTTCTTGATCGCTGTTCCGTTCTTCCCTTAATTCTCACCTCATGCTCACCTTGATCAGCCCCATCCCCCACCTCTATCCTCCATTCCTCATCCCCCCTACCCCGCCTACCCAAGAAAAAGTCAACAATGTAACACATACACAGCCATTTTTTCTCTCCACTGACTATACACTTTCAAGCTCAGAAGAAAAAGCATATAAAAACAACAACAACAACAACAAAGCAACAGTTCACATCAGTTGAGTTGAAAAACCAAGCTGCCCATGGCGCACAGCAAGAATCCCCTCGCCGTCCTGCTTCCGTTCGTTTGGCTACAATTTGGATTTGTGATCCTCGAAGCTGCCATGTCGCCCTGCTCCTTGGGCAAACTTTGTCGCTCCTGCACAGCACCACATGGCAATAAAGGGTGGCATGTCACATGTGACTGTAATACATGTATAGCACAGACTCTAACTTAAAAACTTCCTCACTTAAAAACAAAAAAACAAACAAAAACACAAAAAACCCACCTTTCTTTTTTAATCCCTGAAGCGTTTTTCTGCTTTTCAAGTGAAGAGTCAGGTGTTTCAGGACTTCTATGGATCATTACCGACAGCCTCCACTGTATATGACCCTTTGTGTTAAGTCGCCTAACATATTGCACGCCATATGTCATGGTGCTGCAGGGGCCTACGCTTTTCCTACAGGACTAAAGCCTTGCTGTGCATGATGGATCTCCA
Organism: Conus canariensis; assembly: GCA_033310375.1. Taxonomy (NCBI): domain Eukaryota; kingdom Metazoa; phylum Mollusca; class Gastropoda; order Neogastropoda; family Conidae; genus Conus; species Conus canariensis. The sequence continues at coordinate 16,251,097 of CM065742.1, read as the reverse complement.
GGGACCCATCATTTTCTTGAAGGACAAGACTTGCCATGTTACAAGCTGCCATGGTGCAGTGGTTAGCGTCGCGGACTCCCGCTCGGAGGTCGTGGGTTCGATTCCCATCAGAGTCATGTGCAATTTTTCTGCCCCGACCGGCTTCTACCCAGAGTTGAGTTTGCTATGGGCTCAGTTGGGACGGCTGGGACCACACAGTCGAGTTTCATCCACTTAATGGATGCATCTCTGAGAGTGTTGCTCAAATTTCCTGACAAACACTGCAGGTGTCTGTATCTCTCGGGCCTGGTTGACACCGGGATATATTATGAAAGGAAGCGTAGAGTACAGCCCTGTCATGCAGTCTCAGACCGGAATGGATATCCATAGCATCATCTTCATCATCCTCATTCTCACTGATCAGCATGAACAAAAAAAATGAAGAAAAAAAAAGACTTGCCATGTTCTTTTTCATTTTTTATAGTCCTTTGTCCATAGAAACAAAAAAAATACTGGTACAGATGCAGGGCCATGCTTTATTGACAAACTGTCACAAAGTCATAAACTTTTGTGGAGGCAGCTGTAGAACTGACTTAGTTATCAAGTGAAAATCTTTGCTGTGGATCATCTAATATCATCAATGACGTACGGCGAAAGTTAACGTTGCATTACCAGTTTGTTTGTGCTACATTTTCAATCAACACGATCAACCTTGCCCCCTATCATTGCTCGACTTACCCTGACCAGTATTCCAGGCTTGCACCAAAGCAACGCTCCAGCGTCTTAACAGGTTTGTTCAAACTGGTTTCGAAACACATTCTTGAATTACATTAATTGTGCATGCACTTACACTTACAGCCAAGGGAAGTAACCTTGGCAAATTCCTGCTTGTTGGAATTGTGTCAGTTTTGCTGTCTTAATTCAATATGTTTAATTTGGGTGCCTTTTCAGGGTTACTCTTTGTTCTTCTTGTTTTTTGTTTGGTTTTGTTTTTCATGGTGGTTCTTTTTCTGTTTTTCAAGTGATCATGGCCAAACAACAGAGGCTGACTGCCAAACAAGTTGCAGTTGTGTATGAGATCCTGATGGATTCTGGCAGTGATTTTGATCCAGAATGTGATGATTTGACCATAGATTCATCAGAAAATTGTTCAAAGAAATGCTCCACTGTTGTAGCAAGTGCTCACTAATTTGAGAGAAATCTGTTCAGCATGAAATACTGTCCAGACAAAACTCTTGGAAAGATTGTCCCCAAAATATAACGGCTTGAATATGCAGATAAGAACTGTAACCAAAATTGGCACAGTAAAAGAAAAATTATTGTTTCAAGATTTGGAACATATAATGTGGTTTACAGCTAACATTTGAAAAAAAAGGAAAAACATAAGGTGTGTAAAATTTGATCAAAGCATTAATAATGAAAATTAATGAAGGTTTGATGAAGCACCCCTTATGTTTTTGCACATCAGCCCAAACCTGCATGGCATGGAAGGCTGCTCAAGGTAAACACTTGGAGCAATCCATACACCACACACACACACACAACACACACACACACACACACACACACTCTCAGTCTACTACAACTCTGTCAAATGCACAAAGCCGTACAAATATCCAAAAACTCTTTAAATCAATCAAACACACACACACACACACACACACACACACACACACACACACACACACACCAATATGCAGAACATTCCCAGATTTAACAAAATGCACTTGCAGGCACACAAACACATTGTCTCTGATCCCCGTTACGCACACACGCATGATCACAGGGATAGAGGGAGGACAAGAATTGCCTTATCCTGTATGATGGAGTCATTGTACCTGTGTACACACACACACACACACACACACACACACACACACACACCTTATCTTGTATGGCAGTCATTGTACCTATGCACACACACACACACACACACACACACACACACACACACACACACACACACACACACACTTAAACACACACACACACACACACACACACACACACACACACACACACACAACAACTCCTGGATCATACACACATACACAAACATTCCTTTCATTCCCCCTCCCCACCTCCCACCCTTAACAAACCACGGAGAAAAAAAAACCCCGAAGAAAACAGACCTGGAACTGCCTCATCCTGAATCACTTTCAGTCCCTCAGTCCATTCATACTGGAAAGCATCCTTCCAGGACCTGGCATTGAAGGTGGAGTGGTAGCAGGAGGCGCGGTCCGTCAGCATACACCGCTGGGGGAAATGGGCAATGCCCTGAGCCAACTGGACCGCCTGACCCAGCGCTGTGAACACATCACCAGAGGTCATCACTGCCGAATGAACTGCTTGACGCAGTGCTATGAACACATCACCAAAAATTGACCCAGTCTTGTGAAGACATCACCAAAAATTTACCAAGTGCTGTGAACACATCACCAGAGGTCATCATGGCCGACTGGTGTCAAACATCACCATGGCCAACTGGACCGCCTGACCCTGTGCTGTGAACCTATCACCAAAGGTCATCATGGCCGACTGAACTGCTTGACACAGCGCTATGAACACATCACCAAAAGCTGACCCAGTGTTGTGAAGACATCACCAAAAATTTACCAAGTGCTGTGAACACATCACCAGAGGTCATCATGGCCGACTGGTGTCAAACATCACCATGGCCAACTGGACCGCCTGACCCTGCGCTGTGAACCTATCACCAAAGGTCATCATGGCCGACTGAACTGCTTGACACAGCGCTATGAACACATCACCAAAACCTGACCCAGTGTTGTGAAGACATCACCAAAAATTTACCAAGTGCTGTGAACACATCACCAGAGGTCATCATGGCCGACTGGTGTCAAACATCACAATGGCCAACTGGACCGCCTGACCCCTGCGCTGTGAACCTATCACCAAAGGTCATCATGGCCAACTGAATTGCTTGATGCAGTGCTATGAACACATCACCTAAAATTTATCCAGTGCTGTGAACACATCAACAAAAATGTACCCAATGCTGTGAACACATCACCAAAAATTTAGTGCTATGAACACATCACCAAAAATTTACCCAGTGCTGTGAACACATCACCAAAAAATTACCCAGCGCTGTGAATACATCACCAAAAATTCACCCAGTGCTGTGAACACATCACCAAAACTCTACCCAGAGCTGTGAACACATCACCAAAAATCACCATGGCCAACTGGATTGCTTGACCCAGTGCTTTGAACACATCACCAAACACCATCATTTAAAAAAGAAAAAGGTTACTAAGGTTCATCATGGCAACAGGACTGAAGATCTGATGCAACACCCCCCCCCCCCCCCCCCCCCAAAAAAAAAAAAAAATGACTGTAGAAGGAGAAGAAGAAGAAGAAGAAGAAAAAAAAGGTTCAATTCTGTGGCCCTTCATGCCTTGTTCTCGTGGTGACCTCAGTTTCAATTTCTCTCCCCCATCCACACTCATGGTGAGTAAGTTTCAGAATTCAGATTGCGTCATCTGACCAATCGTGGGTTTCAGAATTCAGATCGGGTCATCTGACCAATCGTGGGTTTCAGAATTCAGATTAGGTCATCTGACCAATTGTGGGTTTCAGAATTCAGATTGGGTCATCCGATCAATCGTGGGTTTCAGTAATCAGATTGGGTCATCCGATCAATCGTGGGTTTCAGAATTCAGATTGGGTCATCCGATCAATCGTGGGTTTCAGTAATCAGATTGGGTCATCCGATCAAATCGTGGGTTTCAGTATTCAGATTGGGTCATCCGATCAATCGTGGGTTTCAGTATTCAGATTGGGTCATCCGATAAATCATGGGTTTCAGTATTCAGATTGGGTCATCTGATGAATCGTGGGTTTCAGTATTCAGATTGGGTCATCCGATCAATCGTGGGTTTCAGTATTCAGATCGGGTCATCTGATGAATCGTGGGTTTCAGTATTCAGATTGGGTCATCTGATCAATTGTGGGTTTCAGTATTCAGATTGGGTCATCTGTCCAATCATGGGTTTCAGAATTCAGATCGGGTCATCTGACCAATCATGGGTTTCAGAATTCAGATTGGGTCATCTGACCAATCATAGGTTTCAGAATTCAGATTGGGTCATCTGTCCAATCGTGGGTTTCAGAATTCAGATTGGGTCATCTGACCAATCGTGGGTTTCAGAATTCAGATTGGGTCATCTGACCAATCGTGGGTTTCAGAATTCAGATTGGGTCATCTGACCAATCGTGGGTTTCAGAATTCAGATTGGGTCATCTGACCAATCGTGGGTTTCAAAATTCAGATTGGGTCATCTAACCAATCATTGGTTTCAGAATTCAGATTGCATCATCTAACCAATCACAAGGCATCCCAAGTTCTGGTACGAGGGAAAAGAGTAACAGCTGAACATAGTTTGGATTTCTGCTTCAACCTCTAGTTCATAAAGATAACATCCCTGCATTATTTCTGGAGAAGTATGTGTCTTCCTTAGCCTCAAATACACAGTTGTTGAGTCACTTACACCTGTCCTCTCTCCTCCATTAACCTTTTTTTTTTCATTGAGCATCACATAAAATTTGCACACTGTTTTTGATTCTAGAAACCTACATTTTACGTGAAGCACATTGTGGGTTTCCATGGACCTATGTTTTTGAAAGGACTAAAACTTTACCAAGTGTTGTGAGTCTCCATAGACCCATATTTTACTGGACTAAAGCCTTGCCATGGGTATTTTTTTGTTTGTTTGTTTACTCATTTCCTTGTCAGCACACACACACACACACACACACACACAAAATTGATACAGATGTGGATCATGTTTTTGTGGACACAGCTTAGACTGACAGTTATGAGGAGAAAATGACTGCGCTCATTTCATATCCACAACGTACAACAAAGGTTAATAAAGCTACAACAACTGTTCACAAAACATGGAAAACACGGCCTGTTCCCTAATAAAGCAACAACAACTGTTCACAAAACATGGAAAACATGGCCTGTTCACAAACAACTCGCTCTGCACACTGGGTAAAAGGACCATGAAGGTTGTGCCATCAAGTTCACTCATTATGTCTTCTCTAAAACAGACGGAGAGAAATCGTAAAATTTACATCTCCTTTCAGGCTGACAATTGTTGCCTTCGTCAGCCTCGACACCCTTTGACAAGCCTCACCAGCTGCAGCTCACGGTGCCGTTCATGCTGGGTTTGTTGTTTGTTAGGAACTGTGCCCAGGTTCCCAGTAATTTCATGTATGTTTATCAGTGATAAGAATATCTCGATGGAAAACATGGATTGCTTGGGCAGGCTGTCAGGAAAAAATAAAGGAAGGATCTTATAGTCTTGTGCCTGAGCTTATCTGTTCATGTAAACCGTGCAGCATGCAGAGAGGTGAACAGATAGTTCAGGGTGATTCATTTGTTACCTGTAGAATGGGTAGATGAGGCAGAGAGGAAAAACCGGTTGACAGCACCCTACAGTGATGCTTTCATGAAGACACATGTCTCTTAGTTTTTAATGACATGGGAGGCATCTTGTGCGACTGTAAATTAAAGGCCACGACTGGCCTGCATCAGAACCATCCAGGTAAGCCATGGTGAGGAAAATGAAAAGAGAGAAAAAAATGGTGAAGAAGAATATTCTTTAGACAAAGAGTAATATGACGATTAACATGTTTTCTTTTTCTTTTTTCAGGAGCTATCCCCCCCCCCACCTGCCCCTCCCAGACAGAGTAGCAGCATATCTGTTTTTCAATTGAGACGGGCACAGGCACAGTTTGTGGTTTCTTTAGTAAGTTAACAAGAGGTCGCAGTGACTGGAAACTGAGAAAGAAATTGTTAGAGATCTGCGAGGATCAGGAAATTTGGTTTGTACGAAATGAATATTTTGGTGTGGCATTGCGGGCGCAAACTTTGAAAGACCACAGGTTTTTTGGGGGGACAGTCCATGAGGACTTGTTATTGTGTTTAATTCTGAAACATGTCTATGTAATTTTGTGAAAAGAATGTGGACAGATTTTTCATGTGCATAATGTGAAAAGTTTAGTTGTTTTGTCCAACTGGTGGGTTGTCGACGTTGCATCAGCAGGAGCCTGACATTGTTGTTAGTGTTTCTAATGTTGTTTTTTCCCCCAGTAGCAAATATCAGTATTCTGACTTCCACCAGATGGCAGTGTTGGTACTTGCCTGTTCCAGTGGCAACCACCCGGTTGGCTAATCCCATCTCCAGGGCCTCCTTGGCAGACACAGGGCGGCCCGTCAGCACCAAATCCAAGGCCCTGGACAGACCAATCAGAGCTGGCAGCCGCACGGTGCCCCCGTCAATCAGGGGTACCCCTGCAACACCACACACCTGTCCTCAAACCTCAAATGACTGGTCTTTGCCTTAAGCTTTGTGAATGCGTAACACAAATCAAAACTCTTTGCTGTGCATGTTGTGGGGTGGAGCTTGGGACTGCGTTTGGTTGTGGTGAGCTCCTATTCAGTTTTATTACATGCAGCCCAACCAGCAGAGGCTTCTTCTAGGCTGTCGACATGTTGGGGGGAGGGGGGGGGGGGGGCAGGAGGGAAGGTCTCATCCTAAAAGAAAAGAAGCGAACAGCAATGAGCAATGACAAAAGATATTTACCCATATACAGCCATTAACATCATGGTAACTAAACTATGAATATCCTTGAGGCTGTGCCGAGAGCACCAGCAGTTCTGCTTAACTTTTCACTCCCAGTTTAAATGCAAAATCAGTTAAAAAAAAAAAAAAAAGGATAAAAATAAAACAACCCATGCGGGCACAGAGGCACTGCAGAAGGGACAGTGACAGTATCCAGGAACTGAAATTTCTTAAAAAGCGGGTGGGGAAAAAAAATGAGAGGGCAGGGTCACAGTCCAGGCATCAGCACACACTGGTTTAGTTCCATGAAGGCTGAACTGGAATTTCAGGTTGCAATAAGCATATCTTTTTACTGCTTTTTTTTTGTATATTTTCTATACCCTTTTACAAAAAAGAAGTAAATGGAAAGTAACTCTTTCAGTCTATACCTACTGATACTTTGCCTGGTGTAAAAACAATTTTGCTTTCACTCATGAACTGACCTAAAGAACAGATCCAGGATCTGTTAGACCATGGTGGAGGTGTGTGCTCTCCTGAACTCCCCTCTAGTTGTTACAGTCATCACTGTCATCATGTCGGGGGCTGGAATAGCTCAGTTGGTGGAGCGCCGGACTCATAATCTTGGGGTTGCGGGTTCGCATCTCCGCCGGGCCGTTTCAGTACAGGGGGATTTTTCCCTCAGAGTTAACATTGGTTCTGACTCCATTCCCCATACAGTCCTTTGAATGAGACTAGAAACCAAGGTTCCGTGTGTGAACGCACGCACAATATCTTGCACACACGTCAAATCCCATCACCAACTTTCGGAAGAGAAGGCCAGTTTGGCCGTTGGTGTGGATGACACGTTACACATAGCATGCACCTTCCCCGAAGTTGGAGTATGGCTGCCTTAATGGCATGATAAAAAAATGGTCATACACACAAAAGTGTCAGAATAATCAACATGATGATTGTGGACACTAAAAGAAAGAAGAAGAGAGATGTCTATCATCAATTTGCTATTATTGTCACTTAAAAGAGAAAAAATTTTTAAAAAACAGAAAAAAAGAACATGTACCCCAACGGCGACAGAAGACGCCCATGATGGCGTTTTCCTCCACAACCCTCAAGTCACACATCAAGGCAAGTTCAAGGCCACCCGCCACAGCGTAGCCATCTATTGCTGCGATGACTGGTTTGCTGAACATCTTCCTTGAGGGTCCCTGGGAAAAATAACATACCTGTTTCACTGCTGACATGTGAAAGTTTCAGACTGTTTTGTGGTATCAAATGCATCCTGTTCTCCCGCAAATAAAAATTTTAAAACGCATGCTCTGTTGATTGAAAATAATGATGTCGATAGATAAACGGAGGTAGGCCTATGTCATGGTGGACAAATCTCTTGTTAAAGTATTTCCTTTTTGTCCTCTTCTTTTTTTTCACACTCTGCAGGCGTGACCACCCATGTAAAGCAAGCATAAGAGCTAGTGCTCATCCTCTGTAAGAGAGCTGAACCTGCTCAACCTTCTAGGTGAGACATCTGCATAGCGAACTTGATGGTTTAATCATAGCGAAGGTCAAGGTCATGCACTCATCAGCTCACCATTTCTGGGTATGATTTTTCTTTCGTTTTCTTTTTTGTGTGTGTGTTCTTCGAACACACTGGCAGCAAAGGTTAAGAATTTGTTCTTGCTTTCACGTTCTGTGTTAACGTGATCAACTCGTAACTTAGAACTACTCACGGAAGTACCATGAAGGATCAGATCACCTCAACATGCTCTGAATGAACAAGGAGCGAAACAGCAAAGTGACGAAAGAGTTCCAAGTCACATGACCAGTTGATCTGTGTATTGCTCTCTTGCAAACTCCCTTGGTGTAGCTTAATGTAGCTAGGCAAGCAAATCAGACACATCTACAGGTACTGTATATTCAGAAACGCTTACATTTAAGCCCCTTACAGTGCAATCTGCCAGAGAAGGTCTTTGCAGTTAAGACTCCCTCTTTGAAAACTTTGGTTTCTTCACCTTCCTCTGTACTCTTTCAGTTTGCCTACACCTAAGACAAGTTTCATAGCTGCAAGAAATGGCATGTGGCCAGCATTTGCTTGCAGACGAAGAAGCAAGAGATGATTAATGAACGAAGAAATGGATGCAAGACAAATTCAGCTGATTTCATGCACGAATAGGAAGAAGCAAGAGATGATTAACGAACGAAGAAATGGATGCAAGACAAATTCAGCTGATTTCATGCACGAATATGGAGAAGTTGCCATTTTGCATGCCCCAGTCAGAGTTATTATGACTGTTGGCCATATTCTTTCACATGCAAGAGAGCTCCAAAGTATGCTAGACTCTCAGACATATTATGGCTGTTGGCCATTTTCTTTCACATGCAAGAGAGCTCCAAAGTATGCTGGACTCTCAGACATATTATGGCTGTTGGCCATTTTCTTTCACATGCAAGAGAGCTCCAAAGTATGCTAGACTCTCAGACATATTATGGCTGTTGGCCATTTTCTTTCACATGCAAGAGAGCTCCAAAGTATGCTAGACTCTCAGACATATTATGGCTGTTGGCCATTTTCTTTCACATGCAAGAGAGCTCCAAAGTATGCTAGACTCTCAGACATATTATGGCTGTTGGCCATTTTCTTTCACATGCAAGAGAACTCCAAAGTATGCTGGACTCTCAGACATATTATGGCTGTTGGCCATTTTCTTTCACATGCAAGAGAACTCCAAAGTATGCTAGACTCTCAGACATATTATGGCTGTTGGCCATTTTCTTTCACATGCAAAAGTGCTCCAAAGTATGCTGACTCTCAGACATATTATGGCTGTTGGCCATTTTCTTTCACATGCAAAGCTCCAAGTATGCTGACTCTCAGACATATTATGGCTGTTGGCCATTTTCTTTCACATGCAAGAGAGCTCTAAAGTATGCTAGGCTCTCTTGCCACTTATCCTTATCCATTTTATTCTGCTGGATTTGAGACTGTGCTATGACACTCCATTGCTTGCTAAAGCCATGATCATTTCTAGCCAACATGCCAGTTGTCTTCTTTTCATCTGATTCCCTCTTTTTTTTTCTCAACTGATTTCTTCTTTTTTTCTTTTTTTTGGGGGGGCTGCTGAAAATTTTTGGAATGTCATTCCCCACTCCCTGGTTGTTTTTTTTTCAACAGATAATATGAAATCTATGTGAAAACGTACTGAAAATACATTTGAAAGCAGCAGATGTGTTATTTTGTGATGCGAAACATGTGCACCACCTTCCCTACCTTCTATCGCACTTTTCATTCATTCACACACAGTTGTTTCCCCCCCCCCCCCCCTTTTTTTTTTTCATTTTCAGGGAGTTGGCATGCATGATCTAGCCTCTGGCCTCTATGAAAATCATGTCCAGTCTACTTCTTCTCAGCAAAACTCCCTCCCATGAAAGGCTGTTTTTTTTTCTCCAGAAGGATTGTCTTTCTGGAGAGGTTGCACTGTGTCCACTCCACCAACCATGCCAGCGTTGTCGGAGTGTTCAGGATCTCCGTAGCTCTGTGGGTCCAGCTGTCTCCCAGACAGGGCCTTCAGGTCAAAGCCAGCACTGAAGCATCCGCCTACATATCACACACACACACACACACACACACACACACACACACACACACACACACACACACACACATGCACACACACACACACACACACACTTACACACACACACAACAGACAAGTTCATCACCCACCTACAACTCACACACACACACACAAACACACACACATGCACACACGCACACACGCACGCACGCATGCACGCACACACACACACACACACACACACACAACACACACACACACACACACACACACACACGCACGCACACACACAGAGAGGCAGACAACGGCTACTATAACATATGTAAATCATTATAATTATCATGGTTTCATATCACATGCACCGAAAACATGTACAGGAAAAGTATGAAAGAACTTCAATGCATACAAAAACAAACAAACAAAAGAATATAAAAAAAAATCGAGGGGGTGGGGGGGGGGGGGGTGGGGGGGGGGGGGGGGGGGGGGGGGGTGAAGCATGGTGATTTTACATCTGGGGCACTGGTTCTAGCTACATATCCATCTTTTCAATCAAAGGTAGGCTTAGACCACAGGAAAAACAATATTGCTGGGGTTGTTTGTTTTTTGGGGGTAGGGGAGGATTATGCTGTCTAATCATCCGCACCATGTCAGAGGCCACACCCTGTTGGTCCTGTCAAAGCTCCAGGCCCAGTACTCCACAGGGAGCAATTAATGCAGGGTCATCATGACGAAACCCACAAAAGAAGACACTGTGCTACTGCTGTGTCACTGCCCTGTTCCCTGTCATGGTCTAGTATATAAAGGACACCACTTACTAAACACCCTGTTGGTGGAAATAATTGCCAAGTCACTGAGCCGTTGCATGGGTGAGATGGTACCAAGAGGTACCATCCTGTCTATCTATCAACCGTCCCGGTAAATGTGTTCATACTGGCAACTTTGAAAAAAACTCACCACAGGCGCAATCATGGAGAGGAAATCAGAGCTGAGATGTTTACAAGAGCAGGGCCTAAAGGGCCACAAATTTTCACACCTCTTTTTTCTGGATGATCAACGACGATGACAATAATGACGATGACAGTATGAGGTTCCATTCTGGTCAAAGACCAATAACAAGGTTGCTGTTCATGCACATTCTTTCATAACATACGCCGGCATTGGCCAGGTCTGAGAGACGCAGACACCTGTAGTGTTGATTAGAAAATTTGAGCAATAGTTATTAAGAGACACACCCATTTCAGATTTACACCGATTAGTGGTGCAGCTTAAAGATTTTTTTCTTAGCTTCCTTTCTTTGCCTTGATGTCAAAGGATGATGTGCTCAGCCAGCTGACTGGCAACAAGCTAATTCATCTAACCTGTCAAAGGAGTGTGGGATAACAGGAGGAGGACAGTGAGCATTTCAAAAGCAAAATCTGATTTGACTTTGTAACAACAAAATTATTTGAAAAACACATTAAAAGAAGATTACTTCGGGATTCATAAACTCCTTCATGTTATTTGACGGGAATGACATCCTTCATTGTAAACAATTTTACATTTACATATTTACGTACATTACCGGTATTTCATATTTACGTACATCACTGTATTATGCAATGTGGTTTACATTGGACTTCAGCTAAAAAGGTAGTCTCCAACGGTGGATTAGGAGGGGGAGGGAGGGGGAGGGGGGGAGGCAGGAAGGGAGACAGTGTCCCACTACAAATATGCAAACTTTTTATCACTTATCATTCTTCAGAACCTGTGGACTGTCAGTTATTCCCATTTCAATGAAACCTCTTTGTGTTCAAGTGCTTTATTCCCCTTGCCTACTACCCCCCCCCCCCCCCCTCTTCCCCCAATCCTGCCATACCTTTTGCTTGCAAGTTTCTTCTGTTGTTGTCACCATTGGGTTTGTCTGGTTTTTTGTTTTGTTTTTTGCTTGCTTTTTTTTTTTTTTTCTGTTTCAGATCAACAGCAAAAATGTCTTCAAGCTAACAGTGAACTGTAAATGAAAAATGCAACAATACAGAGTTATGATTGAGGCGATGTCGCTTGAAAATGATCAAATTTTAAGTTAAATGTTATCAAGTTTCAACCACATGTGAGGATATCACACTCAATCATTTACCGACTATCTAACCTTTGCCATGCAGCACAGCCACTGAGGCGTCTTCCGTTTCCTCAAACGTTCTGAAAGCTTTAATGAGCTCCCTTGCCGTGGCTGGGTTGACACAGTTCCGGACTTCTGGTCGGTTGATGCCAATGGTCATCACTTTACCGAGCTGTTCCACCACCACCAGATCTGCACACAGAGTTTCTTCCCCTGTCAGCATGGCCCAAACATGTTTCACTCTGAAGGCTGAATTTGGGAGGTCTGGTTCAGAGAAAAGACGTGAAGGAGTCAGACAGAGAAAGAACAGAGTTACAGTCAGAAAGCGAGAACAGATGCCAACAGATGAATTCTAACCTCTCTTCTTACCAGTTACAAGCACATTTAGAGAATTCAGTGACTCACGTGGCTTTACATATATGTCAATATGTATAAATGAAACAGACAGGAATCCAAGGTATCTTATTTGTATTCTAGGAAACCTTGGCTTTGTCACCAATATTCATGGCAGCATTGTTCGACCACAAGTGGTGGAGGACAACAGCGTATTTCTTATGAAAAAATGCTATTTTCAAGAGTTTTGTAAGTGGCATGTCTGTCTATATCATTTCCTGAAAGTCCTCCCCATTTATTTTGGTTGTGATATGTTTTATGCCATGTTGTGTCACCAGCACAGAGTATGACAGTGAAGGGCACTGGATGGCTGGTCATTTCTCTGCAATGGAAACAGGCACATCCCAGTACCCGAGCACTGTGGAACACCTGATTCTAACAAAGTGAAATATGATCTTGCACCATGACAACACAAACTGCACCTACTGTTAAGCAAGTTTTCTATCCATTCACTAATCTTGGATCAGATGCTGTTCTAGAGTTTCATATCATTTTAATCACCGTGAGTCGCGTCATTTGGCAGCTTGACAAAGAGCAAAGGCAGAGGACAAAATCTAAGTCAGTTTAGGAGCTCTCATGCAGTTGTAACCAGTCACTGGCTGTAGTAAATAAACAAACAAATAAAATTCTGTTTTTAGAAAAAAAAACACACGTTTTTTTTAAATTTGGAAAATCATTCAAAAAGTAGTTAAGGTTAGAAGCAAAACAGAGAGAGCGAGAGAGAGAGAGAGAGAGAGAGAGAGAGAGAGAGAGAGAAAGAGAGAGAGAGTCAAAAGAAGCAATAACAGAGAGAGAGAGACAGCGAGAAAGAGAGAGAGAGAGAGAGAGAGAGAGAAGAAGAAGAAGAAGGAGAGAGAGAGTGTGGGGGGGGGGGGGGGTTGGAAAGAGGGGAGGGGGCGGGGTATGAAGAGGTGTCCAAAAGGGTTTAAGGTGGATGAGAGTGGGGAAGAGGGGAAACATAAGTATGTGAGGTTTGGGGAAGGGGCAGCCGCATTCAATTTTAGGCAGGTCGAAATACTGTGACTGTTCCCAACTCTTAATCCAAACCCAGTCCATCCATATGTCAACTGAGAAGAATGGTAAATTGTATCCAAGTCAGGAGTCTAGGAAAGTGAGACTTCTTTAATCTTCAGTTTGGAAGGTCAGCCGTCATTTGTGACTATTTAGTATTACTGACCTGTAGACAGTGGCTGACCGAATCTCCTGCAGATGGATTCTACAAGTTGTTCAGGATCAGGATCAGGATTTGGGGAGTTGTATTAAAACAACTTAGTCTATTCAGGCTTTTTACACCCCGTCTATTTTTTGGTGTCTGTTGGTCCTGTTGTTTGACTAGCTCAGTCTTCTTTAACCATCAAAGTCATATTTTATTTGAATTATTGATTCATGTTTATCTATGTGGTTCTTGAATGTATTTGTACTAGGTGCACGTTTGATGTTAGTTGTTAATTTATTCCAATAATTGGTTACTCTGTTAGTAAATGTAAAGTTTGTTAGTGTTATCTTCATTTTAAATTATGAGTAAAACCTTTTTCTTTTGACAGGCAGCTAGATGTTGAGAGCCGTAGCTTCTGTCGTAGCAATCCTACTGTCAAGTTCTGGAGTGGCAGACGAATTCGGTGAAGAGCCGCCATTTTGACGATCACGTGATAATGTAAATCATGTGATAGGCTATCAGACAAAATCTCAAGGATCTTGAATCTTTGAAAAAAAAAAAATTTCAATCGTGTGTTAATACAGATGTGATATTTGATGCTTTGTAACGATATGATCTCAGCCACAAAAGAAAAACACGACCAAAAGCTAGAAAAAATCTAAGCCTATCGCGAGAATTCGCGAAGCAGTCAGAGACATTAGTGTGTCAAAATGGCGTCTAGTACGAGTACGGTACTTACAGTAGGCGGCGATCGAACTACAGGCCAGTCTGTCCGAACACAAAATGGTAAGAGAAGGTCTCAAAGTTGATGTGTTAATTTGTCTACGTCACTTTCATTTGAAACTACGGAAGTATATTGCTTACTGATATCGTTTTTAAGACCGGTTTCTAACATGCCGAGGCATGCGTTTCACGTGGTCTGTTCCTGCCAATTCTGGAACTTTCTGGTCTTGTCATTCGTTAACTTTTTTCTTTTTGAATGAAAGCATAATGTATAACATGGAATATCACCTGGAAAGTTGGTTCTGTGTTCCTGAGTTGATAGCATTTAATACCTGAGTCAGGTGATTAAACCATTCGTCACTATGAGTATGACTGGATTCCTTGTTTTATGATAATCATAATTGAAATGAATACATTGTCTGAAAGTGAAACTGTTTTAAAAGTTAGTACTATCTTCAAATGCTTTTAAAGGTTTCAGTGAGATATCCTTTGATATGCCGAGTTGGGTTTTTTTTTTCCTTTTTTTTTTTAATGAGTATAATTCTGCAAAGACAGCAGTCTTAAATTAATCTGTCTTGATAGTTCATACTTTACATTCTTTGACATGATTTTGGTTGCTAATGCTAAATTCTCAGTACTTGTTTGGTGGAATGTGAATGGCGTTTAAGGTATAGGTACCGGATCGTATTCCTCTAGATGTGAGTGAAACAATGACTTAAATGCAACGATAAGTATGTCAGTGGACTATAGAGGAAAATGTTATGATTTAAAATAAAAAAAACAATTGAACAAGACTAGTACAGTTATCTTGAAGTCCTGAATGTGATGCTACTTCAGTAGTTGCTACTCATGTTCATCCATCAAGTCAACAAGGAACATGAGTAATAACTAGCATCACAGTCTTTCAAGTTAAGTTTTACTGGTCATATTTAATCACTTTTTTTTTCTTTAATTGTTTCCAAGGCTGAGGTCACGAAGGTGACAGGAGGTCAGGCTATTAAGACTGTCACATCATCAATCACTTAAAAATCATTCAGAAAATTTAAACCAGTGATTTCGGCTCGGTTTCCTTTAAATTTTGCAGACAGTCTTAAAAAAAAAATACATGTGTCGAAAAACTTAAAACTAGTTAAAGAAAACGAAGTACACTGAGCTTTTTGGCTTCATTGAAGCTGCTGACATAAAAGCACACCTGCTGACTTAGGGTAAATATACATGTATCGAAAAACTTAAAGAAAACGAAGTACACCGAGCTGTTTGGTTTCATTGAAGCTGCTCAGCTGACACAAAAGCACACTTGCTGACTTTTAGGGCATGCTGACCTGAAAGCACACAATGCAATACATTAACCTGAGCCAGCAGGTGTGAGGGACAATCCCGACACTATGTCTTGCTACCTTATGTGGATGGGATTCATGATTTTTGCTTTTCGCCAGTGGAAGTTGTAATTGAAAGACCTACACACAAAAGCGAACACCCTGCAGTATGGAGTGTCAGTTACACATGTGTTGACCATCACCAAAAAGAAACAAACAAATTTCAGCTGCCGATGGACCCAGTTGTTTTGTCCATGTTATCATGATAACCACAGCTTTTTATTTTTTTCTTTGGCCTTTGAATCTGCTACCGTGATCATGGAAAGACAAGGCAGGTGAAACTAAGAAGGCATAACTGAGTCAGAGTGAGAAAAGGTAAGATTTGAGAGCAGTGATAATCATTATGCACTAATGTGCATCTCAGATGCATAAAATTTCCATCAGACACACTGGAATTCAAGACAATGCTTGATTAAGTGTACCAAAATTTACCGTGACACAATTACTTTCTACAATACAACTTTGAACTGCATGTCATGAACTGCACTCTTGTCCGATCCACCACAATTGAAGTTGGTAAAAACATAACCTTCCTCGACCTTTTTGGAACATTTTGAATCAGTGAACAACTTCTGCTTGTGAATTTTTCTCTGCTGAAATTCAACAAGAGTCTTCAAAAAAAGACTATTCGGTCTCTGTTTGAAGATTGGACTACAAATTACATGACTTGGCCAGATGTGAAAAGCATGGCAAACTCGGTGGATTTCAGTTTTCTAGAATCTAAATTACAGCTCAGCAAAAGTCGAGAGATCTATATAACATGGCCAGCTGGTACAATTAAAATGGGTGTGTTACATATGTACATAGACTCTTGAAACCTGAAGAAAATATGGAAATAAGTTTTATGCATGAAAATTCATTTCTCCGCATCAGGATACTGCTCTGGCCTTGGCTAGAGAGAGTAAAAAGGGTTTCAGCTTAAAGCCAAACTGCCGCTATTGTCCCCATGATCCCAAAGCCGAACTCCCCCTATTGTCCCCATGATCCCAAAGCCAAAAATGCCCCTGTTGTCCCCATGATCCCAGGGTCTAATTCTAATTCATGGGGAAAGTGGTAACACAAATGTCCAGACTAAACAGACTAGTTGAATGAGACAGTCCCACTGAAATCGGAGTTGATGGTAGGCAACTTCAGGAAAGTCTGTGACTAAACTGCAGACCAAACAGACTAGTTGTATGAGACAATCCCAATGAAATCGGAATTCACAGCGGGCAACTTCAGAAAAGCCTGTGACTGAACTGCAGATCAAAGGGGTAAACTTTAGTCCACTGATTTTGCTGGACTGCACCTTGTGCGCTCAAACTTTTGTGAAAGACAATGACTGATACTAGTAATAGCTGTCTTACTACTGATGCGGCAGGTAATGTTTATGTATAGGATGGGTGCTTTCTTTTAGCTTTTCTCCTTTCCTTTCCACCTACCTCCCTTCCTCCTTTTCTTTCTCTCTTTCCTTCCCCCCCCCCCCCCCTTTTTTTTTTTTTTTTTTTTGTTATCCTTTCTTCCTTCTTTTTTGTTCCATCTTTCATTTTATTTCATCTTTTCTCCTTTCTTCTTTTAGTTTTTTTTTTTTTTTTTTTGCCGCTTTATTTTTATTCCTTTCATTTTTTTCCCCCTGTCTTAGTTTTCTTTTTTCTTTGTTTCTTCCTTACGTCCCTCATTTTTGTTTTACTCCCTTCCTTCCTTTCTTCCTTTTTCTCTTTCCGTTTCCTTCTTTTCTTTCTTTCCTTTCTTCCATCTTTTCTTTTTTTTTTTCCTTCTGTCTTTTCGCCTTCATCTTTCCTTTTTTCTTTCATTGCCCCTTTCTTCTAGCCTTTCTTTCATTCTTTCTTTCATTTTTTCTTCCTTGCATGCTTGGTTCCTTTTTTTCACTCTGTCTTTCTCTCTTTCTTTCTTTTTAATCTTTCTTTCTGTATACCTTCCTTCATTAACCCCCATTAAAAAAAAAATTGTATCTTCCTCTCCTTTCCTTCCTATCTTTTTCTTCCTCCATGTCTTTTTTCTTTTCTTTTTACTCTCTCCTCTCTCTCTCTCTCTCTCTCTCTCTCTCTCTCTCTCTCTCTCTCTCTCTCTCATCCTTTCAATCTTTTCCTTCTTTTTCCTATGTTCCATCATTTACTTAGCTTTTTTTTCCCTTCCTTTCCTCCCCCCCCCCCCCCCCCCCCCCCCCCCCCGATTTCTTTTTCTCAACTCTTGTTTCTTTCTTTTTGTCTTCCTTCCTTGTCCCCTTTCTTCCTTTTTCTCATTTTCTTTCATCTTTCCATTTTGTCTTTTTTCTTCCTTTCTTTTTTTCCTTTCTCAATCCATGTCTTTCTTCTTTTCATCTTTAAATCTATCCTTTCCTCTTCCTTCCATGGTTTGTTTCTTTTACTAGTTTTAGATTAATTCTTTTTTTCTTTTTTTCTTCCTTTGTTTCTTCCTTCCCATCTTTCTTTTCCCTTTCTTCATTCCTTTTTTGCTTCCTTTTTTTTTTTCCTTCTCCCCCCCCCCCCCCCCCCCCTTTTTTTTTTTTTTTAAACTACTGTTGCAGAAGTTGGTAGTTTCATTTCAGTGTCATGTTCTAGTCAAGAGAAGCCTCGCTTCACTGCAGTGTCTTTCAATCATGGTGAAATTTGGCTTCTTGGTGCACTTTGCCATCACGATTTATGAAATCAAGATAGCAGCAGACCGCATGCACACTGAAAAGCTTATTTAGGAAAACCCAGTGAAGTCAAGGACTGCTGACGAGAAATACAGACATTCGTCGTCAGACCTTTACCCCAGGCTCATTGATACCGACTTTGCTGTGGCAAAAGTCTTGACGTTCAAATTCCTGACATTCAAAGACTGGATGGTTTGCTGTATACCTAAAGAACAGAAGTCAGCCTCAGAGAATTACTTGTCAGGCTCCCAAATTTGACTATACAGGGTTGGCATCTGTTTTTCATGGGTGAAGCAAACGGTTGCCTGTGTCTTGAGACAGTTGAGTTTGATGGTCTTTCTTTGCTACCAGTTTGAAGGAAGGAAAGTATGGACTAATAATTCGGTCAATTTGTCTCCCATTTCTTGATTGTGGTGGTGCCTACTGTGTGCTGGTTGGTTGTTATAAACGTTTGATCATGAACTGTAATACAAACTCTAGCGCTGAGAAGGTATGGCTTGATAAAGTGGAGCTGAAATAAATAAATTCATGGTTTTAAACTGAAGTAAATACTCTTTTACAGTTGTCAACATCATTTACTTTTCTGGTCTTTTGTCCATAAATTGTCTTGTTGGGACATACAATTCTACAACACATGTTATAGTACAGGATTTTTGCGTGTGTTGCTCTTTTCATTCTGCATTAATAAATATTTGTTATGATTGGCTTCCAGTGTGTTAGCTGTTAGCAATAGCAAAGACAGAATTCAGTTGTTGGTTGTTTTTTTTTGGCAAAGGAGTGATTTGGTTATGGTATGTGTGCAGTTCTGGCAGCATGTTCCATTGCCAATATTGTGAAGAGCAGTCTTGGGCCAGTGGGCCTGGACAAAATGTTGGTGGATGACATAGGGGTAAGTGATTGTTTGGCATTTTTATGAGTCACTGATTTTTTTTCTTTTTTGAATTATATATGATCAGGGAGTGTAAAACTAAGGGGAGGGCCTAACACTCTCAGCATAGTGTAATTATTAGCCTTAAGCTGACGGTAACTCGGCTACCATGTAATAATCGTTTAATTTACTTTTATGTTCTTTGTTTGGGAAGTGCTTTTACAGTGGTCTGACTTGTTTTGTGATGTGACTTTTCTTGAGAGGTTGATGGCCCTGAAAAGGCCCTGTGTGGTCGGCTGGGGTGAAAGGATTAAAACCTGAAGCATGTGTTTATAACTACACCACTGCATGTAAGGCAAATAGAAATCTAGATTGGTCAGCCTATACAGGTGTAGCTTGGAGAGATTAAACATACTTACTCGTCTATGGGGAGATATTTAAGGGCATTGACTAATTACTATGTTGTGAGTGTAATTGAGTTTATTGAGTGGTGCTGTGTTCTTTAAAGACAGATGCTGGCTGACCCTGTAACTGTCCATTTTTCTTCAAGTTTCGTTGTTTTTATTCCTTCTTGAACGTCCTATAAAAAAAAAAGTACATGTTTTTTTCCTGCCATGAAAAACGAAAGATTAACAGCTGCAGAAGTTTATAGATAGTGTTTACTGTTTATACTGGAAAATTGTTTTGGAAATCTCATTTTAATCAAATGCGTTACGATGAGTTAATGTTTTTTAGTAATGTTTGGGAACATATTTACAAGACATACCTAATCTCAAAAACACAGTTGGAAATGTAGATTGTAGGTAAATGTAAGGGGTAATGCGTGTAAAATGGAAAATCTGATTCGTCCAATTTTTTTTCTTCTTTTTTTGAACTTTGGTCCCAGAGCAGATTCGTTCAACAGCCCCCTTTCTCCCTCTGTTGCTTTGGTGCTTATGATGAAAAAAAAGCATGATATTAACTTCTGTCTTTTCTCGGTGTGTCAGTTTTCGTCTTGATTTTTTATGTCAAAGACACCGCTGCTTGAGAATGAAGGGCAACAGAGGCAAAATGATTCAGATCTTGCGGCTCAACACCACTACCAAAGTGATTCAGCGGCAGTGCAATGTCTCCTCGTGTATTGACTGACTATGACCTGATCATTGATGTTATTGGGATGCTGGGACTGTGGGATGATGATCTTGTGTATGCCTGTGCAGAACATGTTTTGCAGGAGTAATGCCACCGAAAGCACAGCAGGTGAGACAGCAAAGCAAAAAGAACTAATTGTTGCAGGTAGTCACTCTAGAAGGTGAAAACTCTCGTGTACTTTTCAGATGTTGACAGCGAGAACTGAATTAAGATGTGATGTGGAGTATGTGTGTGTGTGTGTCAGGATGTGACGATCACCAATGACGGCGCCACCATTCTGAAGCTGTTGGAGGTGGAACATCCAGCAGCCAAGGTTCTGGTGGAACTGGCAGACCTCCAGGACCAAGAAGTGGGCGACGGCACCACCAGTGTGGTCAGTGTGTGTGTGTGTGAGCGTGCATGCGGGGGTGGGCGGGCGTGCGTGCTTGTGAGTGGTGTTTTTGATATCAGGCATGGTACATATCCGCGAATTCACGGAAATCCGCGAAAAGCAAGAAAGAAAAAAAAAACGAGCCGCGCCCGACGAGACTGGCCCTTTTAGTTCGTTTCAGGTCGTTCGCTTCAAGCCTTCGTCTCGCAAGAAGTAGCATTAAGCAGGACTACTTCCGCGCATGCGCTTTCGTGACATTCGCCACTGCTTTCCGCTCTGGGTCGACGTGATCGAATTTGAACAAGATTAAAGAAAAAGAAGGAAAAAATAAAAATGCCAAAGCGTACAGACATGGTTCCACGAAATTCTCCGACAGAAGATATTGATGCTGGTGTGGCAAACAAATGGCGATGGGATTGGCTGAACAGGAGCCACGAAAATGAAATGTTTTTGTCATGCTTGGAAAAGTTGAGAGACTTCCCACCACATTTTGGAGAAAGAAAAAGAAGAAAGAAAGAAAAAGTTTGAACTTTTCCAGAAGGAACACATTCGGCTGGCTTCAAAGAGAACAGCCATTGAACATTACAGACAGGAGGCAAAGAGAATGAGGTTTGGACATTACAAAAAGCAGGCTTTGCTCGTGAAGCAGATGGCTTAGAAATCGGGCAAAAAGTACTCTTCATCTCATTCACATTGCTTGCACTGAACAGACACATAACTTAAAATTTGTACGTTAAAAAAGACACAAAACTTAAACTCATTTTGTACTGTATTCAGATAGAAAAAGTAAAAGGAGTAACTAATGTAGAGGAGACGGATCATAAAAGAATTGAACAGACATAGTAAACAAAACTGGAACTCAAGACATGAAACAGACTGCTACTTTGCTGTGCTGTGCTGTGCTGTGTTGGTGGTGCTGGACATGATGACCAAAGTTGTGCAAAATGAGGGGTCTCCTGTGTGTACACTGTGCGTGTGCTTCACTGTCATAGTAAGTAAAGCGTTTACAATTTGATTTAATGTATGCCACCTAAAGCATTTTTGCTATGTGATTACTTGGGTTTAAAACCTCCTTTGGGTTGAAGGAATGACTGATAAAGTGATTCTAGGAGAGCTTATTTTATGGCAGAAATTGCTTAGTATGAAGAACTGAAATTAGTTCAAGGAGAGGCTTTTATACAGGCTAGAATTGCTGAAAAACCTTCAGCTTCAGGGGCCGTTAGCCCCTGACCCCCAAAAGGGGCTCTGCCCCTTGACCCCGCCAGGGGGCGTTGCCCCCTGGGCCCCCAACCATTTTCAGGGAAAAATGATTTTCCTCCAGTACCATGCCTGAATATAAATGTCATTATATGGCAGCAGGGCACCCGCTGGCTACTGCTTTTGTTAGTCATCTTGTTTAGAGGATGATCATTGAGCATCTCAGTTGTTATCTTTACATTTCAGCCATGTTACCAACATTGCCATTTTTTCCTTTGTAAAAAGGATGCATTGTACTTTGACCCTATCAAGAAATGAAAGGCGTCACTTTAGATTTTCCTCTGGATAAATCATGTATATGATCTGCAGGCTAATATAGTAAATGTTGATTTGCTGTTGTTAAACACACTGTAGAATTTTAAGAACAGCTGTATTTCAGTTTTTAGCAGCGACTGCCATATTTCAATTTTATAGGGTCAGGTGATGCCTGAAACATTTTTATTGAGTTTTTGGGGTTGTAAATCCAGTCACATCTTTGCTTTTCTTAGATCGACAGGTTGAATTTGTAGTTGTAGTAGACATGAGCCATATTGAATGTTGATTTTGCATATCACCATTTTAATGATACTGTATGCTACAGTTTCTTTCTTGTTCCAGTTAAATTAAAGACGTTTGTGTTTTCTATGCATGTAACACAGAGAGGATGCGTTAGAACATGCTTTTTGTCTGGTACATCTATTTGTGTGTGTAACACGGCTGTTCAGAGCAGGCCACTTAGTTTTGAGAGGAAGGGGAGTTTACAGCTTGCCCACAGCTGCAGAGGCCAAGCCGTGAATGCAGGTCAGGGAAAGGGGTGTTTTTCTACAGGCTGCTCCCCACCAGCCAGCTAACTGTGCTGTACTCGGCGAACTGAATGTCATTTGTGTAAAGCCAGTCTGGCAACAATGTGTTCGGCATTGCTGAGCGGCCATTACAAGTGGGGCTGTTAGTTTGATAATTAGTGGTTGTCATGAAAAACGTAATATATCTGTGTTTTTGAGATGACTGAATAGGCGAATTCCCACAATTCTTTTAATACCAAACTTGACTAGGTTTATTTTCCTGTAGATAATGTAGATACGGCATGAAAGCTTGTACACAAGTGGTCAGGCGATATTCAAACAATGACAACACACAGACAGTTGTGCAAAAATGACGTCATCACTTTCTGGGAAAAGTTAATTTTCCCTAGTGAACTAGTACACAAGTTTGATACATGCCTCTGCTTGGACTACAACAACAAAAATGTTGGATCAGAAATGTGTAAGCCTTGTTTGTTCGGCCCTTTAACTAAGTGTCTCGCATTGGACGGAAAAATAAAGCTGTGGTAAGTGTGTGTGTGTGTGTGTTAATATCATGGATGCCCTTTAAAGTAATGAAAATGAAAGAAAGTGAATATAAACAGCAAAAGACAGTATACAGTCACATTCAGACGATAAAGTGACAGTTGGAGGAATCAGGGACCCTTGTACTAGGTTTTGACCCAGGAGTCCCAGGACCCTTTAGAATTGTGTTTGGAATCCCTGGACCCTTTCAGTACAACATGGGGAGCCCTGCATAGTGTGTATAAGTGAATGTGTGTTTGAACAGAGTACGAAGTCGCACATAATCAGGATAGGAGGTTGACTATGATTTGTTACTGAAATACGCATTGAATTAGCTTGGTTTGTGCGTATCTAGATGGTTTTGATTTGAAGTCAGTTGTAAGAT
Source organism: Conus canariensis (assembly GCA_033310375.1). Classification (NCBI taxonomy): domain Eukaryota; kingdom Metazoa; phylum Mollusca; class Gastropoda; order Neogastropoda; family Conidae; genus Conus; species Conus canariensis. Next base: position 16,227,260 of record CM065742.1, on the reverse strand, counting down.
GGGAGTGTGATGTTGAATGTCATGCATTCATGAACAGTAGAGAGTACTTTGTGAACACAATGCCTTGCTTGCCTTTCAAAGGTGATCATGGCAGCTGAGCTGTTGAAGAATGCTGACGACCTGGTGAAATGTAAGATCCATCCCACTTCCATCATCAGTGGATACAGGCTAGCCTGCAAGTATGGGACTTGCCTTTTCGACTCTTTGTGTGTGCGTGTGTGTGTGTGTGTGCGTGTGCGTGTGTGTGTGTGTGTGTGTGTGTGTGTGTGTGTGTGTATGTGTCTGCATGTGAGAGAGAGAGAAAGGGAGAGATTTTGTTTTTGAACTTCAATTCACACTTTGTGTGTGTGTGTGTGTGTGTGTGTGTGTGTGTGCAAGCTTTTTGTTTGTTTGCTTGTTTGTTTTTGATTCTTCATAAACAGATTCTACCTAAATATCAGCTCTCACTCCTGTCAAAAATGTCTGAAAATGTGTATGCCTGGTTTTAAGTTCAATTTCTTTATTGTTCACAGAATATAGTAATGAAAATTTGGGATAATGCTAAAAAGTCATTGCTGAGCATCTTGCCATTTCATTTGTTCTGACATTTTTTTTCCGCAAGAGTGAATTTTTGTTTTGTTTTACTTTATCATTCAGCCATGGTTAAATGAAGTACAGTAGATTAAAGATCTTTTAACTTCGTGCAGGAAATTACTTATTCAATCACAGTCAAGTAAATTGGTTCAACAATCGAAACTAAATCATGCGTTGGCTATCATCAGACATGCATTTACATTTGCAGTGTGTTTTAATAGACCAGGTAATTTGTCTGCAAATTATGTTATGCTACAGTTGCTGCGTTCAGGTTCACACTCTTCAGCATCCCATTGTCATTTTGTTAAAGTTTCAGTTACAGAAGAGCTTTAAATCTCCATGGATTTTTTTGTTTAATTCTGGCTTGAATAACTCCTTTTTGATGTCATTTGAGTCACCAGTCGGCAAAAAGTCGCCAATGTCCAGTAAGAATTTAAGGGGGAAAAAAGAGACATGATCAGTAAAGTCAGAAAAGTCACTTAACAGTTGAACACAATTTTTGACTCGGACTGTTTACATCAAGTACAAGTTTATCTTCACACCGTATTGCTGGATTAGACTTTTAAAGCATAATATGTGGAGCAGTTGTCAGAACCAGCATTTGCCATGATTGTCTCAGAAGCAAAAGAAAAAAAAAGAAAAGAAGAAAAGAGAAAAATAAAATTATTTTAAAGAATGATTAGCAAAACTGTCAAACATAAGCAAAATGATACTGAGCTGCCAAACGAAAGAACAAATTACAAAACAGACAAAATGCATTTCAACCTGTTAGGTCTTCTTAATGCTGATTATCAAACAAATGTGAACAAAACAACAATTGGTAAAATTAATTGCATACAAAAACTACTATAACATGCTTCACATAGGTATGGTAACACTCGCACACAAAACGCACATGCACACACATACACACACACACACACACACACACACACACACACAGCCACAGGCTTGCATTCTCTCTCTCTCTCTCTCTCTCTCTCCTCTCTCTCTCTCTTTCTCTCTCACACACACACACACACACACACACACACACACACACAGAGAACATGACAGAACAGTTTCAAAAGCTGTTTGTTAAAAAGCGTTCTGTCAGTATTTCACTGTACGTTTGCGCAGAGAGGCAGTCAAATACATCCAGGACCACCTGACCATTCCTGTGGATGAACTGGGGCGCGACTGCATCACCAGTGTGGCCAAGACCAGCATGTCCAGCAAAATCATTGGACCGTATCCTCTGTGGCTGCCTTGCCTTGGTCAATGGTGTTTAACGTTATTAACCTTCGAAGATTTCTTTGATTTTCAAGAGTTCTCTTACCATACAAGAGAGGCCGTGTGATGCACTACTTTAAAGAACTTTCTTTAGAAAACAAGAATAGGACTAAAAGGTTGATAAACAGTTGTCCTGTTCTCCTCCCATTCCCCTATTACCATCCTCCCACTCCACACCCCTCACCCATACCACCTCCAAGAAAGGACACTTGAAGATTGTGTTTCTCTGCGCAGTGGGCTGAAGAATCATACGTTTGTAATCAGAAAGTGATATATTGGCAAGTCAGGCATTGTTATGTTTGCTGTTTTCCAGAATCATATGCGCACTATATCCATACAATTGTGCATTTTGCAGAACAAAGGGTTGAGTACTTTGTAATGTGAACATCTGGGTTTTTTTAAATATTGGTCTATTGACTTGTTGAGCACAGCATGGTTTTGACAAGACCCATAAGCAAAGTTCATCCAAACCTGTTGATCTGTTTATCTTAACAGGTGTTTAGGTTTTATATGTTTGCCATTCAACATTTGTAATTTCCAAGGTATAAACCACACTATTATGTGAGCTGCACTTCTGGAGGGGGGGGGGGGGGGGGGAGTTGGGGTGGAGAAGCAACTCACAGATGGCAGACAGTCAATTAAATGAGAAAAAAAAGAAAAACCAATGAAAAAGGATAGCGAAAGTGCAAACACTGTGTAAACAATGTATTCTGAAGTATGACTATCATGAACTGGCAAGCAAACAGGAAACGACAATACATACAGTGACAGGAAAAGTCAGCTGTCAGATTCTTTTTCAACGCTGTTCTTAGAAGCATTAAAGCCGCTGAAGGGCTCGGTCTTCAGTGTCAGACATGTAGGGTGTCAAGAACTCGGCATCGACGTCAGCCATGCTGTCTGTGTATTTCTGCCTCAGCTTTTGTTGTTACTGTAACTTCTCTGTCGTCTGCTGTCGAGATTATGACAATTTTTTTTTTAATTGCCAGTAATTGTGGCCTGCTGCAATTAAAAAAAAAAATTTTTTTTTTGTTCAAGCAGCAGTAGAGCTTACCAACTGAATATGCCATTGTCAGACCATCAACTAGATCTACTGTAAGATTGCCCTTACGATGAGTCAGATCGATAGCTTTCAGTTTGAAATTTGCGTCATACTGATAGGCTTGGCTTCTCAACTTTGGCATTTTTGTTTGATTATGGACCAGTGACTGATCAAGCAAACATCATGTTCACAGTTCAGCTGTTGTTGACGACACCCATTTTGCGTGTCGCCTATGAATCATTCTTTCTGTGAAAAATCAAACGAACTCAATGGCTGTAAACATTGGTTTGAAGTTTGTCTGATCAACTGCAGGTCAGTAGAAGAGAACCCTATGCAGTGTTAAGAATAGAAATGGGGAAGAATACATGAATAGGCAGTTGCTGGTGTAGTACTAAGGAGCCACAGGAGTTGGAGTTTAGGGAAAAAAGTATTGGCTCAGTGGTTGAAAAGTATGGTAGGTTAGTACAGGAAAAGGAGGCAGTGGAGTCGCTGGATTTACATGAATACATACTCTTTGGAACAAGTTATTCACAGGTCCTTGCTGGTATGCTTGCATCATGTATTAGAAATACTGTTAATGAGCCTTGACGAGGGTCAGTGACTCCGACCTGTTCTCCAGTATGGTGGTGGATGCCGCCGTGGCCGTCAAGACAGCTGATGGCAAGGGAGGTTACCGCTATCCCATCAAGGCTGTCAACATCCTCAAAGCTCATGGTCGCAGCAGTCGCGAGTCCACCCTTGTGCACGGCTATGCGCTCAACTGCACTGTCGCCTCACAGGGTGAGTACAGAATATTGTGGTTTTCCCATGTTTGTTTTTGACTTTTTTGTGTGTTGGTTTCATTTTTGTTTAATTGTCAGTGTGTGTGTGTGTGTGATGGGCTTGAATTTCTTCTCATATGCATGGCATACAGTGCCGTTTTTTTTTTTTCTGGTTTTTGGAGAGAAGTACTTTTTTTTTTCAAATCTACTGTTTGACTGTTACCACATCCACATTATATGAAACGTGGTGACAGTCCTGAGATAACCTCTGCTGTTGACGGGACTATAATTTTAATCTTAATCTTAATCCACATTATAGTGGAAACATACCAAGCTCTGTACCAAAAAAAAAAAAAAGAAGAAAAGAAGACAAAAACAGGAAAACAACTCTAGACATCTTGTGTATGGAAATTTTGGGAGAGAAAAAAACAACAGGAGGGGAGAGGCAGGGGAATTATTGTGCCATCATTGTTTACTGTACTCTGATTAGGGAAGTGTCATATGTCCAACTACCCTTATTCTATCATAAATCTGTGTTTATTTGATAAACATGGTTGGTGATCAGATGATTGATTTGAATAGAAATTTATTCGGAAAGATCGTCCTATGATTTGTACCTCCCCAGTTTTTTTATTACGGAAAGGATATGAATAAATGAATACTTGTATTATATTTGCAAGTGTATATTTGTGGATGAGTGAGTGATTCTGTCTGCGTTAACGCATGTGTATAGGTGTGATTCATACTAGTGGGTCTTGAGATCCCCATCCAACTTGCATGCAGACAGCGTGTTGTCTGTGTGCACTTACATGGGGGACATTGACGCTGAAGTCAGCACTGAGTCCTGTCGTTGTGACTGAGGCTCATGGGGACGACAGGACAAGACCCCAGTGAATACAATGCCCTTTCAGCAGGGTGATTTCACTCATCTAGTTTGTGTTTGAATGCATGGAGAGTGGGGGGGGGGGGAGCATGAAATTGCATATTTGGGATGTATGAGTTGGTGTGTGAATTAGTGTGTGTGTGTGTTCATGAGAGGTTTGGGTGAGAAGGGTGTCAAGTCCTCGCTGGTTTGTTTTGCTCCGGCTCAGAGCTGCCTTTTGTTTGCTTCCCTTTCGACGTAGCCTGCTTTGATTTTGTTGACAATGCTACATGGGTACACTTTGTGACAAACTTCTGTGCCCCCCCCCCCCCCCCCCCCATTTTTTTTTTTTTTTTTTTTAATAAGAAAAACATGTTTCACAGACTTAATGACAGCTAAACAGAACTGAGATAATATATATTGATAGACAGTAGATTTATTTTGTCAAAAAATGGCCAAGTTCAGTAAGGAGAGGAAGAAAAATTAGAAGAAAAATCACCGTAGACAGTCACAATCTTGTTGCTTGGTTTCGTTGTCAGCCGTATTGATTTTTCTTTAGGTCAAGTCGAAACCATGTGATGCCTAACAAGATTTCCAAGGTGTTAGTCCACCTTCATGTCATTTGTGAAGTGAATTCAACTGAAAATGCTGCTGAGTTTGACTAGTTGCATCACATACGAGTGCTATGCTTGAATTTGGATTGTTGCGTTTAACATGTTACACTTCTGTCTTTTGAGAGCTTGGCAGTTTTGCCTGCTACTTGTTTACCTTCTCTTGAAAGTTCACCGTGGGTCTTTTATTACTGGTATTACTTTCATGCGTTTTCTTAGTCCCAGCAGTGTAAGGAGCTCTAGAAATATGGTGTTGGAAAGAATGGATTTTGGATGGGTGCCACATTTTGAAAAGCCCTGACAACTTGTATGTAGATGGTGTCTTGTCTTTGTGTACTTTGATGGGGAAGCTGACTGAAGATTAAGTGCTGACCTTGTGGTAGAGACTCGGGCAACCACAGGTCTGGTTGCTGTCATCTCATGTTGTGGCATTGTGTCATGCCTCCCTGTAGTTTCTGCTGCCTTGTTTGCCTTGTTCTCCTACCCCTCTGCCCTTGCACCCACCCTACCCCCTGCCCTTCTCCATTCATTTGTGTGGGTGCATTTCTTTATGTTGGAGAGCACTGAAGTAAACAAAACAAAACTGGATGGGGAAGAGGGTTCTTTGTGTTTGTGTGCATGCGTTTGTGTGTGTGTGTTTGTGTGTGTGCAGTGTTAAACTCGGAAGGGAGATATAAATAAGGCAGTGTACAACTCAACGGTGTGGGAGATGATTACACACAAATTGATGAAGTCAGATTTACAATAATTTTGGTTTGGTTTGTTTTGTTTTTCCCCCATTTTGATTTGGTGTCCAGTGCTCTAAGTGTGAAAGAAATGAAAATTACTGTTTTGACATCATAATTCACTCTCCTCTTCCTAAGCTCTAATAAAAATGCATGTGAAAATTCCAACATTAACCATGACCATTTTCATGTCAAACAGTAATCATTACTGTTATGTCTGAAACCAGTGTTGTCATAAAGGAAACAGGAATTACCAATATTTGAAGCTGATAATCTTGTCACATAGCAGGGCTTTAGTTGTTTGTGCAAAGCCATTGGGTTGCAGCCGGAAGCACGACAGGATGGAGTTAGAGACACTTTGTTTCTGTGCAGGCCATGTTGCAGATGGAAGTTTGCTGTGTGTTGTAGAACAGCTTTGCGGAATAGGACATATACTGTGTGCTATATTGTTGGCAGCAGTGTTCACATTAGTATTGTTGTTGCATTGTGGTGCAGCCATGCCACGCAGGATAGCGGACGCCAAGATTGCCTGCTTGGACTTCAATCTGCAGAAAGCCAAGATGCACCTGGGAGTTCAGGTGCTGATTGAAGACCCTACCCACCTGGATGGAGTCAGGCAGAGGTCAGCACTATCTCCACCCCTCCCACTCTTCGTCTGTCATGCCCGTCCCTCACTCTTACTTCCACTGTTCTCACACACCCTCCTCTGTCTCTCGCTCCGTGTCTTCCCTCCTCTCACTCTCTCATTCTCCCCTCCTCTCTCTTTCTCTCTGTCTCCCTCTCTCCTGTCTCTTTCCCCTATTCTCATCATCCTCCCTCTCTCCTTCTCTTTTTCCCTCCCTTTCTCTTACTCATGTACATGCACATACACAAGCATGTACACACACACACACACACACACACACACACACACACACACACACACACACACACACACTCATACACGTATACACACACATTTAGACACATGTACAGATAAATGAACATACATGAGTGCCCGCACACTCACACACACACACACACACACACACACACACACACACACACACACACACCGTATACACACACATTTAGACACATGTACAGATAAATGAACATACATGAGTGCCCGCACCCACCCACCCTCCCAAACACACACACACACACACACACACACACACACACACACACACACACAGCTTGGTTTTATCACCCTTTTAATATTGTGTGTGAGGGAGCACACATAAACATGCAAGCATGAGCGCACATAGCTCTGTTTTAATTCACTCTGTACATTTTGTGTGAGGGAGCCAAAATTGTAGCATATGACCATTGTCTGATCACCGTCAGCCAGTTGGTTTTCCAGTTGCCACAAAATCTAGTCATGGGCTGTTTACACTTTTAAGTGTCTTTAACATATATTTCATAAATTTCATGTTGCTTTAATTGAAAAAAAAAATCTTTTTTTTACTGGCACAGCTTTTTTGTTTTTTTCTGAATTTTTCATCATTTGTGTAAAGCTGAAACATTACGCAAACAGCGATTCACTCTTGAATAAACATCATTGCATTTTCAGCCTTTAGAAGTGAAGATGCTCTTGAAAAACTTTCTTTTATATTTGAAAAAAGAAAACATATGCTAACCCTGTTATCAGGCTATGGTTTACAGGCAATGTTGGGCAGACTGGTATTTAAAAGGTGAAATGATACTTAGAACATGATTCACATTGTCATGGCAACATACTGGCATCATCACTCTGTTACTGATGGGTGGCAGACAACAGGAGCAAAGTTGGTATCATAGCTTTTGAAATGTGGATCTGTAGGTGACCTGTTTGTTGCATGGATCATTCGTAGGTTGTCGGGCTTCTGTCAGGTCTGTTGCTTGGAGGGCCTACACAACTTTCACTGACTTACCTTCAGTACTGCAGTTGACTGCACAGCGTTTGTTACAGTCACAAGATGAACTGATCAGACCAACTGAAACGCTATTTTCAATCATCGCCACAGAGAAATCATTGACGACTGTGATTGATAAAAATCACCACCACTGAGTGGTCAGTGATGATTGGGATTGATGACTCGCATCATTGTCACAGAACAATCAGCAACGATTGTGACTGGTGACAGCATTCATTTCTGATTGACCTCTAATGATTGTAACGGATGGATGACAGGGAGTCGGACATCACCAAAGAGCGTATCCAGAAGATCATCTCAGCTGGGGCCAACGTGATCCTGACCACGGGGGGCATTGATGACCTGTGCCTCAAGTACTTTGTGGAGGCTGGCGCTATGGCTGTGCGCCGCTGTAAGAAGGCTGACCTCAAACGTATCGCCAAGGCCACTGGAGGTAGGTGGTTCAAAGCTTCGTTTAACATCATTGTGTACCTTGTCAAACTCTTGCCAGTTAAGGCCAGTGTGCTTGTTCTGTTTTGGCCAAGTTTCAGGGCTAACACATTAGTGTTTCCCTCTGGTTTACTGTATACAACTGTTAATGTTTTCTTCATTTCTGTGACAAAAGACTTTACAGACACTGTCAGTTTTCTTGCTCTTGTCTAGCATTTAGGACTTGCAGTGCACTGGAATTTGTTTTCTTCAGTATAATGGTTTGCACCAAAGCTCTGTGTAGCCACAGTACCAGGTTCTGATGGTTGACCATTCATCTGTTTCAGACCTAGTGTTTCATTGTAGAAAGTCCTTGAAAAGAACACACAACTGTACTTGAAAGGAAGTGCATAAAACTCCAGTGTGAAATTTGACAGCTGAAAACGTCTGTACGTGTGTGAGACATAGCCATCAGTTTATGAAACACTATGTGTGTGTGTGTGTGTCTGATGATGATGATGATGATTGCAGCCACCTTCCTGATGACCCTGGCCAACCTGGAGGGGGAGGAATCCTTTGATGCCTCCATGCTGGGCTCTGCAGAGGAAGTGGTGCAGGAACGCATCTGTGATGACGAACTCATTTTGATCAAGGGGTGAGTATATACAGACCTGCCAACCATTACGCATTTCGCGTAATTTATTACGCCCAAGTGATAATTCTTACGCCCTTACGCATTTAGCCAAAAAATTATGCATTGAAAGTTTTCAACAACAACAAAAAAAAATGGACAAAAAAATTGGCTTATGTACAGACATGCACGGCGCCGTGCGTATAACCAGTAATCTTCAAGAAGCGTTTCCGGTCATGCGCAGTTCGTTTCACCATCTTTACCATTCAGCGAAGTTGGTGTCCTTTTGAAGTTTTATCTGCGAAAATGTCGAGACATGGAGCAGAAAGTTCTGGACAAGATGCGAAAAAGAAAAAACTTGGTCAAAAGTTCCATAAAGAATACTCGGAAAAGTTTCCCTGCATACGACCTTCGGCTAAAGGTGTAAATTGTGCACGGTGTACCACTTGCGAGTCGGACTTCACAATTTCCCATGGTGGGATGGTGGATGTGAAGCATCACCTCGAGTCACACAAGCACATCGATTCCTCCAACGCGCCGAATTCTTCCAGCAATACACGCACGCACACACACACACACACACACACACACACACACACACACACACACACACACACACTAACACACTAACACACACACACACACACACACACTAACACACACTAACACACACACACACTAACACACACACACACACACACACACATATATATATATATATACTGAGGAAGAGTGAGAGGGGGGGGGGGGTAATCAGGAAGGGAGAAAAACATGTAGACTTCACACAACAGAGAGGGAGGGAGGGAGAATACTCATGCAAACAAACGCATACACACTCAACAGTATGTGTGTTTCCAGTGTATTCTACATTTTCGTAATTTGTAAAGATTTCTTGCGACACTTAAAAGAAAAGCTTGTTTTTGAAGAAAAGTAAAGTTCACAAAAATTGTGCAAACAAATTCATCGCATCGTGTTTGTTTGAAAAAAGTAAGTGTCGCGCTTGATTACTCTTAGCTCTCTGAAATTACACATTTCTGCCTCACTGAGCTTCAGTTCTTACTCGTTGGTCTCTTAGGGGGTTGGCAGGTGTGTATATAATAAAGGGAGCTAGTTCCCTTCTATGACTTGAGACCGTCAATCATGGACATACACACAAAGCATCCATCATCAGACACTGAAATTCGTTGGCTTTTTATGCCGTACTGCTGTGGTAACCTCAGGTTTGATTGCCTCTCCCCATCTGTGCCCTAGTTGAGTTAGTATTGAGGTTGATAGTATCAGCTAATTCGTGAGTATCATTTGACGGATGTAGTGGGGACACCCATTCATGTCAGCTATGCGATTTATCAGATATTTGCAGGGGGGTGATAGTAGGTGGTGTCTTGCATATGCTGGACCAGAGCAGGCTAGGCACCACTTAACACCACTGCAGAGACTAGGCTGCAGTGCAGTGTGTCCTTTGATGGGCAGCCTCACAGCAGCTTGATACTGACTGCTCCCTATGGACTGCTGATGCTGGGGCTGCATTGGAATAGTCCAAAGTGTGGCTGAGAGAGCTGGAAAGAGTGGCACAGTAGCAATGGGTGTGAAGTGACAGGAAGATAGGACAACAATAACAACAAAAAGAGTGGGGGGGGGGGGGGGGGGTCGGAAAAGTCCGCAGTAAAATTGCTTGTTGGAGAAAAATTTGACTGAAGTTAAGAAACATGAAGTCTGATGCAGATGTGTATTTTCTTGATGTGTGATGAGGCATGAAGTCTGATGCAGATGTGTATTTTCTTGATGTGTGATGAGGCATGAAGTCTGATGCAGATGTGTATTTTCTTGATGTGTGATGAGGCATGAAGTCTGATGCAGATGTGTATTTTCTTGATGTGTGATGAGGCATGAAGTCTGATGCAGATGTGTATTTTCTTGATGTGTGATGAGGGCATGAAGTCTGATGCAGATGTGTATTTTCTGATGTGTGATGAGGCATGAAGTCTGATGCAGATGTGTATTTTCTTGATGTGTGATGAAACATGAAGTCTGATGAGATGTGTATTTTCTTGATGTGTGATGAAACATGAAGTCTGATGCAGATGTGTATTTTCTTGATGTGTGATGAAACATGAAGTCTGATGCAGATGTGTATTTTCTTGATGTGTGATGAGGCATGAAGTCTGATGCAGATGTGTATTTTCTTGATGTGTGATGAGGCATGAAGTCTGATGCAGATGTGCGTTTTCTTGATGTGTGATGAGGCATGAAGTCTGATGCAGATGTGTATTTTCTTGATGTGTGATGAGGCATGAAGCCTGATGCAGATGTGCGTTTCTTGATGTGTGATGAAGGGAACTAGTCAAGGCTGCAGTGTCCGATGTAGATGGGTTGTAAGATGATGGGATTTGAACTTTGTATTGGTGTAAAGTTTTGCCCAGTTTACATGGCTGAATGTAATAGAAGTTGTAGCGATTACTGCACCAAGAAATAGTGTTGTCTGTGATTGATTTGCATTTCAAATTGCAGAGCACATGAGACTGCTCTTATGGGACAGTTCAGTCTGTGAATAGAGGAAGTTACTTGTATAGGCACAGTTTCAAACATGTTGAACACATTCTGTGTTTTTAGCAAAAGCATGTCGGATATTTCTTTCATTCAGGTATTGAAATAATTGTGTCTGCTATCTGTACTGATTCTTCTTAAGGCATAATAAGTATACTGCAAAAAAATATAGAAAGCTAAAGTCTCGACATTGACAATGATGAAGAATGTTTTGTCTTTGTGACAATCAATGACTAACAGCGTTTTTGTGTCTGTGACAATCAGACACAATGATGAAGAAGTTTTGTCTTTGTGACAATCATGATACAGTGTTTGTGTCTGGACAATCAGACCAAGAGTCGCACAGCGTTCCATCATCCTCCGTGGTGCCAACGACTTCATGTGCGACGAAATGGAACGCTCGGTGCACGACGCGCTGTGCGTGGTGCGGCGTGTGCTGGAGTCCAAGACCGTGGTGGTGGGCGGAGGGGCCGTGGAGGCTGCTCTGTCCATCTACCTGGAGAACTTTGCCACCTCTCTGGTGAGTTGCCTCTGATGTAGGCATGGGATGAAAATGCATTTGAGCTCTTCCGTCCTGGCTGAGCCTCTAGCCTAAACTTTTTAACCAAACAATAACAGAGGAGGTTGGTCTGTCCAGCACTATGGAGGACTTTGCCCCCCTTCAGGGAGTCACGTGTAGAGCTGCCAGTGCTACACTCTTGGTGTAGCATGCTACATGTTTCATTGAGAATGCAACATTTTCGCACTTTGTGATGACTTACGAGGCCAAACAACAGCACTATTAAATTAAAAACTAAATAAAATGAAACAAACCCCAATTTCTTGGACTGAGCGGCGGCTTAAACGAAGCGGAGACAGCATTCATCTTGAGACTAGACTTTTTTTTTTTTTTTAAAAAATGCAACATTACAAGAGTTGACAGGCACGCAAAAAGAGGACGGTGCGCAGAGACAAATCACAACTATTTCTTTCCAGTTGCTGCAGGAAAAGTCAACTAAACAATAACAAAAAACAAGTCAATATATATCCACATATACATACTTTCACTTATATATACATAACATAAACACATTCCCCACGCACACACACACACACACACACACACACACACACACACACACACACACACACACACACACATAAAAAGAGAGAGAGATGCAAACATATATACATGTATACGTCTATGCATACGTACATGTATACGTACATATATATAGGTATACATATAACACAGCCGTGTATCAATGATCATTACCATAGGTTTTGAAAAGAAGAAGAGCTGAAATAACTTGTGCATAATATTAACTTGGGAAGGGTGGAAAGAACAATACATTTTTCTTTTCTCTCTTTATCCTTCCCCTAGTCCCTTAAATATTTTTTAGATGAGGCAATCGTCGAGAGACTGTAGACTTGTTTCATCAAGAGATGGCCAGGTTTTTTTTAACAGGAGGAGGAAATTGCATGCAGAGGAAAAATCCCACAGATTATCACAATTTTGTAACCTTACTTTATTGGTTTCGTCGTTGATCAAGTCAGAATCATGCAATGAACAGGAGAGATTTCTGTCATCTTAGTCCACCGATCATGTACGCGAAGCGTAGTGTGACTGAAAGTTCTATTATGTCGGACATTAGGACGCCTCGGAGACAGTCTCAGAGAAGAAACCAGTAGATATAAAGCCCTACTTCAGCTTCAGTAATGTGATGTACAAGTGTTCTGCTTCAGTTTGGACTGCTATTATTGAAATGTCAAAGTGCTGTGTACATTTTGTGCCTTTCAGGTGATGGCAGCTGTGCCAGTGTTAAACATAAGTAATTATGACATGATTACAGTTTGGAAATGCAAGTTCTTGATATGTAGTGCTTGAGAGATGAGAACAATGTTGACTTTGTTATTTAAAAACATTTGTCATTCGTTGGTTCTTTCTCCATGTAACAAGCAGTAAGCAGCAAACAAGAAAAATGCATGCAAGCCTTATACTTACAGGGCTAATATAAACATGCTTTGTCCACCTAACATTCCCTTATTGTTAGATGTTCTTTCTGCCCAGCAAATGTTTATTGCATGCCTTTATTCTTTCTCTGATCCCCCCCACCCCCCCCCCCTCCCCCCCAGCTCTTTCTCTTCTCTCCTCTCCTCTTCTCTACCCTTCTCTCTCCTGTTCACACACACACACACACACACACACACACACACACACACACACACACACTGTCGCTTGCTTGTACTTGTACATACTCACACCTCTGCTTCTCCTCCATCCCCACCGCCATTCCTTATCTCTACTGTTGACCTCTGCCAGCCTTTGAAGACGTGCGTGCTTTTCAAACCGGAGTGTTGGAGTAGCCCCACTTCTTACACCCTGTGACCGGCTTTCTGCCCACAGGCCAGTAGAGAACAGCTGGCCATCGCCGAGTTTGCCAAGTCCCTGCTGGTGATCCCCAAGCAGTTGGCCGTCAACGCTGCTCAGGACTCCACTGACCTTGTGGCCAAGCTGCGCGCCTACCACAACACCTCTCAGACCAAACCTGAGCACAGCGAGCTGCGATGGTCAGTTTGTCTTCTATGTGTGTGTGTGTGTGTGTGTGTGTGTATGTGTATGTGTGTGTGTGTGTATGTGGGTGGATGGGAACGGCTTGCTGTAGGTCTTGGATTTTAACCCGTAGAGTGCCTTTAAGCCGTCAGCTGACGCCGCATTAAAAATGCTTTCCCAGTGCCTATGGGCCGTCCACTGACGTCATGCATTTTTCTTGAATTTTCATTCGTTACTATTTCTATCAACGGACTTAAATAGAGTGTGCGTAGTAAGCCTTATATGTCTGTAGTATTAAAATGATATGTAAATGACCACACGTGAGGGGAAAGCCCATTTATTCTCATCACTGACTGGATGACCAGCCAGCACTTCGTCTCGCTTGCAAAGATGGCGGCACAACCTTCGACAAGCGCAGCGACCAAATCAACGTATTTACACAGCTGAGCAGGCTCTGCTAATGATTTCTGACAAAGACAATAATCTTTTATTAAACCACTCACTCGAGCATGAAGGTGAGATGATGATAGTGATGGAATTGCCGACCGTATTCGTCAGTTATTGTGTCGGGCTGTGTGACCTCAGTGTGTGTTCAGCTGACTGGTTTGCCAGCGTCGAACGAGCTCGCCTAGTGTGTACTCTGCACTGCGTGCCAGTGGTCAGTGACGTGATAGTCGGCGCAAGAGGGGAGCGCGGCCTGCTCGCGGCGTGGCACGGGGCAGCGGGAAAGGTAGGGGAAGAGGAGCAGTGAAAGAGAGGGTTGAAGTCCAGCAAGGGGGCGTGGTGGGGAGAGGGGGGCGTGGTCGTGGACTGACCTGTCTGCATAGAGTGTGAGCGTCTTGATAGACTTCTAAACTGTTTTACTTTCATTTACAGGTGTAGTGTGACAATACAAACTTTATTTTCAACTTTTTTGCTTTGTGTTCTTGTTTGGATGTGAAGACGTAGTGGTAAATACATATGCTTTTGATCGTGCAAAAAAATCTATCCAAATCTAATTGCCTAAATACTTTTTTATTATCAAAATTAAAACAAAAGAAGCCCAGATTCAAAATCTTCATTCAATTTCCTTCAAAAATCATATATATTTCATTGTTATATCTTTTGTAGTTTCTGAGCTAGAATTTTTTGTTAATTATTACCCCCAGACCTGGCACTGGAAAGCCTTTGTTTGTAACATTTTCAAGCAGCGAACGGGTTAATGTATTGAAAAGTATGAGGTGCTTGTACCAACCCAAAATGTAGTTTACAATTTAAGTCAATAGCAAGTGATAGTGCTTCCAGGGAATAGAATTACAGCATAATTTCTTTGCAGAGAAATGTCTGCATCACTCCTCTGTGTGTGTGCTTGTGTACATGTGTGTGTATACATGTGTGTATGTTTACATATGTATATATATGTATAATATGTGTGTGTGTGTGTGTGTGTGTGTGTATATATATATATATATTTCTACGTTTCTCTCACACACACACACACCACATGCACACACACACACACACACACACACACACACACACACACACACACACACACACACACACACACACGGCTATGGTATTTGGGCAAGTAAAAATACTATGATCTGACCTACTGCAGAACATTACAATTTCATTTTGTTGATGTCAGTTTGCCAGGGTTATTTTTGCAATCTTCTGGAACCTGCAGGAATAGTAATAGTATACAGCCATTGGCAAAAGTGACTTCCTTCATGTAGAAAAATGTCATCAAGGAGATGGCACGAAACTGATTATGAATCAGAAGTCGGTGATGAAAAAGAAAACCAAAAGAAAAGGCTCATTGGTATCGGCTGTAAAGACAAGAAACACACACTTCTGTCATTGCCAGTCTGCAATACCCGAGTACAGGAGAGAAAATATCCAGTGCTGAAGACTTGTACTGTGAGCTGTATTTGACATACATTTCAGTTGAGGATGGGGGGATTACCGATTGTTTACATCATGCTGAAACTGCCAAACGTCTATGATGTATTTCAAAATTAGATACGTCAGATAGCTGCAGTTGTGTTTCTTAAATTTTCATTGTTTTTTCTTTCTATTCCTACACATCTTGTTTCCACTTGAAAACTAAACTTTGATTTTTTAAGTTGTTGATATTCACAAAATGTCAGATTACTTGTAACTTGCCTGCATTTTTAGTTGAAAAAATATACAGATATTTCTATGAAACTTTCACTTTAGTAGTGAAAATTGGGGTTGTTCTTTTGAGGGGTATTTTAGGACCCAAGCAGGTCTAATTTCATATGTGTGTGTGTGTGTGTGTGTGTGTGTGTGTGTGTGGTGTTGTGTGGCATGACATTGACCAAATAGGTAGTGGGGAAAATGTGTGGTGTGTGTTTGTATGTGTGTGTGTATATAGGTATGTATGTATGTATCTGTCTATCAATAGTTAGTGGTATTTCAAATATGTCCTTGTCATAAACGTAGCAGTGGCAACTTTCTGCTTTAAGGTTGGTTAATGAATTTTGCAGTGAGGAACTGTATGGACAAACAGTAATTTATGATGACAAATTTCCCCTATTGTACTGTAAAACGACAAAGGGGACATGTAACCCATCGCATTTCGGACAACTAACAGAAAGATGTTGGTGCTGTGCAGGGTGGGCCTGGACCTGGTGGCGGGTGTGGTTCGGGACAACAAGAAAGCCGGCGTGCTGGAGCCCACCATGTCCAAGGTCAAGTCCCTCAAGTTCGCCACAGAGGCCGCCATCACCATTCTGCGCATCGACGACATGATCAAGCTGGTGTCGCAGGAAGATGGCGGCAAGTCGTACGGCGATGCTGTACGAGCTGGGGAACTCTAGTAGAGCTCGACCTGTTGTTCCTTTCATTCTTTGTCTCCCAGCCCCTGTGTGTTGGTCTGATCCCTTGTCCACGACACGGTGGTTCCATCCATATTGCAGCCTGTGGGTGTGAGAGTGTTGGAGGGGGTGGGGGCGGTGTGAGTTGTGGCAGGAAGGAGTGTCTTGAATGATTGTTAGTGAGATGTGTGTTCAAGGAATGGACTCTTCATGTCAAGTTAGATTTGATAGGGACATGTTCAGATTCATGAAATACCAAGCCTTGAATTTCAGTTCTTGATTAAAGCTGGAGTGGGGGGGGGGGGGGGGGGGGGGGGGGCGGCAAGGTGCAGTAAAAACACAGGCAAGATGTGAAAAGTTAAGAGAAAATTGGGATGTCATGGTCTCAGCAGATCTCTGCATGTTGAATTATTTATTTAAATGTGACGGAAACTTGTGGGCATTGGAACAGTAACATTGCCTGTCAGAATTTGAGCAGCCTGGTATAATTTTTGTTGGGAGCTAGTCAGTGGGATATAATTATTATGGATGTGTGACATGGTGATTGTGTGTGCTGAGCTTACTCTGTGCGACTATTTTTGGGACAGGAAGTGGGGAGAAAAAGAAGGGGGAGCTGCATGACTTTGTCTCTGCAAAATCTCCCAGATCAGAATACCTCAGTGATGCGGTGGTTGTTTGTCAGTGTATTCTCTCTGTTCTTGTCTGCAGTAACATAAAAAAAGAAAAGGGCATTGAGAAGGAGAGAAAAAGAGTCGAGGAACAAAGCAGCCACATCAGCCACGCACTACCATTTGATTTTGAGTGTTTTGGGTTTGTTTGTTTTTTTCTTTAGTCCTGCTGATGAACTTTTTTCCACTTTAGAGTTGTTTGGGGAGGTTGGTTAGGATTTAAGTTCTGAGGTAGTTAAATCCACGAAGTGGATTTTGGACAGCTGCCTTGTGAATGTGATGATAGACAATGCTTCTGGCTTCTGCATTGGAATGATTTTAACTGTGACTTTTTGAACTGAAGACAGAGATCTTTGGCTAACCAGTTTTGTTTCTGCTTGTCTGTTGGACTATTTTTCAAAAGTTTTATATCCATTGTGTGTGATTTTAAAGCATACTGCATCAAATCTGCATTTGAATAAAACATCTCGAATAGATGACACAGACTTTGTGGGGCGTGTTTGAATGTGAGTGTGAGAGCAGTGGTAGATACACCGCCTGGACATTCACAGGGGCAAAATTGTACCGTGGGTGTTTCACATTCAAAGCGTTTGATAATTATTGACTGTATACACTTCTCCCCCTCTCTCTTGCCCAAGCTGTACCATCATGGGAAGACACTTTTGAATCGTCAAGTAGGCGCATGTTGTTCTCTCTTTATGCTTTTACATATTCTAGAGAATTGATAAGTTAGATTTAAGGTTTCTACCCTCTTGTTGCTTTATACTCTTGGATGGTTTTAACCACTTGACTATGGCTGCTGGACCTGCCTGCAAGAAGCGTGGTGATGCGCTGTTGGTTAATTGGCAATAGCTCGCTGGCATTGCATTGTTCAGCTAATGTAAAGCCTCAGTGGTCAAAGGGTTAATGGGACATCCAAGTAGCAAACCAACTTTCAAGCTATTTTCTCGGTATCTGTGGTAACTGGGTCTCAGTGTACTCCTTACCCCTCTTCCTCTGTATCCCCCTACCTCCTTCCATCCCCTCCACCTCACACACACACACACACACACACACCTTCCTACCTTCCCATTCCCATCACATTTCTGTCAGTTGCTGAATGTGCTGAGGAGGAGTTAAAGCTGACCATAGGCAGAGGACGAATCGATGTTTTTGAGCCAGTATTGGGGAGACTTTAGCCGTAGATCTTGCCAGTCAACACTGAAGACACATTGTTAATTCTGTCTTTTTCACTCCTGACTTTCCACCTCGTTTATGCATTCGTGTTCTGTTCAGAGGCACAGATACCAATGATCCAAACGGAATAAACTGCAGTTATTGCAAGGTTCCTGAACAAAATTTTGGCAGGGATTTGACACAACCAGTAATGACTAGGATGCTTTAACCTTTACCGTGCTTCCTGGGTCTTCCGTGACCCAGTGTCTTGATAAAAAATCATATGAACGGATTGAGCTATGCTCACGAAATCTTAGGAGTTTGTCGATGATCTTAATAGCTGTTGGTCACAGAAAGTTCATGTATGGGCACAGCAGCGTAATTAGTCACGGTTCCCCAGGACCAATACATTTTAATGGGTCGCACACGACCCACACCATTGGGTGAGGAATAAGTTGCAGAACCGCCCTTTAGCGGGTGTGAGTCTTACAAGACCCCCGCGATCTGAATAGGGATAAGCAATAGGAAAAGCCTCTACAAAATGTGTGGGTCTTGGGCGACCCGCACAATCGGGTCTGTGTAGTCAAAAACGTTCATCTGGTAAAGGTTAATACTGACCCAGGAAAAAGATACTGACTGGACAATTGCAAGTGATTGATAGGGAAGATTACACGTTCAAGTCAATTCACAAGTCATTCATTCACACAACTCTTTAAAATACATCTAAAAATCCACCCGAAATTTTGTTAAAAATCTTTCCACTATAAAATCTCAGATTCCATGAAAACCTTGTTCAGAGATGTTCTGCCTGCTGCGATCTTTGAAATCTTGAAAGAGATCAACATTTTTCATCGGATCTGAGGTTTTGTAGTGGAAAATTTTTTAACAAAAGTTGGGATGGGTTTTTAGATGTATTTTAAAAAGTTGTGTGGGGGAATGACTTGTGAGCTAACTTGAACATGGTGACAGCCCTGATATGGCCCTTTGCGGTCGGCTGGGCTGTAAGCAACATTACCATTACCATCACAACCCAACTAGATCACAGTTTAGTCTGTCAACACTCCACTCTCAATTTTGTGGACAGGTTTGACCTATGCTTGAGCCAGAATGACCCAAGTCGTTAAGCCTCAAAAGTTGCTGAATCTTCAGGAGTTGTAAAGCTCGGAAGTATGCGTAAATGTTCGGCTAAAACAAATATTTCCTCCTAGTCAGGATTGTTGTAACACCAGAATTGTTCTAATACCTGAACTTCGTGCTACTGCAAGAACCTTCCAGCTTCAGAGGACATTTGATGCAGGCTATCCATATGTAACTGTTCAAACTCTGTCTCTGTCTGTCTGTCTGTCTCTCTCTCTCTGCAATGTTTTCTGTCATACATTTAGATACCTTTCCTTTCCTTTGAGGGCTGGATGAAAAAAAAAAAGCCACTGTGCTTATTCCTTTCCCTCGATAAACAACAACATTTTGTTTCGGTCGTTCGTTCTCTCTCTCTGAGTTTACTATCATAAGCTAAATCACGTTCATAAGCCCCTCTTCCCTATGGTTTACTGTGCAGGTGAGGTGTAGCGTATATGTACTAGTGTTCATGAAGAAGCTGGCCAGTACATCCTGGGGCGCAAACAGCAGCATCCTGCAGAAGGTGTATGTGGGTACTGTCAGACCAACCCTGGAGTATGGCAGTTCTGCATGGGCCACTGCATCCAAGACCAACACCAGTCGCCTGAACAAAGTGCAGAATGCAGGATTGCGACTGATTACTGGTGGGATGAAGACTACCCCAATCCAAGCCATGGAGAAGCTTACTAGTCTACATTCCCTCGAAGACAGACGCGAGGAGAAGGTTTTCATCCACAGTGAAAAGTTACTGCGTATGCCTACCCACCCCATGCACACCGAGATGCAGAACCCCACCAAAAACAGGCTGAAGAGAACAAGTTTCAACCACCTGTCTAAGAGCCTGCATCGCAGCAATGAAGACCTGCTGCCTGTTTCACCAGCCGAAATGGAGATGCTTCCAAATTTTGAGGAACCAGACAATCACCTGGAAGATGTCGCAATCATCACCGAAGTTCCTGGCATTAAAAGAATGGACCGTCAAGCCCTCAAGTAATGAAAGCTCTAGCACAGGAGATGATCGCCAACCAATACAACCCCAGTGAGTGGACCCATGTCTTCACAGATGGATCCTCAGAAGGAGCAGTCAAGAATGGAGGAGCAGGGTTCTTCATCAGACACACCAATGGAAGATTGACACACAAGGCCTTCCCTACTGGAAAGATCTCTCCAACTACAGAGCGGAGGCAATAGCACTGCTCCATGCAGTGAGGATCTTTCTGGAACCGGCCAGCCCATCACAGAAGGTTGTCTTCTTCACAGTCTGCCGATCTCTGCTGCAGGGACTTCAGAACACAAGAAATGAACAACATACGCAAGACATCAAGGCTGCCCTCCATGAACTCTCAAAACAGTCTGTCATTACGCTTCAGTGGATCCCGTCTCATTGTGGGATCATGGGCAACGAAAAAGCTGATGCTCTCTCCAAAGCAGGCAGCAAAATGGAGCAGTTCAGCCACCCCGTGACCTACAGGGAGGCCAAGACCATCATCCACAACCAGTTTCAGTCCCAGTGGAAGAGAAGGCTGGGTGCAGAGAGTGGTGCTGACCCGATCCACCAGCTCCAAAGGCACCAGCAGACAATCCTCTTCAGACTGAGGACCGGCCACTGCAGACTGCTGAGCCACCTTAACCGCCAGAAGATCACCTACACTGACCAGTGTCCATGCGGCACTGGACCCCAGACCCCTGAACATGTCCTCCTGCGCTGTCCTACTCACGCAGCTCTACGACACAAAACCTGGCCGGGGGGAGCGGAGTTACAGGCGCAGCTTTGGGGAGCCCGTTCTGACCTGGAGAAGACCGCGGGCTTCATCATGGCGGCCGGGTTACAAGTCTGACGCATCCAGCTTCAATCGAACGCAGAAGAAGAAGAAGAAGTACTAGTGTGTAATGCCTCCTTGATAAAACGGAAATGCTCTAGAACTGGAAGGGCGTTCAGGAGAGTGTACACCTCCACCAAGGTCGAACACGGTGCACAGAGACACGTGCAAATGATCCTGTTTTTAAAACGACGCGACAGTCCTGATACGTCTCTGTCGGCTGGGCTATTCTTTCTTTCTGCGTACGCAGGCTGATACTCACGCGGACACTCCCTGTATAGACAGGCAGTGGAGTTTTGTGTGTATGACTGTTTTTTTTGTTTTTGTTTTTTATCCCGCCATTAACGCAGCCATGCTCCATCTTCGGGAAGGTGCATGCTATGTGTAACGTGTCATCCATACCAACGGCCAAACTGGCCTTCTCTTCCGAAAGTTGGTGATGGGATTTTACGTGTGTGCAAGATGTGCGTGCGTTCACACACGGAACCTCGGTTTATAGTCTCATTCGAAGGACTGTATGGGGAATGGAGTCAGAACCAATGTTAACTCCGAGGGAAAAATCCCCCTGTACCGAAACGGCCCGGCGGAGATTCGAACAGCAAACCCAGGATCACCAGAGTCCGGCGCACTACCAGCTGAGCTATTCCGGCCCCCCAACTGTTTTACGTCAATGTTTAGGCTTACAATATCGTGTATGTCGACAGTTAGACGATTCTTGTGAAGCTGATGAAAGACATGTAATAATAAAAAAAACAAACAAACCGTACAGGATCATACCGTTTGATCGATTCCGCTCCACGGATCACATCCCCTAGAAGTTAATGGGTTCATTCGAGAGAGAGAGAGTGATTTCCCTCTTTCCTAGATGTTACGTTTGTCATTCACAAACGAAAAAAGGATCTGTTTCAGTCATAATTGAGCGTTGGTAGTTTCGCTGATGTGTCTTCTTTCTTTTATTTTGTTTACGTATTTATTTATTTTCGAGAAAAGATCAGTAGACGGCACGTAAAAATCTGCAAGGGAGGTAATCAATGTGATCGAGTTTAGCCAGAGTGACCCTGCCATTATAGGCATTGGATGTATGACGCTGGCGGACATGCCGAAAGCAATTTTGCACCGTCAGTCAGCTTAATGAACAGTTCACATCAGAGTGGATGTGAAACAGGAGGCCTGGGGCACACATAATGCAGCCAGTCCGTATTTCGATCGTTAATCTAGCGTGCGCTTCACATTAAATGTTTGACTCTCTGGATCTATTTGTTTGATTCATAAACTAAGAAAAGGTAACTCTATTTGCAATGGAAAGACAGGTGTCATCACCCCCACTCCCACCTTTTTTTTCTGGAACAGGTGTGTCCATATCTTTGTTCCTTAGTTACGGAGGAGAGTATCGCCCTAACCTGGAAGCCATCGTAAATTCCAGATTCTTGCCCATTTGATCTCTCTCTCTCTCTCTCTCTCTCTCTCTCTCTCTCTCTCTCTCTCTCTCTCATCTGCTAAGCCACTTGGACGAGGGGCTTACGAAGCACACTTTGGTCTTGGGAAAAGAAAAGCATAAAACGTGTGTGTGTTAGTGTTGTGTGTGTGTGTGTGTGTGTGTGTGACAGAGACAGAGACCAAGACACAGAGAGAGAGAGAGAGCTATTTGTGTGTGTGACAGACAGAGAGAGAGGTGGGGTATGGTGTGGTGTGAACAAATTCATCTCTTGTCACCCTACTCCGTTTTAACTCACAGGTAATGAACCTACTCCGTTTTAACTCACAGGTAATGAAACATTAATCTGTTTCAGTGAAGACTGATCGCCGGTGACACTTGATGTGTTTTCTTGTGGTTCATTTCAACAGAAGATCGATCAATATACACTTTTGTTCCTAAACCAATGAGGAGTGCGTCAGCTTGGCTCGGCAGCCTTTGAACAATACCAACAGAGACCTCGGCGAAACAAAACGGACATGAAACGCGCTGGGTACACAAACGACAGTACCATTTCTGCCTCGAGATGTTTTTGTTCTTTTTTAAGAGAGAGAGAGAGAGAGAGAGAGTTCCATTGTCCGCGCACTACCAGCAACAGCCAACCACAAAGGGCCGTCGGGTCAACACGAGGCCCTTCACAGGAGACGTTGCGCTGTTGTTGTGTCACTTTGGGGTGTTCAGTGAGATGCTTGTTTTTATTCTTATGGAACTTACGCAGGACATCAGTTACAAAACCCCCTCCACCCCCACTCCCACCCCTCCATCCACACCCAACTCCCAACCCCCCTTCTGATGACAATAACCGCTTCGGCGAGGCAACCAGCGTGAGTGAGCCTTCTCCTTTGGATGGTGACTGCAACTCCATCCACCCAGAGTCGGTCTGTGCGGGTCTGTCAACGCTGAACACTTTCATTTTTTTTTTTATGTCTCATTTTTCGTGCCCCTCCAGTAGCGTTACTCACACGCCGGAATGCCGGATCCCTGTTCACAGCCACACCCCGCATTGTCCCACCACAGCCTCTTATCATTCACAGGGAGCAGTCCATGTGAAGTAGTCACTGGGCAACTCATTTGAAGAGATACTGCACGCGCGCGCGCGCGCACCACCACACACACACACACACACACAACACACACACACACGCACACACCACCACATACACGCACACACACACACGCCACACTCACAACGCACACACCGCACACGCACCACACACACACACACACACACACACACACACACGCACACACCACACAACAAACACACACACACACACACACACACACACACACGACACACGCACACTCAAACAAACATAACACACACACACCACACCACCACACACACCACACGACACACACACACGCACGCACGCACGCACGCCGACAGCAACACACACACACACATCACACAACACACCCACACACACAGAAGGAGGGACGGGCTCTCATCCAAATATGAAACCTAAAGACAGGGGAGGTGGAAAGGGCGGGGGAACGGGAACCTAAAGATAGAGGGGAGGAGAGGGGGGGGGTATGGAAGGGGTTCTTATCTTCTACATTTTTGTAAGTGGGGGCTGGAAGAAGGTGTCGAACTTTCCAGATGCTTGTGGGGGATGGTCGTGCATGCATTTGGAGGACGGGGCTGGGCGGTGAGGGGAGAGGGTTGGGGGGGGGGGGGGGAGGGGGAGAAACTTTCTTCTTCCGAATCTTTTATAAAAGCAGAAGGGAGGAAAGGGCGAGGGGAGGGGGGGGGGGGGACTCTCATCTTCCAAACTTTCAGAAAAGAGGAGGAGATGAGGGAGGATTTGGAGAAACGGCACCATAACATACCGTCCATCTTTTTCTTTTTCTTCTTTTTTTTTTTTTTTTATTCAAAGAAATAAAATGGAGCAATCCAGTGCACCCTGCGCCAAGATGGTGCACCTGCCACTTCTCACCGAAACACTATTCAGGAAGGCACCAGCAATGCCACGACTCATAAGTCTCCACCACCACCACCACCACCACCACCCACCCACCCACCCCACCCCACCCCCACCCCAGCCCCACACCCCCACAAAAGAAAGAAAGAAAAAATACATTAGAAAAAAAAAAAAATTAAAACAGTAATTTCCAGCCGAGTGATGCCGACGTCCGTTCTCTCTACCAATCAGAAAGAAGTTGACAGAATTTGGCGAATCAGGCAACCCAACACGTATTGCGGTTTTTAAGTGGGGAAAAAAAAAAGAAAGAAAAAAAAAGAAAAAAAAAAAGACAAAACGAAAGATGATAGACTAAGGCGGAGTTTAGTTTCTAATTCAGCATCTCTCCGTTTCAAGTTCACTACGTCTATAATACATATGAGATACATGCTGTCCTTGAAAGCACAAAGTGAAACAGAAAATTTTCGAATCGTGTTCAGCCATTATCTCCCTTCCCTTTCCCTCCCAACACCATGCGCCCAGACGGTAGCATCCCCTGATTGGTGGCAAGCGGTAGTAATCCTCTCATTATCATCATTTTTTTTCAATATTTGTATCATCATTATTATCAGTATTAACATCTTTATTATCATTATCATCATTACTATTTTGACTCGCAGTGTCTCCTTCTCAACGGCCTCGTTTTCATTCAACGCCGAATTCGAGAAGAAAAGTGATTGCTCGTTCTTTGTTTTCATTGTCCTGAATGCTGTTTATTTTGCCCGAAGAAGACCTAAGAGGCCGAAACGCGTCGTGTTTTGCCTTGTAATTTGTTTGTCCTTGTTAACCGGCGGAGTGACTTCAAATTCCTTTCAGAATTTGGTCGCAAGAGCCGTCAGTATTTTTCATTCTCGTCGATCTGGTTGAGTGCAAACTGAAGATTTGGTATTGTGTGGTCAGCTTGCTGACCACGCCCCCCTTCCTACCCGCCCCCCCCCCCCCCCCCCAACACACACACACACACACACATACACACACACACACACACCCTCACACATCCGATCCTGTCTCTCTTCCTCCCCTTCCACCTCCTGCGCTTTACCGCCCCCCCCCCCCTCTCTCTCTTCTCTCTCTCATCTTCTCTCTCTCTCGCTGTCTGTCTCTGGCGCCCTCCCCCCCACCCCCCCACCCCCCTCACCCCCTTCATCCGCAATCTGCCGTCAGGCCATCAGCATATTGATGCTGGACGTCAACGGGAAGAAAAAAAAAAGTCGTGTGATTCATCCCCCCCCCCCCCCCCACCTCACTTCCTTGCATGCTTCCTTCCCTTCCCCCCCCCCCCCCCCCCCCCCCCCACTTCCCTTCACTCCTTTCCTCTTTCTCAATCCTCGTTTTTTTTGTTGTTTTTTTTTGTTTGTTTTTTTGGGTTTTTTTAAATTCTGTCCAGCGCCTTTTCCCCACCCCCACCCGCACCCCCACCCTTCGACAACATTTCATGGCCTTTATTCGTCACTCCCCTCCACCATCTAACCACCACCACCTCCACCACCACCACCACCACCATCCCCCGCCTCCACCTTCCTCCGCACCCAGAATCACCCGACCTATCTGGCATCTGTCTAGACATCTCCCCAAAATAAAATTTAAATTTGAAGAAGAAAAAAACACACGAGAAAATGAAAAAAAAAAAGTAAGCAAAAATAAAGAGAGAAAGAAAGGAAGGAAGGAAGACAGAAAGAAGAAGAAGAAGAAGAGGAGGAGGAGGAAAGAAGAAGAAGGAGGAGGAGGAGGAGAAGAAGAGAAGAAAAAAGAGAAGAAAAGAAGAGGAGGAGGAGGAGGAGAAAGAAGAAGAAGAAGAAAAAGAAGAAGAGGAGGAGGAGGAGAAAGGAGAAGAAGAAAGAAGAAGAAATGGTTGTCTCCTCTTGAAGCTTGTCTCCGGCACGTTCACAGCGGACTGTTTTCGTGTTTCTATTGACCCTATCGACAGCTAACAAAGGCCCGCAAGGCCTTTCACAAACGTTTCTCAACGTCTTCGGCTGGCCCGCACGGATCACGGCTGATTTCATTGATCTCGCTACTGACTGATCGATTAAGGGAATAAGGCCAGTGTGTCCTACTGGAGTTCGTCAAACGTATTTCACCCTGAAGTAAAGCTAAGATGTCGCGATCGTCAGGTCAGATCAATGAATATGTAAGTACATGGCAGTTTTGAAATGATAGTGTTTCATGGCGAAAAACAAACAAACAAAATCAAAAACAAAACCAAAATTGCAGTGTGTTTCCCGTCTGACATACTTTAGCGTAGGAACTGTAGGTTTCGAAATCATTCACTCATAGGTGTCAACCTATACGGTCTTCCCGTATTGCTGTACGGGAAACCTACGATTTCGGGTCTGTACAGCCGTATACAAGTTTCAATACGGGTAAAACTGATTTATACGGGCAAATCTTAAATCACTGAGGCAAATTGCGAGGTGAACAAATTTTCATAGCAGACGGCACGGACTCTTAGCACTGAAACGGGAACGAACTAAGTAGATGATCGGTCATGCACAGAAAACAATTTTTTTCTATTGTTCTGGTAATCTGCGCATGCAGCTTCCATGTATACATTGTTTGAATCGAGAATGGCTACGACCCCCCCCCCCCCCCCCCCCCCCCCCCCCCCCCCCCCCCCCCCCCCCCCCCCCCCCCCCCCCCCCCCCCCCCCCCCGTAGCTAAAAAGGCTCGTGTTGGTGGTAGTGGGCGACGACACCTCAAGGAGTGGGAAAACCCATCATTTGAGAAAGGGAGACACACTGGCTTGATCAAGCCCTCAGAGAAAAGCCCAGAGTATACGTACTACATCCCATGTCGCAGAGATGTGAAAGTTTGTGCGTCTGGCGTGTACGACCTGCGGCTACATTTTTTTGACAAAAACTCACAGCATGAGTGCTGTTGCAAAGACCAAGTCGTACAAAGCAATAGATGAACATTTTCCTGTGCACAATGAAGACAGAGAATACGAAGAAGAAGACCCCGGAGTGATTTCTGCCATTTGTTTCAAGAAGTTCTGCCTGATACTGAGTATTACGTTGTATTCACAGCATTTTTGTTTATGTTTTTGCATTTTCCGTAATGTATAAGGTTTTGGAGCTCGGAATAAGGGAAAAAGTACTTTTCAATAATTATGGGAAGTTGTAAAATGAAGAAAACTGGTTTGACACCTATGTTCACTGCCTAGAAATACATGAGCTAGCCCTGTGCTGACGTCATATGTCAGTCCTTCGCTCTCACCTGTGACCCTATCTTTCTTTGTGCCAGATGCTTTCCCGAAAATAGACCCGTGTCTTTCATTTGAATCGGTCCGCCTGGAACCACCCGACATGTACCTTGATGAGCATAATTATTATGGAAGAAAAGAAGTTGATCAAGTTTCAGACACGATACACATTTTCAAAATGATCGAATTGTGCCTGTCTATAAATAACCTACTGTTTTAGCAAGGCCTTGG